>JACRUU010000019.1:1890976-1903476 GCA_030449085.1 Kryptopterus vitreolus | reverse complement strand
GTTATTGTTGTTGTTTTCAGGTTCTACGTGGAAGAAAATGCTGTCCTACGTAGAGGTAATAAACATAACCTTGCAGAACGTCCACAAAACGTGTCTGAGATTGTGATACAGCAGAGATCAGACGGAGGCGATGAGGAGAAGAACGGCGCCTCTGCGAGCGGTTCCCGTGGAGGAGAACGGAGGTGCGGAGGTGCAGTGGTGTACAGTGGGGGTACAGTGGTGTACAGTGGGGGTACAGTGGTGTACAGTGGGGGTACAGTGGTGTACAGTGGGAGTACAGTGGGGGTACAGTGGGAGTACAGTGGGGGTACAGTGGGAGTACAGAGGCCCTGGTTCGGGTTAGAACACTGTGGTGTGGTTGTTTGGTCGAGGTTTGGCCCGTGCTCAGGACGTCAGGAGAACCGGCCGGGTTCTGAGACGCTACCACACCCGGCACGAATCCGATCCTCTGTTCATGACCGACGCAGAAGGACAATGAAAGGTCTTTTGGAACTCCTCAAAGTTACTCAGAGCACCGATGACCCTTTAGGACACAAAGAGCACAGCGTCAGGAAGTGACATGACCATCATGTGTTCCATCATGGTGTGATTTCAACCTTATTACTGAAGATACGCCTTTCAGAAAAAGGGTCCAAACAGAGGACACGTGTAGAACCTTCAGCAGTGGCGTGATTTTGATTGACAGAACCATTCATTCATTCATTCATCTTCTATCGCTTTATCCGATCTTCCCTCGGGTCACGGGGAGTCTGTGTCTATCTCAGGCATCTATGGGCATTAAGCAGGATACACCCTGGATGGAATGCCAACCCATCACACACACACACACACACACACACACACACACACAGAACACACACACACACACATTCATACACTAGGGACAATTTTCCAAGGTGCCAATCAACCTACCGTGCATGTTTTTGGACCGGGGGAAGAAACCGGAGAACCCGGAGAAAAACCCCCTGAGACACGGGGAGAACATGCACAAACTCCACACACACATGGCCGAGACGGGAATCGAACCCGGACCCTGGCGGTGTGAGGCGAACGTGCTAACCACTAAACCACCGTGTCTCCTTGACAGAACCAGTTTTAGGAATTTAAGAAGAACATGAATCCTTGAAGAACCTGTTTCTCCCCACAAAGAACTCTTTTCAGGTGTCCATCAAACTAATCTTTACTATTTGGTTCTTCTATTTGGAGAAATATAAATTCCTTTAATGAGAACGGAGAAGATCGAGAGTTTCATCGATCGAGAAGGAACGTCAGAAGAACCCTCAACGTTCTCATGTCTCACCGGTATTTAGGAGGACTGTGAGCTCCACTGTAGATCTGATCTTGAGCTGCTTTGTGTCTGTACGAGTTACAGCGCACCTGCAACACACACACACACACACACACACACACACACACGTTTATTTATATATTTATATATATATATAAGGTCTATCAGTGTTTATGGAAGGAGTCTCCAGTGTCAGGAACAAAAACTCACATGAGCGTAACTGAGAAAGAAGAGCTGATTGTTGGTCAGACCAAGTCCAGGTAATAACGGCTCCTCGAACCCTGACCTTTCCTTCTGCACCCATCTCCTGTATGCCTACAACACACACACACACACACACACACACACACACACACACTCACCACCGAATCGTCTCTCCTGAGATTATTTCTGGTGTTTTTGTGTTTTGTTTTTTTACCCTGAAAGCTTCTCGGATTCCTCCGTTATCAGCGATGTTCTCCGCCAGCGTTCTCTTCCCCTTCACCTGAGAACAACATCAACATCGGGCTTTCACACACTGACCTTCACATACTGACCTTCACACACTGACCCATCACTCACTGACCTTCACATACTGACCTTCACACACTGACCCATCACTCACTGACCTTCACATACTGACCTCACACATGACCCATCACACTGACCTTCACATACTGACCTTCACACACTGACCATCACACACTGACCATCACACACTGACCTTCACACACTGACCATCACACACTGACCCTCACACACTGACCTTCACACACTGACCTTCACACACTGACCATCACACACTGACCCATCACACACTGACCATCACACACTGACCTTCACACACTGACCTTCACACACTGACCTTCACACACTGACCACCTTCACACACACTGACCCACTGCCTTCACCATGCCACACACACTGACCTTCACATACTGACCTTCACACACTGACCCATCACACACTGACCTTCACACACTGACCTTCACATACTGACCTTCACACACTGACCCATCACACACTGACCTTCACACACTGACCTTCACACACTGACCATCACACACTGACCATCACACACTGACCTTCACATACTGACCTTCACACACTGACCCATCACACACTGACCTTCACACACTGACCTTCACACACTGACCTTCACACACATACTGACCTGACCATCACACACTGACCATCACACACTGACCATCACACCATCACACACTGACCATCACACACTGACCATCACACACTGACCATCACACCATCACACACACACACTGACCTTCACACACTGACCTTCACACACTGACCTTCACATACTGACCTTCACACACTGACCCATCACTCACTGACCTTCACATACTGACCTTCACACACTGACCCATCACACACTGACCATCACACACTGACCATCACACACTGACCTTCACACACTGACCTGACCATCACACACTGACCATCACACACTGACCATCACACACTGACCTTCACACACTGACCATCACACACTGACCATCACACACTGACCATCACACACTGACCATCACACCTGACCTTCACACACTGACCATCACACACTGACCTTCACACACACACACTGACCATCACACACTGACCATCACACACTGACCATCACCACCTGACCACACACTGACATCACATCACACCCATCACACACTGACACACCATCACACCTCACACACTCACACACTGAACCATCCACACACTGACCATCACACACTGACCATCACACACTGACCATCACACACTGACCATCACACACCTGACCATCACACACTGACTCCCTCACTTACCTCCACACACTGACCATCACACACTGACCATCACACACTGACCTTCACACACTGACCTTCACACACTGACCCATCACACACTGACCTTCACATACTGACCTTCACACACTGACCCATCACACACCATCACACACTGACCTATCACACACTGACCATCACACACTGACCATCACACACTGACCATCACACACTGACCATCACACACTGACCATCACACACTGACCATCACACACTGACCATCACACACTGACCATCACACACTGACCATCACACACTGACCATCACACACTGACCTTCACACACTGACCATCACACTGACATCACACACTGACCTTCACACACTGACCATCACTGCATCACACACTGACCTGATCACACACTGACCATCACACACTGACCATCACACACTGACCATCACACACTGACCATCACACACTGACCATCACACTGACTGCACCATGACCACACACCTTCACACACCTTTTCTTTCAGGCCATACACACACACATGACTCACACACTTGACTACATTTAATACGTAACTTTTTTATTATTTAAATGCACATAAAAATTCATTCATTCATCTTCTAGCGCTTTATCCGATCTTCCCTCGGGTCACGGGGAGTCTGTGTCTATCTCAGGCGTCTATGGGCATTAAGGCAGGATACACCCTGGATGGAATGCCAACCCATCACACACACACACACACACACACACACATTCATACACTAGGGACAATTTTCCAAGGTGCCAATCAACCTACCGTGCATGTTTTTGGACCGGGGGGGAAACCGGAGAACCCGGAGAAAAACCCCCTGAGACACGGGGAGAACATGCACAAACTCCACACACACATGGCCGAGACGGGAATCGAACCCGGACCCTGGCGGTGTGAGGCGAACGTGCTAACCACTAAACCACCGTGCCCTCATAAAAATACGAAAAAATTATAAATATTTAATAATATTTAATAAATATAATAATCAATATTTATATTTATTAAATATTATTAAATGTAATAATAAGTAATAAATAATATTAATCCTGAGGGGATGCAAGAAAAAGTGAGAAGAAAAAAACGATGAGGAAAAGGCGAGAAATGTTATTAATTATTATTTAATTTTGTATTGAATAATATTTTTGTGTGGCAACTTGAATTGTATATATAATAATTAACACTTTATACACTATTTTGATATTTTTGACGTGTTTATGTTTGTTTATGCGAGAAATATCATTAGAAATTTTCATTTTTAAATGAATTGATAAATGAAACAGGAAGTGTGCTGTGGTTACTGTACATGAAGCCCCGCCTCCTCCCAGTAGTAGTTGTTGTATTGGTTGATTATACACTGCGTTTTATCGTTAAAGTTGGAGACTGAAGCGTTGCTCAACACACAGACACACACACACACGACACACACACACTACAACAAACACACACCACCACCACCACTGATTCAGATTTCCGTCTTTATCGTATTTACGACCTGCAAACTATCACACACATAACACTACACACAAAACCATCACACACCACAAAACACCCACACACACACACAAACACACAACACACACAAACACACACACACACACACACACACACAATAGAGACACGTCAAATGCAATATTAGATTAGTTAGCAAAATAAGAATGAAAGTGTATACCTGGGAAAAGAGGGAACACTCGACACACACACACACACACAAACACCACACAAACCCAACACACACACACACACACACACCACACACACACAAACACAAACACACACACACCAACACACACACCACACACACACACACACACAACAAACACACACACACACACACACACAACACACACACACACATACACACAACACCACACACACACACACACATACACACACACACACACACACACACACACACACACACAGTGCACACACACACACACACACACACACACACACAGCACACACACACATACACACACACACACACACACACACTTCAGTGCAGGACCTTACCGTTATTATCAAAAGCGTGTGTGAGCTCGTGCCCAACAATCACACCGATCGCTCCGTAACTTAACGATCTGAAAATACAAACCCAAGCATGTGTCTGTGTGTGGGGGTCTGTTGTGTGTGTTGTGTGTGTGTATGCCTCGTGTGTGCTCGTGTGTGGGGTGTTGTGTGTGTGTGTGTGTGTGTGTGTGTGTGTGTGTGTGTGTGTGTGTGTGTGTGTGTGTGTGTGTGTGTGTGTGTGTGTGTGTGTGTGTGTGTGTGTGTGTGTGTGTGTGTGTGTGTGTGTGTGTGTGTGTGTGTGTGTGTGTGTGTGTGTGTGTGTGTGTGTGTGTGTGTGTGTGTGTGTGTGTGTGTGTGTGTGTGTGTGTGTGTTGTTGTGTGTGTGTGTGTGTGTGTGTGTGTGTGTGTGTGTGTGTGTGTGTCTGTGTGTGTGTGTGTGTGTGTGTGTGTGTGTGTGTGTTTGTGTGTGTGTGTGTGTGTGTGGTGTGTGTGTGTGTGTTCACCGAGGATAGTCCAGTCCCCAGAAGAATGGTTTCTGAAGTTCTCCTGCTGGAAATCCTGAAAAAAAAAACATAAATTAATAAATGAAATATGTGTTATCATTTTCTTTTTCCCGGTGTGTGTGTGTGTGTGTGTGTGTGTGTGTGTGTGTGTGTGTGTGTGTGTGTGTGTGTGTGTGTGTGCGTGTTTGTGTGTGTGTGCAGTGTGTGTGTGTGTGCGTGTGTGTGTATATATGTGTGTGTTTTTGTGTGTGGTGTGTGTGTCTGTGTGTGTGTGTGTGGCTGTGTGTGTGGGTGTGTGTATCTGTGTGTGTGTGTGTGTGTGTGTGTGTGTGTGTGTGTGTATGTGTGTGTGTGTGTGTGTGTGTGTGTGTGTGTGTGTGTGTGTGTGTGTGTGTGTGTGTGTGTGTGTCTCACTGATCTGGTTGGTGGACGAGCTGTAGAATGCGTTCACCGTGGTCGGACTCGTGAACCACCTGCACCACAAGCGGAGAAAGTTTATAAAGGTTATAAAACATGGGCGGAACATCTGCACACCTGAGATCCGCCATGGAGAACCCACTCTGTACGAGGAACCGTGGTTCTGAGCCAGCCGATGTCCGACTGCGCGATGAAACGCAACGTCTGCATCACGTTCCCAAAATAATCCTTCTCCGTAAACGAGAGCTGCAGGAAGGACGGGAGAGAAGGAGAGCTGTGACATCACACCAGACCCAGGGATGAAGAACATCCATAAGAGAGGAGGACTGGGAGGAGGTGGAGGAGGAGGAGGTTGAGGGGGTGTTGGAGGTGGAGGAGATGGAAGAGGAGCAGGTGAAGGAGGAGTCGGTAGAGGAGGAGGGGGTGTGGAGGAGGAGTGGGAGGTGGAGGAGGAGGTTGAGGGGGTGTTGGAGTGGTGGAGGAGGGGAAGGAGAAGGTGGACGTGGAGGAGCAGGTGGAGAGGTGGAGGAGGAGGTGGAGGAGGAGTTGGTTGAGGAGGAGGTGGAGGTTGAGGGGTGATGGAGGTGGAGGAGGAGGAAGAGGAGGAAGAGGATGAGGAGGAGGAGGAGGTGGAGGAGGTTGAAGGGGTGGAGGTGAGGTGTTGGAGGTGGAGGAGGTGGAGGAGGAGATGAGGGGTGGTGGAGGTGGTGGAGGAGGAGTTGGTAGAGGAGGTGGAGGTTGAGGGGGTGATTGAGGTGGAGGAGGAGCAGGTGGAGGTGGAGGAGGAGATTGAGGAGGAGTTGGTTGAGGAGGAGGAGAGGAGGAGGTGGTTGAGGAGGGAGGAGGAAGGAGTTGGGGGCGGTGGAGGGGGTGGTGGAGGTAGAGGAGAGGTGGAGGAGGAGGAGGAGGGGTGGAGGAGGGTGAGGGTGGGGGAGGAGGAGGTTGGAGGGGGGTGGAGTGGTGGAGGTGGAGGTGGAAGGGGAGGGGGCAGGAGGTGGAGGTCGAGGAGGAGGAGGAGAAGGGGAGGAGGAGGAGGAGGTGGAGACCGGGGACCGTGGGGGGGGGAGGAGAAGAAGGTGTAGGGGTGGGGTGGGGAGGGAGATGGGGGTGGTGGAGGTGGAGGGGTGGATGTTGGATGGGGGAGGAGGTGGAGGTGGAGGAGGTGGATGTGGAGGTGGAGGTGGAGGAGGAGGAGGTAGAGGAGGTGGAGAGGAGGAGGGAGGTGGAGGGGAGGAGGTAGAGGGGGGGGAGATGGAGGAGAAGGTGGAGGAGGTGTAGGTGGAGGAGGAGGAGGTGGAGGTGGAGGAGGAGGTGGAGGTGGTGGAGGTGAGGTGGAAAGTGGAGGAGTGGAGGTGGTGGAGGTGGAGGGGAGGAGGAGGAGAAGGAGGAAGAGGAGGGAGGGAGTTGGAGAGGTGGATGAGGTGGTGGGTGGAGGAGAAGGGGGGGGTGATGGAGGAGAAGGTGGAGGAGGTAGAGGGGGTGATGGAGGAGAAGGTGGAGGAGGTGGAGGTGGTGGAGGTGGAGGTGGAGGAGGTGGAGGAGGTAGAGGTAAAGGGGGTGAGGATGGAGGTGGAGGAGGAGTTGGTAGAGGAGGAGGAGGTGGGGTTGAGGGGAGGTTGAGTGGTGATGGAGGTGGTGATGGAGGTGGAGGTGGAGGTGTAGGAGGGGAGGTGTGGAGGTGGAGGGGTTGGAGGTGGAGGTGGAGGAGGAGATGGAGGTGGGGTGGAGGTGGTGGAGGGGGTGATGGAGGAGAAGGTGTAGGAGGAGAAGGTGTAGGAGGTGGAGGTGTAGGAGATTGAGGTTTTTTGTAGGAGGGGTAGAGGGGGTGAGGAGGAGAAGGTGGAGGAGGGTGTAGGGTTTTGTAGGAGGTGGAGGGTGGAGTGAGGAGGATAGAGGTGTAGGAGGGGGGGGTGTAGGAGGTTGGAGGTGTTAGGAGGTGGAGGGGTAGGAGGGGTGGTAGAGGGGGTGATGGAGGAGAGGTGGAGGAGGTGGAGTGGCGTGTAGGAGGTGGGAGTGAGGAGGTGGGGAGAGGTGGAGGTGGAGGAGGTGGATGGGAGGAGGTAGGGGGTGGAGGTGGGGTGAGGAGGAGAAGGTGTAGGAGTGGAGGGGTAGGAGGTGGAGGTTGTAGGAGGTACGAGGAGGGGGGGAGGAGGAGAAGGTGGAGGAGGTGGGGTGTGTGGGGTGGAGGGTGGTGGAGGTGGTGGAGGGAGGTGGAGGAGTATAGAGATTGAGGAGAAGGAGGAGTTGAGGTGTAGGAGGTGGAGGTGAGGAGAAGGTGGGGGAGGTGTAGGTGGTGGTGTAGGAGGTGGAGGTAGGAGGGGAGGAGGAGGGGAGATAGAGGTGTAGGAGGTGGAGGTGTAGGAGGTAGAGGGGGTGGAGGAGAAGGTGGAGGAGGTGAGGGGTGGAGGTGGAGGTGGAGGTGGAGGTTGAGGGTGGAGGTGGAGGAGGGTGGAGGTGGAGGTACCTGTTCGATGTCTTTATTGATGTAGGTGTCGTTCAGGATGAACTCTGGATATCCAACTTTAGGCAAAACTGCGTGAGCCTGAGGTGAGAACATAAACACCATTTAAAAAGTAGCTGAGAAACATTTTAGCTGAGAAACACACACACACACACACACACACACACACACACACACACACACACACACACACACACAGACACACACACACACACACTTTTTAATGGCTTTCGTCATGGTTCGTCGTCCATCCAATTTTTCTTTTTCAGCATATCGATAAATGCCCAGCGGATCCCATCAACCGTTCCTCCATCGACACACACACACACACACACACACACACACACACACACACACACACACACACACACACACACACACACACACACACACCACTGCCAGAATCAGCTCAGAACACAATACAAAGGAGGATATTGTGTAATACCAATACTGGCCGCTAGATGGGGCTAAATGCTCATAATAATGCAAAAGTTTGTGCCCCTATAATCCTTCATTCAAATAATCTACAGAAAAAAACATGCATACTGTGTGTGTGTGTGTGTGTGTGTGTGTGGTGTGTGTGTGTGTGTGTGTGTGTGTGCTGTGTTACCATGTGTTTCTTGTCCTCCTGAAAGTGTTTATTAACAAACAGGCGTCCGGTGGCGTACATCAGGGTACTCTCAACGTAATTAACACACTTATCCCAGCGTGGAGTCAGGGCGGTCGCACCTGTCGTCACCTGGATACACACACACACACACACACACACATACACACACACACACACATACACACACAACATCACACAGTCAGGAATTTCTATGTCATATTTGATGTGAGTGTGTGTATATGGGGGGGGGGGGGGGTTTGAGAAGATAAACAGTGTGTGTGTGTGTGTGTGGTGTGTGTGTGTGTGTGTGTGTGTTGTTGTTGCTCACGCGAGCAAAGTCGAGGTATTTGTAGAGGAAGCGGCGGCTCAGTGTGGTCACGCGGGACAGGATGGACCTCCACACCACGTAATTCGCCACCGTCCTGAAACACAGCAGGAACCCTGAACACCACCAGTACCACCGTGTCACACCACACACACTCACATCACACACTCACACCACACACACCACACACTCACACCACACACTCACATCACACACTCACACCACACACACTCACATCACACACTCACACCACACACTCACATCACACACTCACACCACACACTCACACACACACTACCACACACACTAACACACACCACTCCACACACTCACACCACACACTCTCACACAACAAACACTCACACACACACACACTCACATCACACCCTCACACCACACACTCACATCACACTCACACACATCACACACCACACCACACAGTCACACACTCACACACACCTCACACACACATCCCACACACATCATCACACACTCACCCCACACACCACACACACCACACCACACCAAACACTCACACACACACTCAAACCACACACTCCACACCACACCCACTCACACATCACACACTCACACCACACATACACACGACACTCACATCACACACTCACACCACACACACCACCACACACTCACACCACACACACACACACTACACACACATCACACCACACTCTCACATCACACACTCACATCACACACTCACAACACACACTCACACCACACTCACACCTCACACACACACTCACACACACACTCACACACTCACATCACACACTCACACCACACACTCACATCACACACTCACACCAACACACATCACACTCACACATCACACCACACACTCACACAACACACACACACACACACACTCACATCACACACTCACACCACAAACACTCACATCACACACTCACACCACACACACTCACACACACACTCACACTCACACACTCACCCCACACACACTCACATCACACACCCACATCACACACTCACACACACACTCACACCACACACTCACAGTCACACACTCACACCACACACTCACATCACACACTCACATCACACACACACACACACACACCAACACACACTCACACACACACTCACATCACACACACACACACACTCACACACTCACATCACACACTCACACACACACTCACATCACACACTCACACCAAACACACTCACATCACACACTCACACCAAACACACTCACATCACACACTCACACCACACACACTCACATCACACACTCACACCACACACTCACACCACACACCCACACACACACACTCACACCAACACTCACACACACACTTCACACACACACTCACACCTCACACTCACATCCACACTCCCACCACACACTCACATCACACACTCACACACCACACACTCACATCACACACTCACACCAAACACACTCACATCACACACTCACACCACACACACTCACACCACACACACTCACATCACACACACACTCACACCACACACACTCACATCACACAGTCACACCACACACACTCACATCACACCCTCACACCACACACTCACATCACACACTCACATCAGACACTCACACCACACACACACACACACACACACTCACATCACACACACTCACATCACACACTCTCATCACACACTCACACCACACACTCACATCACACACTCACCCCACACACCACACACACTCACATCACACACACTCACACCACACACACTCACATCACACACTCACACCACACACACTCACATCACACACTCACACACACACACTCACATCACACACATCACACACACACATCACACACTCACACACACACTCACATCACACTCACATCACACACACACTCACATCACACACTCACACCACACACACTCACATCACACACTCACACCAAACACACACATCACACACTCACACCAAACACACTCACATCACACACTCACACCACACACACTCACATCACACACTCACACCAAACACACTCACTCACACACTCACACACACTCACACCAAACACACTCACATCACACACTCACACCAAACACACTCACATCACACACTCACACCAAACACACTCACATCACACACTCACACCACACACACACACACACACACACACACTCACACACACACTCACACCACACACACACACACTCCATCACACACTCTCATCACACACTCACATACACACACTCACACCACACACACATCACACACTCACATCACACACCCACACCACACACACTCACATCACACACTCACAACACACACTCACATCACACACTCACAACACACACTCACACCACACACACACACACAACACACACACACCACACCCTCACACCACACACTCTCACACACTCACACACTCAACCACACACTCACTCACATCACACACACACTCACACCACACACACTCACACCAAACCACAATCACCACACACAACACTCACACCCCACTCACTCACACACACACACACACCACACACCTCACATCACACACTCACCCACACACTCACATCACACACTCACATCACACACTCACACCAAACACACTCACATCACACACTCACACCAAACACACTCACATCACACACTCACACCAAACACACTCACATCACACACTCACACCACACACACTCACCACACACACACACAAACACCCCCACACACACACACACTCACATCACCTCACATCACACATCACACCACACACTCACACACCCAATCAATCACACACTCACACAACACACTCACCACACATCACATCAACATCACACCACACCACTCACTCACACCACTCAACACCACATCACACCCACACACACTCACACAACACACACTCACATCACACACTCACATCACACACTCACATCACACACTCACACCACACACACTCACATCACAAACTCACACCACACACTCACACCACACACACACACATCACACATCCACACACTCACACTCACACACACTCACACAGCACACACTCACATCACACACTCACATCACACACTCCAACACACACTCACATCACACACTCACATCACACA
>JACRUU010000019.1:1878476-1880976 GCA_030449085.1 Kryptopterus vitreolus | reverse complement strand
AGGAGACAGTAGGAGACTGTAGGAGATTGTAGGAGACAGTAGGAGACTGTAGGAGACTGTAGGAGATTGTAGGAGACAGTATGAGACAGTATGAGACAGTAGGAGACAGTAGGAGACTGTAGGGGACAGTAGGAGACTGTAGGAGACAGTAGGAGACAGTAGGAGACAGTAGGAGACAGTCGACAGTAGGAGACAGTAGGAGACAGTAAGAGACAGTAGGAGACAGTAAGAGACAGTAGGAGACAGTAAGAGACAGTAGGAGACAGTAGGAGAAGAGACTGTAGGAGACTGTAGGAGACTGTAGGAGACAGTAGGAGACTGTAGGAGATAGTAGGAGACAGTAGGAGATTGTAGGAGACAGCAGGAGATTGTAGGAGACAGTAGGAGACGTAGGAGACTGTAGGAGACTGTAGGAGAGTAGGAGACAGTAGGAGACTGTAGGAGACAGTAGGAGACAGTAGGAGACTGTAGGAGACAGTAGGAGACTGTAGGAGACAGTAGGAGATTGTAGGAGACTGTAGGAGACAGTATGAGACAGTAGGAGACAGTAGGAGATTGTAGGAGACAGTAGGAGACAGTAGGAGACTGTAGGAGACAGTATGAGAGACAGTATGAGACAGTAGGAGACAGTGTGAGACTGTAGGAGACTGTAGGAGACTGTAGGAGACAGTATGAGAAAGTATGAGACAGTAGGAGACAGGAGACTGTAGGAGACTGTAGGAGACTGTAGGAGACAGTAGGAGACAGTAGGAGACAGTAGGAGACTGTAGGAGACAGTATGAGACAGTAGGAGACAGTAGGAGACTGTAGGAGACAGTAGGAGACAGTAGGAGATTGTAGGAGACAGCAGGAGATGTAGGAGACAGTAGGAGACAGTAGGAGACAGTAGGAGACAGTAGGAGACAGTAGGAGACAGTAGGAGACAGTAAGAGACAGTAGGAGACAGTAAGAGACAGTAGGAGACAGTAAGAGACAGTAGGAGACAGTAAGAGACAGTAGGAGACAGTAGGAGACTGTAGGAGACAGTAGGAGACAGTAGGAGACTGTAGGAGACTGTAGGAGACAGTAGGAGACAGTAGGAGACAGTAGGAGACTGTAGGAGACTGTAGGAGACTGTAGGAGAGTGTAGGAGACTGTAGGAGACAGTAGGAGACAGTACGAGACTGTAGGAGACTGTAGGGGACAGTAGGAGACTGTAGGAGATTGTAGGAGACAGGAGAGTAGGAGATAGGAGACAGTAGGAGACAGTAGGAGACAGTAGGAGACAGTAGGAGACAGTAGGAGACAGTAGGAGACTGTAGGAGACAGTAGGAGACTGTGTAGGAGACTGTAGGAGACAGTAGGAGACAGTATGAGACAGTAGACAGTGAGACTGTAGGAGACTGTAGGGGACAGTAGGAGACTGTAGGAGATTGTAGGAGACAGTATGAGACAGTAGGAGACAGTAGGAGACTGTAGGAGACTGTAGGAGATTGTAGGAGACAGTAGGAGACAGTATGAGACAGTATAGGAGACAGTAGGAGATGAGACAGTGAGACAGTATGAGACAGTAGGAGACTGTAGGAGATTGTAGGAGACAGTATGAGACAGTGTGAGACTGTAGGAGACTGTAGGAGACTGTAGGAGACTGTAGGAGACAGTATGAGACAGTTTGAGACAGTGTGAGACTGTAGGAGACTGTAGGAGACTGTAGGAGATTGTAGGAGACAGTATGAGACAGTATGAGACAGTAGTATGAGACAGTAGGAGACAGTAGGAGACTGTAGGCTGTAGGAAGGATGTCACACGTCATCACACACTCACCAGATTTCTCCATCTAAACTGTATAATGAGGATTTCATCTCCAGCCGAAATGAGGAACGTTTTACTCGTCTGTGTTTATCTGCAATTTTAGAAAGTACCAGAACTTTGACAGAACATTCAGCAGATGATGATGATGATGATGATGATGATGATGATAACGAGGATGTGGTTTTTGCAGAATGACATGCTGTCAGTACATAATCTCCTCCCCAAACAGCACTTATCTCTCCGGACAGAAATAAGCAGGAAATACCAGAGATTCTGTCGGGACAAAAAAAAAGGATCAGGAGGATCCGAGGATTCGTCATCAATACGTTTACTGAAGTGACGAAAGCCTGAAACATCTCGACTCTCCATCCATCAACTTTTATTTACTTTATTATATCCAGATTTTTCCTGAAGATTTACATCCCAATATTGAGAATTTATCTTCTCTTTCTTTGAGGGGGGTCTGGAGATTTCATATGAAAAATGTTCCTCTAGCGTTCTTTATATGTTCCCTAATGAACCCTTTGTGCGTTTTCTCTTTGAGTGTGAATTTAAGGCTTAGAAAGGTTTTTTGGGGGGAAAAAACATCTTCTCATATTTTTCCAAGCTTTCCAGGAAGAAGGAATTTTGCCCGATCCAGAAGCAATGAACTTCTCTCGGCCGGCTCGGTGGCTCACGCATGAACGATAATCTCCTTCCTCTTGTAATT
>JACRUU010000019.1:1858476-1868476 GCA_030449085.1 Kryptopterus vitreolus | reverse complement strand
CGTTCCATCCAGACGCCTGAACTCTAACAGAAGATAAAGGAGGAGAAGATGAAGCAGGAAGATAAGATGAAAAAGAAGATGAAGGAGGAGATAAAAAAGGAGGAGAAGATGAAGGAGGAGTAGATAAAGTGTGTAGGAGGAGGTGGTGTGGTGTGGTTGTTGTAGTGGTAGGTGGGTGATGTTAGTAGTAGTGGTGGTGGTGGTGTTGTGTAGTGTTGTAGTGGTGGTGGTGGGTGTTGTTAGTGGAGGGGGGGTTGTGTAGTAGTGGTGTTGTTGGTGGTGTTTTGTTGTTGGTGGTGTTGTTGGTGTTGGTGATGTTGGTGTTGTTGTGTTGGTGGTGGTGGTGTGTGTTAGTGGTGGTGTTGGTGTGGTGGTGTTGTAGTGTTGTAGTGGTGGTGGTGTGTTGGTGTAGTGGTGGTGTTGGTAGTGTGTAGTGGTAGTGGTGGTGGTGTTGTAGTGGTGGTGGTGTGGTTGTGGTAATGTTAGTAGTGGTGGTGTTGGTAATGTTAGTAGTGGTGTTGGTGGTAGTGTTGTAGTGGTGGTGGTGTTGGTTGTGGTAATGTTAGTAGTGGTGGTGTTGGTAATGTTAGTAGTGGTGGTGTTGGTGTGGTTGTAGTAGTGGTGGTGTAGTGTTGTAGTGGTGGTGGTGGTGGTTGTGGTAATGTAGTAGTGGTGGTGTTGGTAGTGTTGGTGGTGGTGGTGGTAATGTTAGTAGTGGTGTTGGTGGTAGTGTGTAGTGGTGGTGGTGTGTGTAAGTGTGTGTAGTGGGGGCTGGTGGTGGTGTTTGGGAGTTGTGGTGTTGGTGGTGTTGTTGGTGTGTGGTGGTGTTGGTAATGTTAGTAGTGGTGGTGTTGGTAGTGTTGGTAGTGTTGGTGTTGGTAGTGTTGGTGTTGGTAGTGTTACCTCTGTCGAGGGCGTGGTGGAGCTCCAGGGTGTGGTGCTGGACGCAGAATCCTCTCGGAGGGCGGAGCGAGAGCTGCTGGATGCAGGAGTGCCAGGAATCAACACCACTCACCTCACACTCCTCCAACCTCGTCACCAGATCACCAACAAACAAACCACGAGGACCACTGGAGGGAGAACCCTGCTCACAGAGAGAACCTCATCTCAATCAGAGAGGGGGAGGAGAGAGAGGGAGAGAGAGAGAGAGAGAGAGAGAGAGAGAGAGAAGAGAAGAGAAAGAGAGAGAGAGATCTTACCTCCACCACCTCAGTGACGAGCGCTCCGGCTCCGGTGGAGTAGAACGGGAAGAGGAGGAGCGGAAGCAGGAACAGGAAACACACGGCTGCCACACACAGCATGAAGTTATGCCACACACCTGCACACAACACACACACACACAACACAAACACACACACAAAACAAACACACACACAACTTTAGTCTCTTTAGTAAATAACAATCCTGTAAGGTAAAATATAAAAAGCGAGACTCTGCTGCCACCTCGTGGTGACTCTGCAGAATGCATGATTTAAAATACTTGAGAAATAATTTCCTTGAGAAAGTGGTGTGTGTGTGTGTGTGTGTGTGTGTGTGTGTGTGTGTGTGTGTGTGCACATACACACCGGCGCAGAAGATACGCAGCTGCTGAACGGGTGAGATGATGTTCAGGTGTGTGGTGAAGAGATCCACGAACGCTCCGGGGTAAATCACGAACAGGAACATGCCGAAGCCGTTCAGCCTCACCTGTTCCCTGAGAGACAGAAAAGGGAGGGGGACACACACACACACACACACACACACACACACACACACACACACACACATATATATATATATATATATACACACATACATAAATATATGCATATACAAGTATTTTTGGGTTGTAGTTTGGTTGTTACCTCAGTGCTGCCACCCCGTGGCCAAACTCGTGTATTAGTCCACTGACCAGAATAGCGATGAAAAAGTAAGCCAACTGACTGACGGGCAAATTCACCCCCGGAACCTGACACACACACACACACACACACACACACACACACACACACACACACACACACACACACACACTAAAGCAGTTTCTTCACCTATTTTGTTTCCTATTCACATCATTATTAAGGTTGACGGTTCAGCATCTCCATAGCAACAGGTAAAAAAAAAACGCAAGGTTGTTGTGTGTGTGTGTGTGTGTGTGTGTGTGTGTGTGTGTGTTTGACTCACCACCACCTGGAGAACTTGCTCGTGGGATCCGTCCGGAGTGTCTGCCGTCATCTGAGCCAGAGTCTGGAGCAGAGTCCGAGCGAGCAGCAGCACCGAGCCGAACATGGCCACGACACCGAACACCATCCCGGCACTGAACCTGCAACACACACACACACACACACACACACACACACACACACACACACACACACACACACACAAACACTATATACGTTATAATGTATTTATTTAAAAGTAATAAACACAAAAAACCAGTGTAAAGTTGCAGCTTTTTAAAATGCTAAAAAAAACCCCAGACTTATTTATATCGCGTGTGTGTGTGTGTGTGTGTGTGTGTGTGTGTGTGCGTGTGTGTCCGAGTTTTGCATAAAAGCCGAAATATTCTGCGAAAGCAAAACATTAAAGAACGACGCGTTAAAGAACGATGAAGACTGGAATGCGTTGGAGTGTAATACAGCAAACAGGCAACAGGGGGCGCCACATTTCACAAACGGCTCCTTTAAGCGGGTTTGGGAGCAGAAATCCTCGGCCGGGTCGTACCATATATAAAGGAAGACGGGGTGGAGACGCGCACATCTGGCGAAGAGCGAGTTGAAGATGCTGGTGTGCCAGCGGACGTGGAACGGGGAGAGAGACACACCGCTGGACGAGAGCCATGATTCATATCGGACCTTCGAGCTGGACGACTGAAAAACACACACACATTTACATTTGCAGCATTTTGGCAGACGCCCTCATCCAGAGCGACGTACAACTGAGCAATTGAGCGTTAAGGGCCTTGCTCAAGGGCCCACTTGTGGAAGCTTGGTGGTGGTGGGGTTTGAACCTGTGAACTTCTGGTCCAACACTGGGCTACAACACTGGGCTACACACCGCCCATTGATGTAGCACACACACACAACTAAAAACATTAACCATAAACATTAGGACGACATGATGCTACATCAATGGAGCGCAGAGTGTTAAGGGCCTCGCTCAAGGGCCCCGAGTGTCACAGCTTGGGAATCGAACCTTTGACCTTCTGATCAATAAATCAGAGTTGTATTGATCTAGTAAATTCCTAATACACAAAACACACACATCATAATGGACCAGAGTGCAACACCACACACACACAACACACACATCCACAGAGTGCACACACACACACACACACACACAAACACACCACACACAACACACAAAACACACACATCATAATGGACCAGAGTGCAACACACCCACACACACACACACACACACACACACACACACACACACACACACACACATCATAATGGACCAGAGTGCAACACACACACACACACACACACACACACACAATGACCAGAGTGCACACACATGGACACACATGAACACCACAGTGCCCCAATGGAACAGAGTGCAACACACACACACACCACCAACACACAGTGCACACTAATGGACAGAGTGCACACACACACACACACACACACACGTGGACCAACACACACACACACACCACACACACACACATACCATAGTGCAAACACACACACACACACACATCACATGGACCAGAGTGCAACACACACACACACATCAAGTGGACCAGAGTGCACACACACACACACATCACACACACACACACACATATATGGACCAGAGTGCAACACACACACACACATCATAGTGGACCAGAGTGCAACACACACACACACATCATAATGGACCAGAGTGCAACACACACACACACACACACACACACACACACACACATGCAACACACACACACACATAATGGACCAGAGTGCAAAACACACACACACACATACACCACACAACACACACACAACACAGAGTGGCAACACACACA
Source organism: Kryptopterus vitreolus (assembly GCA_030449085.1). Classification (NCBI taxonomy): domain Eukaryota; kingdom Metazoa; phylum Chordata; class Actinopteri; order Siluriformes; family Siluridae; genus Kryptopterus; species Kryptopterus vitreolus. Next base: position 1,864,473 of record JACRUU010000019.1, on the reverse strand, counting down.
CACACACACACACACACATCACCACCACACACATCATAAGTGGACCAGAGTGGACACACACACACACACACACACACACACACACACACACACACACACACACACACACACATCATAGTGGACCAGAGTGCAACACACACACACACACACACACACACACACAGTGCAGTGCACACACACACACACATCATAGTGGACCAGAGTGCAACACACACCACACACACACACACACATGCAACACACACACACAATGTGGACCAGAGTGCAACACACACACACACACATCATAATGGACCAGAGTGCAACACACACACACACACACACACACACACATCACAAATAGTGGACCATAATGACCAGAGGCACACACAGAGTGCACACACACACACCACACACACACACACACACACACACACACATCATGGACATCATAGTGGACCAGAGTGCTACACACACACACACACACACATCATAATGGACACAGAGTGCACACACACACACAACACACACACACACACACACACACACATCATAGTGGACCAGAGTGCAACATACACACACACACATCATAATGGCACACACACACACACACACACACACACACACACACACATCATAGTGGACCAGAGTGCAACATATACACACACACACACACACACACACACACACACACACACACACACACACACACACACACAATACACACACCACACACACACACACACACAGGGGTTTAACAAAAAGAATGAAATGTGCCCTTTTTGGTGTATTATTACTATTATTACTAATATTAATACTATATCTGTAATTCCTATTTGTATGTATTAAAATATACAGTTTCAACGAATCATAAAACAACATGATAAACAAGTGTAAGAATGTAAATAAACACTATAAATCACACACGCGGCATCAGCGGAAAGAATCCGGGTTCAGTCCCGATCCACGCCGTGTTTTCCGGGTCCTAGTGCCCTTCGGTCACGTGTTACAGACAGCGCCCTGCGCCCTACCAAGTGCACCACGCCTCGGTTTGGTACTCGGCCGTGTTTGTTTGTTTGTTGTTGTTGTTATTTACCCGGAGCAAAGTGTCCAGGAGGTAAACACAGCACCATCCCCCCATCACACACACCACCACCGACACCGGGATCATCGCTTCACCGGACACCGAACCACCAGGGCCGCGGGCACACGCGTGCGCGCGCACACACACACACACACACACACACACACACGTGCACACACACACACACACGCGCGCGCACGCACACACACACACACACACACACCACGCCGCTTCCCGGTTTGGTGCGAGACGACGACGCAGGACGTCTAATGGATCTCGGATCAGATCTCAGAGAGGATTCGGTCCGGAGAGTCGCTGACCGAGAAATCGATTCTTATTTGTTTTCATTTAAATTGTACAAACAACACCGTTTAATTCCATTAAAGCAGCAACTGATTTACACTCTGTCCCGTTTCTCATGCACTAATAATCACTGCCAGGTCGCGACGGATCGCGAACGCACCAACAGTCGAACGCACCAACAGTCGGAATGGTGTATGTTCACATCCCATCCAATCACATTCACTCTGTCCGGATGGAGACGTTTATCCGAATCGGTGTTTATTTCTCCTTAAGCCGAAGCGTGAGGGAATTGTGACAGCTGGAGCAGACGTTCACAATCATGTCCAGCAGGGGGCGCTCTTGTGTAAGGGCGAATCTTATTGAAGTCCCTAAAAGAAAATTACTGACGCAAAAAAAAAAACATCCTCAAACGTACAATTTGACATAATTTAGATCGTATATGCGTATATTTTAAATTAAATGTAACTTTTTTATTTTTATGTATTCAAATAATTTGTTTCAACGAATCATACAACATGATTAACATGTGCAAGAATGAAAATAAACACTAAAATAAACAGAATCCGCATTCAATCTCGAGCCACACCATGTTTAAGGAAATTCATTCATTCATTCATTCATTCATTCATCTTCTAGCGCTTTATCCGATCTTCCCTCGGGTCACGGGGAGTCTGTGTCTATCTCAGGTGTCTATGGGCATTAAGGCAGGATACACCCTGGATGGAATGCCAACCCATCGCACACACACACACACACACACACACACACACACACACACACACACACACACATTCATACACTAGGGACAATTTTCCAAGGTGCCAATCAACCTACCGTGCATGTTTTTGGACCGGGGGAGGAAACCGGAGAACCCGGAGAAAAACCCCCTGAGACACGGGGAGAAACATGCACAAACTCCACACACACATGGCCGAGACGGGAATCGAACCCGGACCCTGGCGGTGTGAGGCGAACGTGCTAAACACTAAACCACCACCGTGCCTCCTCAGGAAAGGAAATTGTGTAAGGAAATTGTGACAGCCAGAGCAGTAGTTCACAAACATGTCCAGCAGGGGGCGCCCTTGTCTGAGGGAGAATCTTTTGAGGCCTCAAAAAGAAAACTGCTTATGCAAAAAACATCCTCAAACGTACAATTTGACATATATTTTTACATTTAGGTTCTAGAATTTCACTTTGCCTGCACTTAGCGCCCTCTGGTGGCCCGAGTTTGACTGTTTTAGACGATCCAACACTCTTTTCTATCACTTTACTGCCACCCAACCCAAATAACTTCCAGCACCGGCTGCCACCAGACTCGACACCTGGCAGCCTCATAAACCCACATTTACTCTTCCTCCCCACATCCTTCATTCGTCCGTGCCACCCTGTAACGCCCCCCCGCTGCTCCGCTGCATTCCTCCCATTCCAAAGCACTTCACCTCCACCCCCAACCACCTGCCGCGTCCAAATCTCCTGCCGCCCCTCCACCCTCACCGCAACCTCGTCATGTGACCTTTATGTCCTTCGCTCTTAAACGATATTTTAGTTTTTCATTTATTAAAAAAGAATCACAATTTATAGATTTAAAACTTTTTCCGTCTCCAGAATTTCCAGGGGTTTTTTTTTTCTGTATCCTGACTTTAAGCTTTCCGTACCTCATTCTTTGCATATGTGGAAATTCCCTGGAATGGCATTCGGCACAGCGAAATGCAGTCAGGAAGAAAAAAAAAAAAAGGAATGTCTTCCAGAAAACGAGTGTGAGACGGTGAGCTGTGCTGCTCTGCTGCTCAACACCACAAACTGCAGGAATGTGGAGGATGAAACGCCCGGTTTCTCTCTTCCTCGTGGAGAGATGGAGTGATGGAGAGAATAAAAAAAGGGGGAGAAAAGTGATATAATATGTGTTTTATATATATACTGAAATTTTAGAGGAAAAAAGGGGTATATATACATATATATATATATATATATATATATCTATATATATATATATATATATATATATATATATATATATATATATATATATATATATAATAATGCATCTCAGGTCCTGTAAGGACACTAAAACAAAGAGAGAAATAACGAGAGAGAGAGTGAGAGAGAGAGAGAGAGAGAGAGAGAGAGATGGAGAGAGAGATTCACGTTATCAGTCTCGTTTGCATGAACCAAACCAGGGATTTTACTGATGACGACGCTTGTGAGCCGCGGCGATGACACACCTGTAAAAGCTCCTGATTGGCTGGAGAGCGTCTGTAGGTGTGACAGTGCTTTAAACGGCTCAGGTGAAGGAGGAAGTTTGGTAAAGTGTACCAGGTGAAGGTAGAGAGCTCAGGTGTGGATTTGCATAGTGCTCCTGTCACCATGGGAGGTTCTGCTGTGAGAGCTCAGACGCCGTGACGCTCCCTGAGAGAGAGGAACGCAGGAGAACGCATCCTTCGCCAGGTAAGAGAAGGCGTGGGAGATCAAGGGCGAGCGGGAAGGCGATTTGCGATGAGATGATGTCGGGCCGAGAGAGACGAGTCCATAAGGACGGGAGACACCCAGGAGAAGGTGTCTCACCCCTTCATACGGATGACGAATATTAAACGTATTATTGCGAGAGAAAGATAGTTTCCGCTCGAGAATAAATGTAGCTAGAAACGGATAAAAGCGTCACGTCACACGAATAAAGGAAAAAAAACGTCACATTTTTAACCTTTATTACTGCAAATATTCGATTTATTTACACGGTAAACACGCCGACCCGATTCTGGAATTCGAATGAGAAATCTGGGTTCTGAGACGACTGTGGAAGTGGCGCCGCTTGGGGACGGGTCGTCGTGTCAAACCCCTGCACCAATCAGACGCTTCCATCACGGCTTTAAATGGGTCGAGATCTTAATAAGGAGCGAGTTTTACAGGCAAACAGAAGCCATCACGCAGAGAGACGCCGACATCATGACAGGTAGGACACGGGGTGCCATTACTTATAGGCGCTTGACGGGGTTTTGATGTGGTTTTCGGTTACGGAGCAAAATAAAAAAAAAAAAACGATGCTTTATTGTCCTTTTTTTTTTATGTAGGTTATCCGTGGCTAAATTTAGCCCGATAATTTGATCTGGATCCACTCGAGCTGGAGTTTAATCCTCAAAGGCGACGCGCAGACGCCAAAAATCCCATTTTGCTTTGCTGATTGTATTGAGCGAAGGCTTTGATGTGGAACGCAGAGAACGGGCCGCGTGGCGTGGCGTGGCGTGGCGTGCGTAGACGCGTGTATAAGGCGTATAAACGCGGGTCAGGGAGACGCGTGTAGGACGAGAGACGGGGCCGAAGTTTCCAGCGGCGCTGGACAGAAAGCAGGTCCTCGTCTGTGAATCACGCTGCTATTTATAGTCAGAACAAATCCCAGATATGAGAGGAATCCCTTTACCACTCCGTAGCCTAAAGACAGACCCCAGGCCGAGTGTGTGGGGGGGGGCAGAGGGAGGACCGAGTCCGGCGAGCCGCACCGCAGAACCACACCAGGGACCGACCTGCCGAGGACTAATCCACACCTGATCCATAACGGAAAACTTTACAACCTTCCAGCTGTAGGAGGTAAGAGATGTGTGGTGTGTGTGTGTGTGTGTGTGTGTGTGTGTGTGTGTGTGTGTGTGTGTGTGTATTGAAATTCTAACTGATCCCTTTTATTTGCTTATATTTGTGTACATATACATACATACATTATATATATATATTTTTATATTTGCCTACTATTTACTATACGAGTAATATTCGAATATTTATTATCGACTTTGTTTGTATAAAAACATAAAAGAATTACGTCACTTACGTGTTTAACTTAACAAACAGGATTCAAAGCCGCGAACATTTTATTATACAGCAGCTCAAAGTGTAGCTCCGCCCCCTGAACAGGAACAACAAATAAATAAAATACTTCATTTAAACCTTTAAATACTCTCTGTGTAATTATTATAATCAGGATCAAATTCATTTGACTTTTTTTTGGGGGGGAAAATGATCTAAAAATGTATTATTGAGTATTAAATGTAGAAAGTGTAGTTTTAAAATATATACATTCAAATAAACATTTGTATATTTTAACTTAAAACAGAATTTGTGTCTAAATGTAGAATTTTTTATAAAGCAATTACTTTAAGTGAAAAATAAATAAATAAATAATTGTTTTTATCTGATTTGACTTTGTTAAAGAACAGAATGTTGAGGGTTTTAAAAATAAATAAATAGACTCTGGTAACCCCGATGCTGGAATAGCGATGGGAAAGCGTTGCCCTTGGGCCCTTAGGCCGGCGTCTGTGAGGCCCTCAGGCCGGCGTCTGTGAGGCCGGCGTCTGTGAGGCCCGTCTTAGAGGCCGGCGTCTGTGAGGCCCTCAGGCCGGCGTCTGTGAGGCCGGCGTCTGTGAGGCCCTCAGGCCGGCAGGTCGATGCGTCTGTGAAGCCCTTCAGGCCGGCGTCTGTGAAGCCCTTCAGGCCGGCGTCTGTGAGGCCCTTCAGGCCGGCGTCTGTGAAGCCCTTCAGGCCGGCGTCTGTGAGGCCCTTCAGGCCGGCGTCTGTGAGGCCCTTCAGGCCGGCGTCTGTGAAGCCCTTCAGCCGGCGTCTGTGACCGGCGTCTGTGAAGCCCTTCAGAC
>JACRUU010000019.1:1833476-1845976 GCA_030449085.1 Kryptopterus vitreolus | reverse complement strand
CATTACACCACCATTACACCACCAATTACACCACCATAACACATAACACCACTATTACACCACCATTACACCATCATAACGCCACCATTACACCACTATTACACCACAATTACACCACCATTACACCACCATTACACCACCAGAACACCACCATTATTACACCACCAACACCACCATAACACCACCATAACACCACCATAACACCACCATAACACCACCATTACACCACCACCATAACACCACCATTACACCACCATTACACACCATTACACCACCATACACCACCATACACCACCATTACACCACCATTACACCACCATTACACCACCATAACACCACCATAACACCACCATAACACCACCATAACACCACCATAACACCACCATTACACCACCATTACACCACCATAACGAACACCACCCACCATTACACCACCATTACACCACCATTACACACCACCATATTACACCACCATTACACCACCAGTTAACACCAGAACAACACCATTACACCACCATTGCACCACCATAACACCACCATTACACCACCTTTAACAACACCCACCACCATTACACCACCATTACACCACCATTACACCACCATTACACCACCATTACACCACCATTACACCACCATTACACCACCATTACACCACCATTACACCACCATAACACCACCATACACCACCATTACACCATCATACACCACCATAACGCATTACACCAACAACACCACATTACACCACCATTACACCACCATTACACCACCATTACACCACCATTACACCACCATTACACCACCATTACACCACCATAACACCACCATTACACCACCTTTACACCACCATTACACCACCATTACACCACCATTACACCACCATAACACCACCATTACACCACCATTACACCACCTTTACACCACCATTACACCACCATTACACCACCATTACACCACCATTATGGTCTCAGAATGGACTCAGGCTATTTTAGAATATGAGAGCTACATAGCAGCTATAATTGTCCCGAACCCGTGCCACAACCCGTGTAGACTTGGGTATCAGGTCTCCCTCCGTCTCTCACTCGAGATGCCGAGAGGAACGCTGATCCGATCCGGGTTCTAACCAAGTAATAAAACGCTCTTCGTTCTTCACTTTTACTCTTGATACATTTGCAGATGAACTCTCAGCCCAAACTTCTCGTGCAATAACGAGCGTATTAATTCATTCATTCGTTATGGAGCGTTTATAGCTACTCAAACCACCACCACCAAGCTACCACTAGGGGGGCCCTTGAGCAAAACCCTTAACCCTCAGTTGTAAGTTTCTTTATATAAGAACGAAGTGCTGTAAATGAGAAAATCCACAATCTTATACACAATTTTGCTCGAAACACAAAAACCATTTCGACAATCTAGATTAAAATGATCGATTTTGTGCATCCCACAATCATCCCACATGGTCTTTACCAGCGAAGATGAAACCCAGACCTTTCTTCAGCAGAGAACTTTTGCTACGTAGGTGTTGATGTTCACAAACGAACCCACAAACTGCACAATTTACCCACAGAATCACGGCGAGTCAGCAGTTCCACGTCTGTTGTGTACATTAATGTTGGTATCAAGTGTGTTTATATATATATATATATATGTGTGTGTGTGTGTGTGTGTGTGTGTGTGTGTGTTATGTGTGTGTGTGTTTTAGCCGTGGTCTGTTTCCGCAAGCTCGTTCGCTGCCACGTGTGAATTCACAGATCGGAATTTATAGATCCTGAATCATGATGTAAACTGATGATTAGTCCGTGTTGTTTGTGTGACAAACATCGTCTCGCTTCGTTTATTCGGAACAAAAGTGAGACGTCGAAAAAAAACAAAAAAAAAAACGCACGTTTTCATACTTCATGGCCTTTTCTTTTGAAGAACAGTCCCCCCCCCATGCCATTGTTCTGGGGCGTCGTGTTGGAGAACGTGTAGGCTGACAAGCGATTAAAAACAGGATTTCTCCGTGTCACGGTGTAGGAGGACGAATCCAGCGCTGAGCGAACTCAAACGCATTTACAACGCGGCGTTACGATTTTATCAGCTCTTTAATGTGAAGAGCATTTTCTCTTTTGTTTCTTTCTTTCTTCTGTGGAACAGCAGCACATCCGAGAAAGTGTCCTTATAGAAGATTCTGGCCAGAGTTAGAAGGGCTAAAAGGAAAACGATAATACCATGTGTGAACTATAATAATAATAATAATAATAATAATAATAATAATAATAATAATTATAATGAATAAAAATATAATGCCACATCACTGATTTCGGCTCTTTTTATTTTATTTTTTTTCTACCCAATTGACCTCTATACCCTACCCAATATGCACCCTCTAATACATCTACCCATATACCCTCTAATACACTCTACCCAATATGCACCCTCTAATACACTGTACCTGATATGCACCCTCTAATACACTCTACCCAATATGCACCCTCTAATACACTCTACCCAATATGCACCCTCTAATACACTCTACCCAATATGCACCTCTAATACACTCTACCCAATATGCAACCCTAATACACTCTACCCAATATGTAAAATCTCTAATACACTCTACCTATATGTAACCTAATACACTCTACCCAATATGCACCCTCTAATACACTACACCCTACCCAATATGCATCTCTAATACACTCTACCTGCAATATGCACCTCTAATACACTCTACCCAATATGCACCCTTTAATACACTCTACCCAATATGTACCCTTTAATACACTCTACCAATATGCCTCTAATACACCTACCTGATATGCCCTCTAATACACTCTACCCAATATGCACCCTCTAATACACTCTACCCAATATGTACCCTCTAATACACTCTACCCAATATGCATCTCTAATACACTCTACCTGATATGCACACTTTAATACACTCTACCCAATATGCACCCTCTAATACACTCTACCCAATATGCACCCTCTAATACACTCTACCCAATATGCACCTCTAATACACTCTACCCAATATGCACCCTCTAATACACTCTACCCAATATGCACCCTCTAATACACTCTACCCAATATGCACCCTCTAATACACTCTACCCAATATGCACCCTCTAATACACTCTACCCAATATGCACCCTCTAATACACTCTACCCAATATGTACCCTTTAATACACTCTACCAATATGCATCTCTAATACACTCTACCAAATATGCACCACTTTAATACACTCTACCCAATATGCACCCTCTAATACACTCTACCCAATATGTACCCTCTAATACACTCTACCCAATATGCATCTCTAATACACTCTACCCAATATGCACCTCTAATACACTCTACCCAATATGCACCCTCTAATACACTCTACCCAATATGCATCTCTAATACACTCTACCCAATATGCACACTCTAATACACTCTACCCAATATGCACCCTTTAATACACTCTACCCAATATGCACCCTCTAATACACTCTACCAATATGCACACTCTAATACACTCTACCCAATATGCACCTCTAATACACTCTACCCAATATGCACCTCTAATACACTCTACCCAATATGCACCTCTAATACACTCTACCCAATATGCACCCTCTAATACACTCTACCTGATATGCACACTTTAATACACTCTACCCAATATGCACCCTCTAATACACTCTACCTGATATGCACACTTTAATACACTCTACCCAATATGCACCCTATACACTCTAATATGCACTCTACCCAATATGCACCCTCTAATACACTCTACCCAATATGCACCCTCTACTACCCTACCCAATATGCATCACCTCTAACCTACACTCTACCCAATATGCACCTCTAATACACTCTACCCAATATGCACCCTCTAATACACTCTACCCAATATGCACCTCTAATACACTCTACCCAATATGCACCCTCTAATACACTCTACCCAATATGCACCCTCTAATACACTCTACCCAATATGCACCTCTAATACACTCTACCCCAATATGGTACCCTCTAATACACTCTACCCAATACATCTCTAATCTGCCCAATATCACTCTATACACTCTAATACCCAATATGCACCCTCTAATACACTCTACCCAATATGCACCCTCTAATACACTCTACCCAATATGCACCTCTAATACACTCTACCCAATATGTACCTCTAATACACTCTACCCAATATGCACCCTCTAATACACTCTACCCAATATGCACCCTCTAATACACTCTACCCAATATGCACCTCTAATACACTCTACCCAATATGCTCGCGGATGCTGAGAACGTGGAAAGTTGTGAGAGATGAGACATTTTGGGGGAGGGGTGCATCTCAGTGGTTTAAAGTTCTGGACGACTGATCGGAAGGCCGGGGGTTCGAGTCCCCGGGATCTCCAAGCTGCCACTCTTGGGTACTTGGGCAAGGCCTTTAACCCTCTGTGCTCCAGGGGGCGCCGTATCATATCTGACCCTGCATTCTGACCCCCAACTACTAATCAAACTGGGAGCTGTGTCACTGTCACTGTGCTGTAATGTTTATGTGAGTAATAAACACTATTCTATTTATTTATGCTCTAAAAAAGGACTGAATGCTCAAATGATCAAAGGCAGAAGCACAAACATATCGAATGCTTCCTTTGTTGCTCAACGTCTGCTGTAAAGTTGGAGGCGACCAGACGAGCAGTGAGATGTTTGGCGATGCCAGAGGATATTTTTTAACGCCCCCCCATCATGTTGCATCTCAGGCTTGTCTGTGCCAGGGGACTATTTAGGGATGATGACGGAATAAAGTCATAAGGTCAGAGTAAAGGCTCGGGAATAGATCTAGACACACAACATCAGAACGGCATACCGACTCACCGGCGTCTATTCGCCACACAGTTCTAATAATTTGGTCAAGTCCATGTCTTGTATACCTCTCTTCCTCTTCTTCTTCTTCTTCTTCTTTGCATTCTTATCACCCAACTCTTTCTCTTCTCTCGCCTCTCCGGCTGAGTCCTCGCCACCCCGTGTTGCTATTTTTGGCGCTGAGATAATGTGGAGCGGGGTTTGGGCTCCGCTGGCATGGTACCGACTTTGTATTTACATAGCAAACAACTAAGCTCATCTATGATACTCCCAGAACGAGTGCAGCGAAAGGGCACTGCCACGAACGAGCAAATGTGGATGCTTTTTTCCCATGTGACCCAAATGCCTCGCTGTTACCCCTCCTTCTGTTTGTACTACCAGCATTCCTCTTGTCAGGAAAACAGGAGGGGGGGCGGGAGGATCACAGGACGGTTGTCTGTCCCTGCCAGACTTGTGTTTGGGGGCCGTCCGCTGGCAGAAAAAAGAGCTCCATCTTAACTGATGTGTTTATTTGCTCCAGCGATGGGCTATACCATCCCGGTCACTGCCCTTATGAAGAGCAACACTCGATTCACGCCGGTCACTACGAACTTCTTCCTCGCTGTTCCCCCGTTTCCCTTTCTCTTTTCCCTTTGCTTTAACTTTCTCTTCATCTTCTTCATCTTTTCCGTTAGCAATGAGTTACTTTCTTATGCTCAGCAAGTCTCACGGCGAAGGGCTGCTCTCTCGATACCAGAGCTTGCGGCAAGATGGTCGAATGTGCGACATCGTCCTGGAAGCTGAAGGCAAGGAGTTCCCGGCTCACCGCACCTTGCTGGCCTGCTCCAGTGACTACTTTTGGTCGCTATTCCAGGAGCACACTTTGGAATCCAAAGCTGGGACTGTCTGTTTACCGGCCGTGTCCTCGACTGGTCTGGAACTGGTTCTGGACTTCATATATACCTCATGGATCTCACTATCTCCCTCTACGTTGGAGGACATACTGGAAGCTTCCTGCTACCTGCAGGTAACTCGTGCTATGGATCTCTGTACCGAGTACATCTCGAACAGTCTCACTCTGGACAACTGCTGCTTTTTTGCCAATGTGGCTGCCCGGTACAACCTCTCAGAGGCACTTGAGGTCACGAATCGTTTCATTGCAAGGCACATGGCAGGGCTCCTGAGTCCCAATGGAGACAGATGTGGACTGCTGGAGCTGAACTTTGCCACTTTTCGCGAGGTGTTGGGTTCAGACGAGATACCAGGGGTAAAGGAGAAAGCATTGCTACAGCTAGCTCTGGACTGGATATCTTGCAACCCTTTAGCTGCTTTGGAAAGTAACGCTTTACTCAGTCGTGTTCGATTTGGCCTGGTGCTTCCTGAAGATCTGACCCGTCTGCGTTCCCAAAACCCACCCCTATGCACACCGTTCATCTACAGCGTGATAGAGAAATCCTTGCATTACCACTTGCAGGTTCCTCTTCAGCCTCTAATTCAAAACGTCCATACAAGCTTGAGGGCCCCAACTAACATGGTGCTCCTGGTGGGAGGAGGTGTACAAGCCGATCGACCACAGACCCAAATCCAGAGCTACAATCCAGACAGCAGGACGTTCCACGTTCTGCAGGTTAACATGGAAGAGAAGCTCCAACATCAAGGGGTCTGCGTGGTGGGAAACTTCCTCTTTGTGCTCGGGGGAGAAGTCGTAGAGATGGACGAGGAGAATGAGAAGATGGCGGAGATGACGGTGTCCGACCGAGTGTGGCGCTACGACCCTCGATTTGAGCGCTGGGAGGAGATGGAGCCCCTTTTACAGAAAAGGGCACAGTTCTCCTGCTGTGTGGTGGAGGATGTGATCTATGCCATAGGAGGACGAGGCCAGCCAGGAGAGCCCACCCATTCATCAGTCGAGAGGTACATCATGAATGCAGGGTGCTGGAGAAGCGGCGTGTCTTTGCCTTACGCAGTCCACGGACAAGCTTGTGCCACGATCGGAGAGGGTATTTACATCTCCGGTGGCATCCATGGCAGCCAGACAGAAAGTAGCAAGGAGGTGCTGTTCCTCAACACCTGTAATAATGATGTCTGGGGAAGACGCTCTGCTATGTCTATTGCTCGATTTGGCCACCAGATGGCAGCCATAAAGGAGAAACTTTACGCCTTTTTAGGAATGTACGAGCCATTTTGTGACATCGAATCCTACGACCCTAAACACAACCAATGGACCAGACTGAAACCTCTCCTACAGGATCGCTTCTGCTATGGTTTAACAGCCACTCCAGGTGGATGCGTGCTGATGTTCGGAGGTAGGAGGTGGCGGGACGGACAGGAAGTGTGCATTCGTGACGTTCTGGAGTACGACCCTGAATATGACACCTGGAGAAACGTCTGTAAGCTGCCACAACCTTTAAGCGGAACTCAGTGCGTCCAAATGAGTCTCCAGGAACTTTTTTAAACAAATAAAATTCCATACACCTAGAGGAGCGCTTGCGTAGCCTGGGTATGCATGTACTCTTAATCTTCTTCATCTTTTCCACTAGCAAGGAGTTTCTTTCTAATGCTGGGCGAGTCTCACGGCGAAGGGCTGCTCTCTCCATACCAGAGCAAGAAGCTGAGAGCTTCATCTTGGAAGCTTTGCGGCTCATCGCACATTGCTAGCCTGGACCAGTGCCTACTTTTGGTCGCTATTTCAAAAGTACACTTTGGAGTCCAAACCTCGGGCCGTCTGTTTTCCGGCCTGTTGTGGTCTGGAACTTCATCTATACCTTGTTCGATCCGTTTATACGTCTCCAGAGTTCTGAATGTTTGACCTTCAGGGAATCAGAAGAATCTTTGCGGGGTATTGTAAAGGAAAAGAAGAGCCTGACAGCGACAGGAGGTCGAACAGACAGCGTGAAAAAGACAAGAGTCCCATGAGTTTCGGGGGTTTGTCACGCAGATCGAACACGGCGTGAAATATTGGACCCGAAGCAAGACTTGCCTGAAGCGAGCGCAGATAAAAGCACAGCGGAACAAAAACAAAGTGCATAGATGCATAAAAAAAGCTTTAAATAGTATCGAGAGCAAGGTATTTAAAAGCACTTTAAGCTAATTAAAGGTCTCAGAGCGTGTGTGTGTGGGATGGGAATAATGAAAGAGGACCGGTAGGGGGTTGGTTCTGTTCCCTCAAATACAAAAGACAGGTCAAAACTCAACACCTGCTCTTTCTCCACTCTTTTCAATGACCTTCTGCATGTAATTCACCATTAAGGACGATATTTTGCATGTGTTATTTATTCGTGTAAAAAAAACAATTCCTATAACGAATGAAGCAATCCTGAATAAACGCAGAAGACTTAGACATCGTTATACATGTTTTGTTTGTTTGTTTTTTTTTTAGGCATAATGAGCTTAAGATAAATGAAATAATGGACTTTGGATGGGTTGCCAGATATTCATTAACCTTATTTAACAAAGATGATGAAGATGTGATGAAGATTTACTCCGTCTATGGATTAAGTTTACACTATCACTAATGCCATTTTTATTCATTAAAAGGAACGTATTATTTTTTTTTAATGCATTTATAATTCCTTTCTTATTGTGTGTTATTTACATTGTCAACATTTACTGCTTACAACATAACCGTAACTTTTTTAATCTATCTTTAAATGGATTGAAAGTGACCGTTATGCAGGTGGCGAGAAAAAGTTGCCAGCAGATGGCAGCACAAGGCTGCACGCACAGTCACAGGGAGCACGTAAGTGTTTCGGTGCATCAGTGCACACAAATAAGGGCTGTAGAATAAAAAAAAAAAAAAATAAAAAAAACGGTTTCATTTTCATGAGTTTGAAATGTTTTATTGACTTCAACCACATGAACCTCAAAACTGGAGATTTTATTTCTAAATAAATGATGAAACGATAAATAAAAGTCGGCAGGTATGAAGATAAATACAGCACGTGCTCACGGCATTTCCCCAAACGCCATGCGCGATTCCAACAGATCGTTATTCGTAGCGTCGAGTCGGATCGTAATCTACAGAGTGATAATAGAGATATACTTTATATATTATAGTCACATGACCAAATCAATTAGCAAAAAAACATTCATTCTGTTCCGGTTCAGTGTTTCTTCATACGAGGGTTTCGTTCTCATCTCATACAAACTATAATTTACATTATAATTTACATTATATAACACACACACACACACACACACACACACACACACACCATCTTGTGTTACATTCATATCTAATCAGGACATTCAGGGTTCGGGTTCAGTACTCCAGTACTAAAATAAAAACAAAGGGGGGTAAAAACAATAAATAAAAATAAAAATACATGCAGTATAAGAATATAAGATATATAAATATATATATTTACAAACCAAGCTGGATTACCGTGAGGATAAAGTTCATTTATTTTTCTATCAGGATTAATTAAGGAATATTATTAATATTTATAACATATTTATAAATAATGTATTTATTTCAGTAGATTTTTTTTAATTAATAAAAAAAAAGAATGATTTCTTCATTATTATTATTATTATTATTATTATTATAAATAACTTGGCGGCTCGTACCGCTTATAGCTCCTGAATATGTCCTTGTATTCCTGCGTATCGTTTTATCCTGCGCTGTGATTGGACGAAGCCATAGAAATGTCATGAATTATTCATGAAGCTTATTAGAATAGAGTCACGGCAGGTGGAGAGGAAGTGGTCCAGGAAAAATGTGTTTTTTTTTTTCCATTGTCAGATGGAGCTAAAGTGATCAGCGTCGCCGCGTCCCTGTGCAGGAATCCTACCTCGCGTTTATGAACTACTTTACATTTTTATAGAGTCGTTTCTCATTTCAGCTGGAGGCGTTGAGAGGGAAAAAAACATTCTCTCTCTCTCTCTCTCTCTCGCTGTCTCTCTCTCTGTGTCTCTAGAGTCTCTCTGCAGAACAAAATCGTCTATCAAAACCCACGCATGGTGAAATCACAGGCTTCGGCCAGCGAAGTCTACACGCAGGTGTGACTGGGAGAAAAACTGCTGTTTAAACGGCGTACGAATGAAAATAGCGTTGATCTCCTCACTCTGGATTGTAGCGTTGTAGATCTTCGACACTAAATCTCTTGAGGACGGAACATTCGGACATATTCAGGTTATAAATCCTACGTTCTGTAGTCTTGCACGATAAACCGGGAAGTAAACAGGTATTGCGATATTTTTAAAAACGATACATTTTGTTCGTACTGTAAAAAGTGACCGCTGTAGTTCAGAGTGTCGGACTATAGGGGGCAGTGTGTGCACATGGTGAGTTCCTTGGGTGCACTACGACTTTGATGCTGATGAAACTTTGCAAATAACTAAAAAAGATATATTTTTTATATTTATCTTATTTATAGTTCTACTTTGTTCCAACCGACAGCAAGTATTTCTGTGTTTATTAGTAAATAAAAACAACGTTCCGTTATTCGTTGTTTTTTTTGCCGTAGTATTCATTTGCTATCGGTATTGTGATTTTTAATCTAGTTATGTTATCAAAGTGAAAATTGTTCTATCGTGACAACACTAGAGGGCAGTGTTGCATTTTGCAATCTGAATGCCTAGTGTTTATAGTTTCGACAATAATTCTAGCCAATCACGTCACAGGGGCGGAGTTCGACCGGACATTGAGAAAGAAACACAAATCTATAATCACATGTCGCTTTTTTACGTTTTTACGAATAATAAAAGTGGTTGGAAAAGTCAAGCGTTCCAGTATTTTTGGGACGGCGTATATAGATTCCTTTTTTCCGCTTCCTTTTTCTTTGTGAAAACGATAAAATAAACAAAGACTGGTGTTTTTGTCACTCCAGCAGAACGTTCCAGGCGTTTCTGAAATACTCGCAAAGTTTTCTCACGTTCAGTTTTTTCGTCTTGCTGTTTATAAAAGTCGCGTGGTGAAGACGGACCTGGACTCCGAGCTCGGAAAGCGTGATGATGTCATCTGAAAACTCTCATGTAAAGTACAGAATAAAAACTTATTCACACAAAACAAACTAATAAAAAAAAACGTCCTTTTTTTTTTCTTTCCAGGTTTTGGTTCCAGTGTGGGAATTTGTGTAATCCATCGGGCGGTTGCGTTACGAGGAAATGTGTTTTTGTGTAATGTTGGTCTATTAGAATAAACAAGTCTATAAATGTTATTGTTTGTTTGTTCGTAGTGTGTTTGTTTCTCTACGTAAAAACTACATGAATAAGTTCACAAGCAAACGTAAACATTATTGATGTCTAAAATCAAACAATAAAACTATAAAAGAGAAAAGTGTAACAATGAAACCAAGAAGATCAAAGAATCTTTTGTTTGAAGTATCGTTACACCACCAGACACACAACTACCAACTGCCTTTCTAGTGTGTGTGTGTGTGTGTGTGTGTGTGTGTGTGTGTGTGTGTGTGTGACTCAGACATGAGTCTCGATGTAGGAGTGTGTGTGTGAGAGCGACGGCGTGCGAGGCGTGGGCTCGGGTGTGGAGGCGGGGCTCGGCTCTGACAGCGGACTCGGCTGGCGTTCCTTCTTCTTGTCCTCGGCTGAGAAAAGCTCGGCGTACGTTTTCTTCCACTCCTGGAAGTCGGAGGACGTGAGCTTTGGTTTGTCCAGCAGCTTGTCAATCAGGGCTATCTCGCCTTCTCTGTCCTATCAGATCGCAGAAACAGAGCAGCGAGTGGGCGGGGCGTTACACAGACACACACACACACACACACACACTTCTCCACGTTTCTTTCTTGCAGGAGGGCGTTCGCTCACGTGTTAAAGTGATTCAGCGCACTTTAACAGGCCAGAGCGTGGACACAGACGCACAAACACACACACACACACACACACACACACACACACACACACACATCATGCCAGCTGCTTTGACCAGAGTCCTCTGACACTGTGGGCGTCGCCGCGCCTCCACCCTGCACCGTATCCTTCCTTACAGCACCCACAATGCAACAGGAGTCGGCCAGAGAACAAGCACACAGCAATGTCCCAGACTAGCACCAAGCTCAGCCATGTGACTAGACGTCTAGACGACAAAAAAATGAAAAAATAAACAAACATACAAGGCTGCAGGAAGTGGCGGCGCGAACGGCGCCAGACGCTCAGACAGACGGACGACATGACAGAGAGACGAAGACCGAGCACAGACAGACAGCCCATGCGGCAGCGGCGCGGCCGGTACCTTGAGCGTGCTCTGCAGGATGCGCAGACGGTGCACTTTATCGTTGAGCATCGGGTCGTTGCAGCGACGCACAAACGAGTGCTTGAGCTCGAGACGGGTGGAGAGACGCGGCGCGCCCAAAGGAGACACGCTGGCGCGTTCGAGCGCCCGGTACAGGTCTCCCAGAGAGTCGGCGCGGCACTGACGCTCCCGCTCGTTCGCCCCGCCTGAAGGGGGCGCCACACACAGAAACAATCAAGCACACATCACAGTGAGACGGGAAATCAGAGCGCCGCGGCGTCGACCAATCACAGCGTTCCGAATGACCTGCGGAAACGGACACGAGCGTGTTTTATACAAAAACATCAATCAAGAGAAAGTCTGATTTTCTCCCATCAAATAAGAGAAGCTGCTTCTAATCACAGCAACGTCACGACTGATTTACATATCAATCAATCCACCAATCACAGACCTCCTTCCCGGGTCTGTTATTGCACACACACACACA
>JACRUU010000019.1:1818476-1823476 GCA_030449085.1 Kryptopterus vitreolus | reverse complement strand
GTGTATGTGTGTGGTGTGTGTTGTGTGTGTGTGTACTGTGTATGTGTATGTATGTTTGTGTGGTGTGTGTGTGTCCCTCCTAAAAATGTTGATTGATCTCCCTGAGTGAGAGAGCAGGAGGAAAGAGCTGCTGTGAGAACGAGAACATTTCTGCAGAGAAAAAGAGTAAATGAAGGACAGAAGGAAAAAACAGAAAGATGGAGGAGGAGGAGGGGGAGAAGTGTGTGTGTGTGTGTGTGTGTGTGTGTGACACCGGGGAAGTGTTCGAGCAGGTCAACGCTCCCTGAGAGAGATCTAACATTAATAAGTGTGTAATTGGCTGGATCAGGATATGTTGAAGCTCCACCCCCTCCCCACCCTGTCCCCGCCCTGTCCCCGCCCTGTCCCCGCCCCTCACCTTGCTCCTGACGGATCTTCTCTCTCTCAGCGTATCCGGCCGCCGCCATGTTTAAGCGACTCAGCCACCTGTTCATGTCGTCCACTCCGTCAGCCGCGAAGTAGAAGCTCTTGATTTTGGGGTGACACGCTTTAAACGCACTGAGACAGGAAACACAAACACGCCGTCTCAGGGAAACGACCGGGAATATCGCACATCTGTATAGCGACGACGCCGTGTGGGAATATCGCACATCTGTATAGCGACGACGCCGTGTGGGAATATCGCACTGGAACGTTTAACACAGGGACGCCAGGACGCAACCGGTCCGGCAAATAAAAACGTCCGTGTGGAAACGTCGTTTAAAACATCGTCATTACTTAACGAGAATATTTTTATCTACGTTGAGTCATGAATAATAAGCACACATTTGCATAAAGAGTCCCTGATTATCCTATGCGCATATTTATTACACACTTATAAAGGATTCATTGGGATTGAGATACACGACACAGCCGGTCAGGGTTTAAATAATCCCATCACGACTTCTTCGGAGTTTATTTTAAGGTCATCTTTAAAAATAACAAATAATAAACAAAAACAAAAACACGGTCGTATGGACACTTACTACTTTTTGCGGCACTCGCTGGCGCGGTCGATCTTGAACTCCGGGAGACTGACGAACCCTTCAGCTTTCTCATCCTAACAGGGAAAGAGTCCGAAAAAGTGTGAAAGGTCCCGAGAGAAAGAGTGTGAAAGGCGAAAAAAAACGTTCAAGTGGCGCGTTGGTCGCCCTCACTGACGCCGAGGGACTCGCCCTCAAACCAACACCACGCCGAGGGACTCGCGCCCTCAAACCAACACCACGCCGAGGGACTCGCGCCCTCCCTCAAGGGACTCGCGCCCCAAACCGACGCCACGCCGAGGGACTCGCCCTCAAACCGAGGGACTCGCGCCCTACCACCGACGCCACCAAAGGGACTCGTGCCCTCAAACCAATACCGCCGAGGGACTCGCGCAAACCTCAAACCAACACCACGCCGAGGGACTCGCGTGCCCTCACCACGCCGAGGGACTCGCGCCCTCAAACCGACAACGCCGAGGGACTCGCGCCCTCAAACCGACACCACGCCGAGGGACTCGCGCCCTCAAACCAACACCACGCCGAGGGACTCGCGCCCTCAAA
Source organism: Kryptopterus vitreolus (assembly GCA_030449085.1). Taxonomy (NCBI): domain Eukaryota; kingdom Metazoa; phylum Chordata; class Actinopteri; order Siluriformes; family Siluridae; genus Kryptopterus; species Kryptopterus vitreolus. Next base: position 1,821,914 of record JACRUU010000019.1, on the reverse strand, counting down.
CCAACACCACGCCGAGGGACTCGCCCTCAAACCAACAGCGCCCTCAAACAAACCGATGGACTCGCGCCCTCAAACCACGAAACACCACGCCGAGGGACTCGCGCCCTCAAACCAACTCGCGCCCTACCACGCCGAGGGACTCGCGCCCTCAAACCAACACCACGCCGAGGGACTCGCGCCCTCAAACCGACACCACGCCGAGGGACTCGCGCCCTCAAACCAACACCACGCCGAGGGACTCCGCCCTCAAACCAACCACCACGCCGAGGGACTCGCGCCTTCAAACCAATACCACGCCGAGGGACTCGCGACGCCGAGGGACTACCACGCCGAGGGCGCCCTCAAACCAATACCACGCCGAGACTCGGCCTTCAAACCAATACCACGCCGAGACTCGGACTCTGACTCGCGCCCTCAAACCGACACCACGCCGAGGGACTCGCGCCCTCAAACCAACCACACCACGCCGAGGGACTCGCGCCTCGCGCCCTCAAACCAATCAAGGGACCAACACCACGCCGAGGGACTCGCGCCCTCAAACCAACACCACGCCGAGGGACTCGCGCCCTCAAACCAACACCACGCCGAGGGACTCGCGCCCTACCACCGCCGAGTGCCACCCGACGCGAGCGCCCTCAACCGACACGCCGAGGGACTCGTGCCCTCAAACCGACCACCACGCCGAGGGACTCGCCCTCAAACCAATACCACGCCGAGGGACTCGCGACACCACGCCGAGGGACTCGCGCCCTCAAACCAACACCACGCCGAGGGACTCGCGCCCTCAAACCGACCCCACCGAGGGACTCGCGCCGAGGGACTCGCCCTCAAACCGCCAGAGAGACTCGCGCCCTCAATACCACACCACCGAGGGACTCGCGCCCTCAAACCAACACCACGCCGAGGGACTCGACACCACGCCGAGGGACTCGTGCCCTCAAACCAATACCACGCCGAGGGCCCTCGCGCCCTACCACCAGGGACTCGTGCCCTCAAACCGACACCACGCCGAGGGACCACCGACACCACGCCGAGGGACTCGCGCCCTCAAACCGACACCACGCCGAGGGACTGAGGGACTCACACACCCAGAGGGTGCCCTCAAACTCCGAACACCACGACCGAGGGACTCGCGCCCTCAAAAACCGACTCGTGCCCTCAACCAATACCACACCGAGGGACTCGCGCCCTCAAACCAACCACCAACTCCGACTCGCGCCCTCAAACCACCGGGTACTCGCGCCTCGCACCACCGCCGAGGGACTCGCGCCCTCAAACCGACACCACGCCGAGGGACTCGTCGCCCTCACACCACGCCGAGGGACGCGCGCCCTCAACCGACTCGCTCGCCCTAAGCCGACGCGAGAGACGACACCACGCCGAACTCGGCCCCAATACCACGCCGAGGGACTCGCGCCCTCAAACCAACACCGAGGGACGTTCCCTCAATACCATGCCGAGGGACTCGCGCCCTCAAACCAACACCACGCCGAGGGACTCGCGCCCTCAAACCAACACCACGCCGAGGGACTCGCGCCCTCAAACCAACACCACGCCGAGGGACTCGCGCCCTCAAACCGACACCACGCCGAGGGACTCGCGCCCTCAAACCAAACCGACACCTCGCCGAGGGACTCACCCGCCCTCACCAAACCGACGCCAATCCGAGGGACTCGCGCATCGCGCCTCAAACCAATACCACGCCGCCTCAAAGACGGAGGGACTCGCGCCCTCAAACCGAACTCACCATGCCGAGGCACTCACGCCCTCAAACCGACGCAGAGAGACTCGCGCCCTCAAACCAATACCACCACGACCGAGGGACTCGCCTACCGAGCGGACTCGCGCCCTCAAACCAATACCACGCCGAGGGACTCGCGCCCTCAAACCAATACCACGCCGAGGGACTCGCGCCTTCAATCGCAAGAGTAAACAAAAACAAAAACAAATCCTCGGGGTTTCCTGTGTGTGTTTGCAGAACTTCCATAAAGCTCTACAGATCCTGGAGAATAAAACTCAGCAATTACAACTTGGCTCGGGTTCAGGAGTCCCTGCGGAACCGGAGTCCCTCGTTTTTTTCCCCCCTTCCGTTCTTATCTGCTGACTGGAAGAGTTGCTTTAAGCCCAGGCTCACGATAACGAGTGTAGCCGGGTCAGGTAATTAATCACAACCTGACGGTGTGGGAGAAAAAAACAATCCAAAGCAAGGAAGGAAGGAATTTAGCCGGAGATCACAACGCAGTCGAGTGTTTCCGTATCTGACGTTAAGAAAATTGGATAAAATACGATAAAACCGGAGGTCCTGATTATAAAGACCAGAGAAGTCATGCTTTATCGTATACATGTGAACGAGCGGTGAAGACAACCAACGAGATACGTTTATTAACAATCTGATTTTTAATACGATTGTTTTCATTGCTCCCAGGGTTCTTCTGGAACGTGGAACGTGGTACATGCCCTCCCTGCGCTCCCTGTGACTGTGCATGCAGCCTTGTGCTGCCATCTGCTGGCGCGTTACCAAACTAGCAGGGGAGTCATTTATATCGTTCTGTTGATAGATCCTTCAGCTTCAGGCTCGGGCGAGTGGGATTTGCGTTTGGAGTGGGAGATGATCTACTCACCTCTTCGTTCATGTACCAGTAAAGGCAGGCATCCTTCAGGACAAACCAGTACTTCTTCCATTTCTGGGAAAAGTAACTTTTGGCGTCCTTCTTCTTCCACAGCCAGCCTTCACAGTCTCCCCGACCCAGGTCCTTACATGAGATCCTCCTCTTGCTTATGGAGGACAGAGGAGCACCTGCAGACCCAAAACCAACAAACCAACCAACCATCAATCCACTGAGACTTTTTTGGAGAAGATTCCCACACCCTGGAGAAGATCAAATCCCACACCCTGAAGATCCAATCCCACACCCTAAATCCAATCCCACTGAACCCTGAAGACCCTGAAGACATCCAATCCCACACCCTGAAGATCCAATCCCACACCCTGAACATCCAATCCCACACCCTGAACATGCAATCCCACACCCTGAACACCCAATCCCACACCCTGAAGATCCAATCCCACACCCTGAAGATCCAATCCCACACCCTGAAGATCCAATCCCACACCCTGAACATGCAATCCCACACCCTGAAGATCCAATCCCACACCCTGAAGATCCAATCCCACACCCTGAAGATCCAATCCCACACCCTGAACACCCAATCCCACACCCTGAAGATCCAATCCCACACCCTGAACACCCAAACACCCAATCCCACACCCTAAACATGAACACCCAATCCCACACCCTGAACAATCCCACACCCCCAATCCCACACCCTGAAGATCCAATCCCACACCCTGAACATCCAATCCCACACCCTGAAGATCCAATCCCACACCCTGAAGATCCAATCCCACACCCTGAACACCCAATCCCACACCCTGAA
>JACRUU010000019.1:1808476-1813476 GCA_030449085.1 Kryptopterus vitreolus | reverse complement strand
ACACACACACACACACACCACACTACACACACACACACACACACACACACACACACATCACACACACACACCACACACACACACACACACCACACACACACACACAACAACCACACACCTCACACACACACAACACACACACACACACCATACACATACACCCCGTAGAGGGTGTTGTGTAAACAGTAGCAGCAGGTGTTTGCAGAGAAACTGGACGCCACCACACACACACACACACACACACAAACACACAACAACACACACACACACACACTGCTGCTATATATAGACAGATATATGGGTTAGATAATTACCCAGAATCCTTTGGGGTGGAAAACTCTAGCTAAATGCCAAAACCATCATGACCAATCAGGGACGCAATAGAGACGGAGCTCATCCAATCAGAACGCAGGACTCAGAAGGACAGATGACGCAGTACATGAGCCAAACCACGCCCCACACCTGCTCAGGTACCATCTGCTCTCTCATCAGCATCACATACACTTAATCAGTGGGTCAGTGGTGTGTGTGTGTGTGTGTGTGTGTTGTGTGTGTGTGTGTTTGTGTGTGTGTGTGTGTGGTTGTGTGCGGCTTATGGTGTGAGAAGTCATACAGAAGTTTGTACATTACATACAAAAGTCCTTTCCAACCATCACCCACACACAACACCACACCACACAAACACATCAACACACACACACACACACACACACCAAACCACAAACACACACACACACACAAACACACACACCACACACACACACACACACACACATACACACACACACACACACAAACACACACACAACCACAACACACACAAACACACAAACACACACACACACACCACACACAACAACACCACACACACACCACATACACACACACACACACACACACACACACACACACACACAACACACACACACACCACAAACACAAAACACACAACACACACACACAAACAAACACAGACCACACAAACACACACACCCACACATACAACACATACACACACACCCCACACAACCACACCCCATCCCCCCTAAACACAAACACAACACAACACATACCCCCACACACCACACACACACAACACAAACACACCACACACACACACACACAAAACACAAACACACACCAACACACACACACACCAAACACAAACCCAACACACACACACACACATACTAGTAAAAGGTTTTGTAGATGAATAAGATTATAAGCGCTAATCCAAGATTAAAAAATGTGGGTCTAAGACAAAAGTTTACAATAAAATGTTTATATTTATATATAAATTATTACTCATTATTAATAAAATAATAATAATAGAAAAAAATCAGAGCTTTATTTAATCGCTTTTATCAGCACTGGATCTCCATTACACGACTATTACCACACTGCAACAATTCATTCGCTTTTATTTATAAGTCGCATGTGTGTACAAAAATAAATAAATCAACCCATAATAAACATTTTATTTTATTAATTTACATTTTTTTATATTTTTATTTACAGTTAAATTAATTAATTATTATTATTTGTTTTAGAATTTGATATAGTGATTTTTTCTTTACATTCTTTGATGGAAACCAGAAGAATAGAACAGTACCTTTATAATATAATCAAAAATTAAAATAAATAATAATTAATTAAAACATAACGGACTAAAAACTAATTAATATTATTATTATTTTTATAATAATAATAATATATAATTAATAAATAATAATATAATATCGCTAATAATTACATAAATAATATACTACTAATTCCTGTTTTTAACCGATCGTGCCGAAATTTCTGATACATTTTTTTAATAGCAATACATATAAATCATTAAAAGTCATAAATGTATGTATTCTTGAAAAATGCACACGACGCCAATGAACCTTTACATTTTTTAAAAGAGCAATAAAATATAAATCATTAAAAAGTAATAAATGTATGTATTCTTGAGTTTGAAAATTCCAGGGTCTTGCAACGACAGATAAGTAAGTAGGCAAATATACAAATAAGCAAACACTCATCCTACCAAGTGTGTAAACAAACAAACAAACAAATAAATAAAAAAAATCACAGGTAATAAATCAGAGCGGCGCTGTGTACATGAGTGGTGAGGTGGTGAAGAGGACCTGATTGAGAGCACGTACGTGGTACAGAGAGGTGGAGTCGGAGCTCGGGGTGGACATGGACTCCTGCCGCAGGACCTCCATCTGCAGGGCGGGGAGAAGGCCGTAGTGGGAGGGGCTACCGCTCTTCTCGCTCTTTTTTTTGGCCCGTTTGCCGGTGTCGCGTTTCGCGCTGCGTCCGGTCAGATATTCCTCCGGAACTTTCTCTTCATTAACGTAGCGGAGCAGCGAGTTGTCTGAAACCAGGAGGGGAAACTTGTTATTGTGTTGTGTTTATGTAAATGTGATCATGTGACTTCATTTAAACAAGCAACATGAAAGAAATGAGGGACACAAACAAACAGAATGCACAATTACAAGCTTCAAAGCATTAATGCCCCGAAGAAACGCAATCATTTACAGTTCGCAATTCGTAAGCGTTTTTACACCATTTCTACATTTTTTTACACCGTTTCTACACCGTTTCTACACAAATCTACACAAATCTACACAAATCTACACAAATCTACACCAATCTACACAAATCTACACAAATCTACACCAATCTACACAAATCTACACAAATCTACACAAATCTACACAAATCTACACAAATCTACACAAATCTACACAAATCTACACAAATCTACACAAATCTACACAAATCTACACAAATCTACACAAATCTACACAAATCTACACAAATCTACACAATCTACACAAATCTAACACACAATCTACACAAATCTACACAAATCTACCAATCTACACCAATCTACACAAATCTACACCAATCTACACCAATCTACACCAATCTACACAAATCTACACAAATCTACACCAATCTACACAAATCTACACAAATCTACACAAATCTACACAAATCTACACCAATCTACACAAATCTACACAAATCTACACAAATCTACACAAATCTACACAAATCTACACCAATCTACACAAATCTACACAAATCTACACAAATCTACACAAATCTACACAAATCTACACCAAATCTACACAAATCTACACAAATCTACACCAAATCTACACAAATCTACACAAATCTACACCAATCTACACAAATCTACACAAATCTACACAAATCTACACAAATCTACACCAATCTACACCAATCTACACAAATCTACACAAATCTACACAAATCTACACCAATCTACACCAATCTACACAAATCTACACAAAACTGCACAAATCTATACAAATCCTGATAAATGTGGCCCGGAAGGCAAAAATGGCTTGAAAAGGAAACGGCATTAAAGTGAACATTGCTTTAAGTTCTTCATCTTCTTGGCGGTTCTTCAGGGGTGGATTGTGGTCGGATCCTACAGCCCGTCCCACAGCCCGTCCCAAAGCTCGTCCCACAGCTCGTCCCACAGCTCGTCCTACAGCTCGTCCTACAGCTCGTCCTACAGCTCGTCCCAAAGCTCGTCCCACAGCCCGTCCCACAGCTCGTCCCACAGCTCGTCCTACAGCTCGTCCCACAGCTTGTCCTACAGCTCGTCCTACAGCCCGTCCCAAAGCTCGTCCCACAGCCCGTCCCACAGCTCGTCCTACAGCCCGTCCCACAGCTCGTCCTACAGCCCGTCCCACAGCTCGTCCTACCCGTCCCAAGCTCGTCCTACAGCTCGTCCCAAAGCTCGTCCTACAGCTCGTCCCAAAGCTCGTCCTACAGCTCGTCCCAAAGCTCGTCCTACAGCTCGTCCCAAAGCTCGTCCTACAGCTCGTCCCAAAGCTCGTCCTACAGCTCGTCCCAAAGCTCGTCCTACAGCTCGTCCCACAGCTCGTCCTACAGCTCGTCCTACAGCCCGTCCCACAGCTCGTCCCACAGCCCGTCCCACAGCTCGTCCCACAGCTCGTCCTAAAGCTCGTCCCATCTCACCATCTCTTTATTCCCAATCCAAATGGAATAGATGAGGAGTGAAATGTCTGATTTCCGTCTCCCCGTTCCTGTCGCACAGCAGCCGCAGTCATTCGGACCTGAAAGAACTCCGACACCTCAAACTCTGCCGGCGAGGTCGCCATGGAAACAGCAAGCATGAAAAAGTCGGAAACCCTGTCGTTTCCTGGAGACGGTCCGGCGGTAATGAATTACTCTCTGATTAATGCACTAATCACAGATTCACAGAGTTTGTTTGGGTTGGAGTGGAGAGAGAAAGAGAGAGAGGTTTTGGGTTGGAGAGAGCGCGCGCGCTCTAGCTATTCCTCTCACTCCTCTATTTGCTTTTATTTGGGGTTTTGCTCGGTTCATTCGCTCGCTCTCCCTCTCTCTCTTTTGTGCGCTCTGTTCTCGCTCGGTGTTCTCTCTCTCTGCGCGAGAGCTCCTCTCGCGCTCGGTCTCGTCTTTTTGTTGCGCTCTCTGTGTCGGCGCGCCCGCTCCGCTCGGACGCGCTCGTCGCTCTCCTCTCGCTCTGTGCTCGCGTCTCCCCGCTGAGCACGGTTGGTTCTCGGTCTCGTCTCTCGTTCTCCCGGGTCGCTCGCGGGCGTCCTCCGTGGCTCTCGCGCGGGGGGGCGCTCGCCCGCTCGCCTCGCGGCGCGCGCACGTCCCTCGAGAGAGAAGGGGAGAGCGAGAGCAATCCAGCTGGGTGGAGATGACCTCGTATTTAGATCGAATCTTGTAGCTATGGAGAGAAAACGGAGAATAAAAAAGACGGAGAGAAAACTATAGCTCGTACTGGATCTTGCGTCTCATTCCTCCGGGCTTGAAGTGCATTCTCACTCTTTCCTTTCATTCTTTCAATCTCTTCATCTATTTATCATTCGGCATTCTTGCTATCTTTATTTTTTCTCTTAGAATTTTCCAGAAAGACAGAGAGAAAGAGAAAAGATGAGATAAGGAGAGAGAGAGAGCGAGAGGGGGGGAGAGAG
>JACRUU010000019.1:1795234-1807976 GCA_030449085.1 Kryptopterus vitreolus | reverse complement strand
ATATAGCTTTATAGCTTTGCTCCCAGGAGGAAATCCAGCCATAAATGAATTCATAGCTTTAAAAGACTAGAAAGCAATTTCTTTTTTACAACAGTATTTCCATAAAATATTATATTATGCAGTCTTTTGTAAGTTGCTGTGCACTAAGAAGGGTCTGGCCTCATCCTGGAGCCCTGCAATATACATTCATCAAGATCGTGTTGATTGTTAAATCTCATTTCAAATACAGCTTTGAATAAGCAAAGACAACTTGCCTATAGGGGGGCACAGTGGCTTAGTGGTTAGCACGTTCGCCTCACACCGCCAGAGTCCGGGTTCGATTCCCGTCTCAGCCATGTGTGTGTGGAGTTTGCATGTTCTCCTCCGTGCCTCAGGAGGGTTTTTCTCCAGGTTCTCCGGTTTCCTCCCCCGGTCCAAAAACATGCACGGTAGGTTGATTGGCACCTTTGAAAATTGTCCCTAGTGTATGAATGTAATGTGTGTGTGATTGTGTGTGTGTGTGTGTGTGTGTGTGTGTGTGTGTGTGTGTGTGTGTGTGTGTGCGCCCTGCGATGGGTTGGCATTCCATCCAGGGTGTATCCTGCCTTAATGCCCATAGACACCTGAGATAGGCACAGGCTCCCCGTGACCCGAGGGAAGATCGGATAAAGCGGATAAAGAGGTAGAAGATGAATGGAATGAATGAACTTGCCTATAGGCAACGTCACCTGACTGAAGTAAGAAATGGTGTAAAACTTCTGCTTTGTACCATCCACAATCTTCAACTGTGCAGAACCCTGGTAGACACGTGGGTTTCTTGAAGATATAAATGCTGTGATGAAGTTTTAAGTGCTGTATATGCAGTTTCATTGAAGATAATCGTCTGGCCAGAGCCAGACTATTGATAATAGTCTGGCCAGAGCATATATGTTTCATTAATTACCTGTGATAAATTGATACTCATGGTCAAACAAGTTATGGGATATAACTGATAGTGTAAGAAACGTCATGTGTTTAGGGAAGTGTTAGGTAATTGGTTAGGATATTGGAATTCTGTTAGGAGTTTAAACAAGGCCCTTAAGAAAGACTCTTAAGCACCAAGTGCTCACTTACATAAATGAGATCATTCTCAGTTGCTTTAGGTATTGGCAGTAATGTCACGTCATATCATGCAATGTAATGCAATGTAATGTAAAGAACTTTAAGTGCGTAGACTTTTTAAATTCCTTTACTGTCCTGCAGGAGGCGCTGCTGTTGTACTGCAATTCCGTTCAGCTTATGCATCAAATTCTCGCACTATTTATTTATTTATTGCTTACTAACTTATTTCTTAACTAATTAAGTTTTTGTATTTCTTTCCTTATTACACTTAATCATAAATCTCAGGAAGTGACGTCAGGTCTTTCATAATACCCAAATATAAATGAGCAAATTTATAACAAATCACATTTCTCCGTTTCAGTACATAGTATTTGTAGTCTACTTCAGCATTTTGTTTGTGTTTTGTTTATTCATTTGTTTGTTCTTGGCACGTCATGAATCAGGACTTATTTAGCACATGCTGCATTATTTTTTAAAGCTTTGCATCATTTCTGTAGCTTCATCAAGAAAAAAAGTGCAAACACAGGATTTATTTTTTAATTTTTTTGCTCTTTCTCACTATTTATTTTTTCATTTAGCCTCTTCTTTGATGACTTTAGTGCATGACAGAGGGGGTTTGATGGGCGACATAAATACAGACGTGTTGTAAATGGCTGTGATCTGAAGGATTTTATTGTTTAACACTAAAGATCGGGGGGGGGTCGAGATCACTGTAAAATTCATAGTGTTTGTCTGAGCTTTCGATGATTGTGTACGATGTGCGATAGAAGTGGAAGCATCAAATTTGTGAAATCTAAACATGCACGACGAACATTCTAAATATCACTGACAAATAATTCCAGGTCTTTACAAATGCAGGATATTAAAAACCTCTTACATTTTTATTTCCCCATTTTGGATGATTTGAATGAGCTGAAGCCATAATTACAGTGTAATTAGCAGAGCTTATGCTTTGATCTGTAGGCCAGTGGTGTATTGGTCCTCCCAGGAAAGCACTTCTACAGTTGACAATAGATAATAACGTGCTAGGGTCTATACTTTGACCAAGAGCAGGAGGCCATCATTTTAGCTCCTATCTAATCCTTTCTGCATTTTGACGAAGCATGGCCAGTCCTCGGTTTACCCGCAATTACAGGCTCTTCACCCAGCAGCCTATTTGTGCTAGCAGTTAGCAGTGCATTGATTTAATATGTTTGTAATCAGTACATACAGCCTCGGGCCCGAAAATGTAAATTTTTCTAACGCTTACAAAGTAGCCTTTGATTTTCTGTCATGCGATAATTGCTGCGATCCGCCACTAGATGGGAAGCTTTTTGTAAACTAATTACGGGGTGATCATCAACATGTTCCATGAGCCTATTGTTTTTTTTTTCCACCTTTTTAATTTCGCCCGTCCAAAGCGGCAGCGGCCACCCATCCCGAAGTACCGGACTCGTGGCTAAAGCTTAAAGCTATTAGCTTTCCCTAATTCAAGGGGTGACACAGTTAGTATCCACCCAAAGGTGTTGTGGTATCGGCGCTGTTAATTACTGGAGTAAACGGTTGAGCCGCTGCCAGGGACCCATTGCGGCGGTCTTTTAAATTGTGTTTCCACCATCTGGGGAGCCGAGAAGAGGAGAACAGAGAACAGGGGGAAGAGAGGCTTGATCGCTTGCCTACAGCCTCAGGGTCTGAGGCCATATGGAGACAGCACTTTGCCTGCGCTTTATTGCACACCTTGCTGTTTTAATCAATGGCAAGCCTGCTCACAGGATGGCAGGAGCAGGGGTTATTGCTCAGTGTCATTGGGACTGTTTGTTTGCTTTGTTTCTTTTTAGACTACATGGCCTGCTTTGGACTTTTTTCGTCACTTTGCTGTAATCGTACACCATATTGTTTACCATCGTCGTCCGTAAAGTGTTTGAGATAGTTAACATATTATCCCTAGGTCAAAATGTTCACACGTCGTATTGTTATACTTTCAAAACTAAATAGCGAAAGTCAGTCGTTTGTTAAACAGGTTAGGCAAACAAAATCATCTGGCCACTGCTGGCAACTCGACGTGGCTACGATGAGCTCATTTCCTCTCCATCTGGCTCAGTCGGCCCATCATGGTGGCTTTGGCCTAATGTTACGGCTTCTGTTTAATGGCATACACTGAGTATGAGTGTGGGTGTGTGTGGGATTGTGTGTGTCATGTGCAACGTTACAGCTTGGGTTAATGGTGTCGGCCACAGCTGTAGCCCCAGCCCTCGTCCCCATGCTCCTAAAGGGCTCTCCGCGGTCTGGCCGAGAGGCCCCTGCTATTCAGCAGCCTGTGTGCATATTAGTTAATTGTTGTCTGAACTGAAATCTCTGCAGGAGGGCAAACGCTGAAAATTCATCAAGCAGCACACAGGAAATATATTCGCTTGGATTCTAAAAAACTCTGCAATGTCGAAAGGAGGTTGTGTGCGTGCGTGCGTGTGTGTGCATACACGCGTGTGTGTGTGTGTGTGTGTTATGTTGTTTTTAAGGGGGTGGAATGTGGGAAGTGTACTTCATGTTGGTCTGACTGTTTGAATGCTGTTTTGTTACATTGCCTCGAAGCAATGAGAGATGGAGTGTGTGTGTGTGTGTGTGTGTGTGTGTGTCTTGTCCTCAGGGCATTTAACAACTCTGACATGAGAAGATCTCTGGGGACTTTGTGGGCTGCTGGACTTCACATAATCGAAAAAGAGTAACACACAGCTGATAATCACACTCCTTAGAAATCACGGCTATCTGTACATGTAGGAAACAGGAACAGTAAAGTAAAACAAAAATAATCGATCCTTAGGGGTGCACTAATGTTACCGTCCAAAAAGTGTGCGATCTGTTTTCATTATTTGTCAACTGCGTAGATAAAACACAATAAAGTGTATTGTATGGACATTCTGTGCCAGGATGGGTTCCCTTTAGAGTCTGGTTCCTCTCCACAGGCTCCCTGTTTAAGGATAAACTTACAATTATAAGGAACAAACTATTAGGCAATAAACATACACAGAAATATAAATAAACGTATACATTAACAGCTTTTATAACCCCTTTTTCTCTGTAAAGCTGCTTTGAGATTTTTCATTAAAAATGGTCATGGTGAAAATCATAAAAAAGTTTTTATTCTTTCTGTGTAGAAAATCTGTGACCTCTGCTTTAAATATTTACTCACAAAAGCACTAGAAATACTGGATCACCATAATTTAGAAATAATTTAGAATAAAAACCAAACATTCTCCTGCTGAATTATAATATTAGATTATTTATAAGAAATAAGTAAAGAATAATGGCTGACTGACTGACATGGGATGATCATAATAATAAAAAATAAATAATAAATAAAATAATAAATAAATAAATAAATACAAATTGAAAATAAAAACAACAGTGTGTTGTAAACAAATCTGGACGAAATTTTTCGCCTGGCTTTGCTCTCTGCCTTTGTGCGCAGTGAGACATCGCATTTCTTTTTCACATTATCTAACAAACAAACAGTCCTTTCAATTTTATTGTTCCTTCCGATGATTATCCGAGTATTTAAATAACCGCACACACACACACACACACACACACACACACACACACACACACACACACACACTTGCCACCTAAAATAAGGGGAAATGAACTGAAATGTGCTTTTCTAATTTGCATTCAAGCCCCAGGACTCTTCCTTTTTTAATCTACAGTACATACAACAATTATCACTTCAAATATAGGAGTGTGTGGTGTGTGTGTGTGTGTGTGTGTGTGTGTGTCAGTCAGTTAAAAGCTCTATCCCTCTTAAAAGCCTCTCGGTTGTTATAAAGATTTGAAAAGCGCCACTGTTGGTGAATTCCCTGCAGTACCTGAACTCCAGGAGTTCACACAGAAGGCTTTCACTAACTGAAAGTTTCATCAAGTGCTGAATTCATGAGAAGGGCTCTCTAAGCCTGCTGGGAGGTTTAGTGAGTATTTACTGTTGATAACACTGGTATAATGGAGCGACTGAATTACTGGAGGTCCCTGGTTGCTTTTCAGAGACATTGTGATACGTGTGAATGATGACTGCTAAATAACACGATGGAGGAATTTAGCACAAGTGCCCTACGCCATTAATGTGGTTTCTGGCATACATGACATTCTCAAAAAGAACGAGATCTTAAATGACCGAGGAGTATAATGATCTACATGTTGTATTTTTCTAGTGTGTTCTTCTAACAAGTGCAGGTTAACTGTAAGGGCACATGCCGGGGAGGAGACTCTCCTTAGAAAGATGTTTAACGCTCAGCTCGAGTTATTGAATTTGTGAATTAATGCATCGTGCTGGGAATCCCGGGCCCAGCCACCCTCAATTACCAACCTGAGGGACCTGCTTAACACAGCAATTAACAACATAATTAAGTGCTAAAGTCGCTGTGGCATTCTTGCGTTGCAGGAACAAGAGTGGTATTGATCAGGTGAGGGCGAGCTGACCCCTGACTGATCTGCTGATTGATTGGCTTGCATAGGCATTCATCACTCTCTCTGGAAGAGAGAAGAACAGATTCGGTTTTGTGTGTGTGTGTGTGTGTGTATGTGTGTGTGTGTGTGTGTGTGTGTAAAAAGAGAAAGCGATGAAGCTGTTAAGACACCTGATGTGCCAAGAGTCCTGTTATGGTCAATAGACTACTACGTGACAATCTGATAATGACTTGTCACATTCAACAATTTACCACCCACTTTGTCGCTTCTCTAGCTCTGTATATACAGGCTTCCTACTGCAATGATTTTAATTCATTGTTGGTTAAATATCATTAAGCATTGCCATAAAGAATGCAGATAGAGGTGCAGAGTTTCAGTCGGTGTAATGTTCACAAAATGTAATATATCGGAATGAGGGGAAAAAAAGAACATTTTCCTGTGAAATTGTTACTAGTGAGACTGGGTATTTTAGAAAAAAAAACACTTCCTGGGATTTTAGACAGAACTGTGTAAATACCACAGAAATCCATTGAGAAGTAAGAATGAGAGTTAAAGGAGAACCTCAGTGGTACGAGGCAAGAGAAAAAAAAACATGATTTCAGATCCACTCTTTACAACCATAAGAAGAAAAGAATCATAACACACAAAGTGAGAGGCAGATGAAATAAAATACAACAGGGCAAATCGTTGTTTATCTAAAAAAAATAAAAATCTATTAATACTATATATGGGGGGATGGTCGCTTTGTGGTTAGCATGTCCAGGGCCCGGGTTCGATTCCCGCCTCTGCCATGTGTGTGTGTGAGTTTGCATGTTCTCCCCGTGCTTTTCAGGGGGGGGGGGTATATGTATATATATATATATATATATATATATATATATATATATATATATATATATATATATATATATATATATATATAATATATATAGTAATGGATATATAGATTGTTTTCTTTTGATCATTATATTTATGTTTTTTCAGTGTTTTTATTTGTCAGAATAATGATGATCTAGGCCAGAGATCCCGACCATTTACCCAGCACAAATATATGTATATATATATATATATATATATATATATATCATATATATATATATATATATATATATATATCTATATATATATATATATATATACATATATGGACTAGAGTACTAGAGTAAGATAAAACTACATATAGTGCTATCTAGTATGTGCTATCATGGTATTGTATGGCTGTGTATGATTTGCAATTAATATTGAGTGTGTGTTCATCTCTATTTTGTAACAATAACACACGTTTGTGTGAGTGTGGGTGTGTGTTAGTTTATATACATGTGTACATACATTTACACGGATATTCTAACAGCCAATCCACAAAATATTTCCAAAAGTATTCTGTTGGTGGTTATTTAAATGATTTTAAATGATTTTATTATTAAATGCTGATCTGAACATGAGACCCAAACCAAGAGAAGGATATTTCTTTTCTTTTTTTTTTCCGTATTCATGTTTACATTTATTTTTGTCCCATTTGACAGGCACCCGTACTTCAAAATGACCAGTTAGGCAGTGATTGAGGATTGAAGAGAGTGTTGAGCAGTGCAGGGTGAGATAAGTGCTTGTGCTGTCATATCATAATGATATCATTAGTTCTTCATAACTGATCATATAACAACAGTTCTTGGCAGTGAATCCAGTCATTTGCAGTCTTTGATTTTGACACATAGCAGACGGTTGGTAAACAGACAGGGTCAAATCTAGAAAACAATAGAACATTGGAGATCCAGAGCATACAAGAGTGGACGTGAGAGAACCCGCATCCGAACCCTAAATAATACTCTCTTTTATTGGGGACTAATTGTTCCATGTTTTGATTTGCAGAGCATATGTATTCAATTTTGCCAAAATAGGATCGGTTGCTTGAATTGGTTGGAGAAAATGGGGAGTTGGGGGGGGGTGTTGGTTGAGTGCTGCAAGGCTGCTTGTTTCATTGAACAGATGCTCATATACAGCATGAGTTAAATGCTTTTCAAGCAGCTCTCCAGGAGCATAATCACTACAGATGTGTCCTGAGCCAGCAACATCCTGCCTAGATCTGAAATACGCATCATCAAAACATTGCCCTTATTCTAATTAAAATAGTACCACCAGGAACAACCACGGGCAGGTCATCCGCTCTAGAGTCCTGACCTGCTGGGGTTAAATGACACCGAAACCCTGAGTGGCCGGTCCTTGTGTCTCCCACGGGACCTGTGAGATGGAGAAACAAACAGCAGATAGGTGGGTAAATGGGGTGATGGAACATCAAATAAAGTGCCACGTCTTATTGTGTCAATATACTAATCTCGCATTTAAGTTCTGACCCCTGACCTAGAGACACCGGACAATTCGGTAACATGGCAGGAAATCCCTGAGGGGAAACAGATAGCTAGATAGATAGACAGTGAATGTGCGTGTGTGCGTGTGTGTGCGTGTGTGAGAGAGCGAGCTCTAATAATGGGTGTTGGGTAAGAAAGAAAGGGAGAGAACGTTCTTGCTGTACTATACGTTATTTTGTCCCGTTCAAGACAAATGTAGTGGAATTTGTTTTCTCCCTGCTCCTAAATAAAGCATGTATATTATTAGCCACAATCTTCTTCTCCTCATGAGGCGATTTTTTGTAAAAAAAAAAAAAAAAAAAAAAAAAATCAGTCTGCAGTTGGTTTGTCACACACAATTGTCTCCCAGATTGAGTGCCATTGCACACAAAATCCATATTTAATATGCAGTAATTTAGTAGGTTATGTAATACGCCGTGAAAAGGAGTTTACACGATGTCTGAGAAACAGTAAACGAGTGGTCATAGGATTATAATGACTTTATAATGATAGTAATAAATGTCCTGGTAAGCCCTGACCTCCCCAAACAACGCTGTAATCATCCCTAATAAAGTCTCAGCTTAGTTATCAAGTGTTTCATTATTTATTAACAACAGTATAATTAAACGCGAGACAGGAATTTCCGTTTCAGACCCTTAACAGGTCCTGAGAGTGGAATTGTATTATGCTGAAAGTGTTTTCCTTTGAATTCTTTCTGCTATTCATTTAACCATTGTATGCGACTGTTACAGAGCAGAGGTATTTTTATGGTTCTGAAAGAAACTCCGAAGCAAAACCTGCTCTGTACGATACACCAGATGCTATTTCCTCCAAGACTACAAGTAATCAGGATATATAATATAACATAGGATTATATTATATACAGGATATATAATATAATTCCTGATACTGGTATTATTGAAATGCCAAATGACAACTGGTCCTGTATATCCTGAATGCCAAAATATATATTAATAGTATAGTAAATTTGTATTTGTTATAGAATTTGCCATATGTAGAGCAATTTTACTGAAGTGATTCCCAAGACAACCTGGTGGTCATTCACTGTGATTCCGTTACAGTTACCACTAGAGAGCAGCACTGGATGCAATAGATCACAACACACTCTTTTATCCATGCTTTTTCCCCCCCTGTATCGTGGCATATCTTTTACAGCAATAAGAATCGCATTTGATAGGTCTCTCGCTTTAAAATAACACGGTTGACGACATGTTTCCCCTCTCCATCTCTGCCCTGTGAGGTCGAGCGAAATTGAGGTGACGGCAAGAAATGTGTGGCTGGTCGGCTCCGAGGGTTGACAGCCAAGAATTTGAAGTCACCGCTGGTTCTTATGGGGTGAACTCTTGCCCTGTAATTACACTATAGCACACATAAAACCAAGGTGCCCATCTGCTGGATAAAAAAAAAAAATTCCCCCCATTGTGGTGGCGACTGTTTGACTTTGCGGCGCAGAAATCTTCCATAGAGCCAGTCAACTTTATTTAGGGCAGAGTTGTATGTAATATTATCTCTGTGCTTTAATGGGGAATCAGGGATAATACGTGAAAAGAATGAGGGCGGACAAAAGCAGAGGGCCGTCCGGTCTGAAAAACCTTCAAGTTAAAAAAAAAAGAGGAAGAAAAAAAACCCCACAGCCAGACAAAACCCAAACAGCAGACGCGTGTACAAACCCGATGCCCATTCAAACCTCCATCTACATTCAAACCTGTTGCAGAAAGCCACCTTGTTTTATAATGGCTGCGAGGCTAGCGGCGGGTCATGGGCGTTTGCCCTTGGGCTCTGGCGCTGTATTGTGGCTTTAGAGAGGGCCTCAGCTGCACGACTGTGGTTTTTAATGAGAATGCAGTGCTATAGAAAACAGGTACGATCTGCGGTTCGTATGTCAGCCGCCTTTGTTATGTCTGACAATGTGGTTTGATTCTTACAGACGTGGTAAACGTCCCTCTGGAGTCTGCCCATCACACGCCTCTTTGGACTCAGCAGACGGGAGCCATCTCGGGATCAATATTGCGCTAAATCAGGATGCCACTTTCCTCTCTGATACCTTCATCTGCACTTTTATGTCTGTTTTGTCATTTTGTTTATTGATTGCTATTTGTGCTGTAATCTTGTTGAGACGTGAACGAATGGGTTTTGCATTGGCGTGTTGATGCAATTGCCTATATGCAAGGGAGAAATAAATATTTTTATTATCTTTTTTCGCCAATTTGTTGATATTGTGTGGATATTATTATAAGATATTATAAGATGGATTATGACGGTTATTAAACTAGATGATTACTTCATGATTGAGAAACCAAATAAAAGACCATAAAGATGAAGAGAAAGAGTGTTCAATGGGATGCTGATGCTATGAGGAATCAGTTTGACTTTTGCTTGAAAGAATGAACATCTTGAATGATCTGAAATGGAAATTTTGTTTTGTAAAGTGTTTGAACCAAAACAATGCCATTTCACCCCAAATATTGTGAATTTCCTACTTTCATCAAATTTAAATAGAGCAGTTCTGTTTGCATATTGTTTGTGTGTGTGTGTGTGTGTGGTGTGTGGTGTGTGTGTGTGTGTGGGTGTGTGTGCGCGCACATTCAAATGTGTGCATATATGTTTTTCAATCCATTAGTATCATGTTTGATCGGTTGTTAATCTTCAGCCTCAGTGCAGGGTCAGGACACGAGCACTCATTAGCCTGGCATGGCAGAAGTGTTTAATGTAATGAACAAGCGTTGCTTTCGGTGCTTGCCGTTGCATTATATGCAACACACCTCTATCCACGTGCACACAGCTCTGGGTCACTGGGCATCATGATGAAAATTACCCCATTTAAGGGCCTTGACTCCTCTGACACTTTAATATACTTATAATAATGCTATTTATCATGGACACGTTACAGCAGTCATACGGCAGCGAAGCATTTAAAAGCTCAGAGCTCCGAAGCTGTACACGCAGCAAACATTTTTTTTCCTTGACAGGTGCAACTCTGCTTTCACTGTATAGCTCTTTTACGCTTAGTACATATTTAAGGGTCTTGCAGAAGTAATATAAAAAAACCTTATATATATATATATATATATATATATATATATATATATATAATATATAGTATTGCAGAAACACATTTATATTTGTCATTTATAAAAAATAGCATTAAATAAAAAAGAGGCAAAATCAAACCCTTTACACATCACATCCTTCATTGCAAACTAATAACGAAGAGAAAAAGAAATGTGCTGATATGTTCATGTTGCAGTTTATATTTCATATATTATGAACAAAATGGACTGTGTTATTTTCATACTGCAGTGCCTATATTTCAATTAGGCTTTGCATCAGATTATCTATATGTATGATGATGTACATATTTATTTAGATTATATTAAAATGTAATTCAACACGTTCACATGAAACATTTTTCTCTAAGCTTAAATCCTGACCCTGCTACAGTATTTAAGCATTATTTACCCAGGTATCAAATATTGACTTTGTTTTTAGAACGATTGTTTTGGATGGACATCCAAATGGGCATCTTCTTGGCAGTACAACGTTATGATACAAAGATTGGATGGGAGATATATATATATATATATATATATATATATATATATATATATATATATATATATATATATATAGATATGAATTCTACAGAATGTGCATTAGTCAGAGTGAGTAGCAGTTAGTGTGGTACTATCAGCATCCGCAATCTGTTAAATCTGAATCTGAAATCTGTTAAAGAGGTATTCTTCTCTTGCTTTTCATTGGCAGAATATTTTGTCCGATAAAATAAATCAAAATGTTGGTGATTATGCAGTATGTAGTTCTGGAATGCGTTTTCTTTTAATGTCTGATTTATGTGGGTTATATTTTGTTTTCTTCAGCCTTCACAAAGTTAAATACCTTCAGCTCATATGTCTGGAGTCAAATGTAGCCTCTTGTCAGCTAAACAGCTTGTCGATACGGTGTAAGAGAGAACAGAGAGAGTTAAGACTGATAAAATGGCTTTTAATTACCAACCATTGTGAGCTGGCCCTCACTCCCTCAGACCCTCCTCTGAGCCATCTCCCGAGTTTGATTTCTGATAATTGCAATTGCTGACTGGACGTTTAAATTTGCACTAGCGAGAGGCCGTAACATGTGGCCTCTGAGGGTCAGTTTGACAAACTGCCATCTGCATTTATTTCCTCATTAGCGCTATGCTGCTAGCTGCATTAACCCTACTTTTCCATTACCATTCCTGTGTGTGTTCTACTTCACAACAAACAACACACGCATTCAGGGTTGTAGATGAAAAGCAAATTCACATGCTGTAATTCTATTCAAAATACTGACATAACAGAAGGTTAACCACCAAAGGTAAAACTAATGGCTGTGTGTATTCGGGCGGCCCATCCGGACTGTGTGTGTTCACCTGCACAACCGTGCAAGTAGTGCTAATGTCACTACTCGGCCTATTATTTTAGGACTTTTACTCTCCCGTCGCAAAAACGATGTGGTCAGCACGCTCGCTGAACATTAATCTAATGACTTTGCAAACATTCCAGTTTGAAAGCAGACTGTTTAACTTTCACCTTGAGACAAGAATACAACGCAGTTGCACTTAACTGTGCTGAGTATTTAAGCTTTTAGCTTTTGTTCTCGTACAAAATGCGTGCAGAGAATGTTGTGAGTGGCATTCTTCCACTTCCCATTCAGTGTTTATATAAAAAAAAAGACCATTGAGAAGACCAGAAGCTCTTTCAAACCTGCATATGCAACCCGAGCTGGTTTAGCAGCCGGTGAGTCCATCATTGTTGATTTCACCTGAATGATTTGCTTTCCATTGTACATTTCTCTGGTCATCTGCGATAAAGATGAAAAATAAAAAT
>JACRUU010000019.1:1765234-1792734 GCA_030449085.1 Kryptopterus vitreolus | reverse complement strand
GCATGATCTCAAACGTTCATCCGATCTACTGTACGGCTAGTGTCCTGATGGTCTTGTCATGATGTCTTGTCCTTTTCAGATCGCAATCAGAGACGTGATGCCTGAAGCGACCATCACAGCTTTTGAATGTGAGATATTTCTACTTAATACAGATTCATGACTGTCACTAAGATCTACAGGTCCAACAACTCAGGTGTGCTCTCCAATACCGTCAGCTGTACCGCCCAAGAGTTTTTAGGATTGATTTTCCATCCAAATAGGCCACAGGTCACATCTGGACTAATCACAACTATGCTAATCACAACATAATGGGTTCTACTCCCAAATTTCAATTTTCAGTTAAAAATGATCTGGATATAAACGGAATATAAACAAAATAATTATCCCTAAACACATCAACTATATTGTCAGTGTCTTGGGATGATGTATTTTTAACATACTGGATTGTACTGGTATATTACAGGTGATCCTGTGTCTCTGTTACAAGGGCCTTGTATAATGAATCAAGTGTGAATCGTTCATGTCGATACATTTTGCTTAGAGGAATGTAACTGTATATTCAATTTCAATAACATTGAAAGGCTGCACCACATTTACTGGGATACATCCGTGGTGCCCCCCCCCTTTTATCTCCCTTTCTTCAACGCCGGGCTCTCGGGCTTTATGAAAGGCCGTGCAATTTATGCTAATGAGCTTTTTGAAGGTTATGACCACAGTAAACTAATTTGTTAGAGGAATGGCAAAAGCTTGCACAAACAGTACTCAATCATTAAAGCTGTAGAGGAGAGAGAGAGAGAGAGAGAGAGAGAGAGAGAGCGAGAGAGAAGAAAAAAATACTATTAAAGTAATGGTCAACTGCTGTACGGAGGAGAAGAAGAAGAAGGAGGGAGGGGGAGGGGAGGGGGGGCCACTCGGTGCTAATATATAACAGGGCCAAACATGGATGTTGCATCACGCAAATTGCTTTCCGGGGCCGTTTTGAACATTAATATGGTTGAAATTGGGAGAGGGAATATAACGAGGAGCGGGAAAAGGAAAAGGCGTCAGCGTTTCGGGACGCCGGCCAAAGCGGGAGCCGACTGGAAAAAGTCTGGCATCTGGATGGAAACGTGGCGTCGGGGCCCGACCGATGCGTCGGATTAATACGAGGGCCCGGGCGGCGGAGGCGGCCTCGTAACGCCGGGGTTTCTGGATTCCGATTGGTGTTGATTGGTTTTTCGGGAAGAGGCGGCGCTCCGGGTGCGAAATGTAATATTAACGCGATGCGTCGCCATGGAGACACGTGGAATCCTTACGCCTGATCCGTCGCATTCGGAAAGAATAGACATGAATAATGTGTGAATTTCTCTCTACGGAGAGAAAAATTCCAGCCCGACATGGGATTTGTTTCCGCAGACATTCCCGGATGCAATTCCACCAATCAAAATGTTCATTCATTCATTCATCTTCTAGCGCTTTATCCGATCTTCCCTCGGGTCACGGGGAGTCTGTGTCTATCTCAGGCGTCTATGGGCATTAAGGCAGGATACACCCTGGATGGAATGCCAACCCATCGCAGGGCACACACACACACACACACACACACACATTCATACACTAGGGACAATTTTCCAAGGTGTCAATCAACCTACCGTGCATGTTTTTTTTGGACCGGGGGAGGAAACCGGAGAACCCGGAGAAGAAAAAACCCCCTGAGGCACGGGGAGAACATGCAAACTCCACACACACACATTCCCGAGACGGGAATCGAACCCGGATCCTGGCGGTGTGAGGCGAACGTGCTAACCACTACTGTTTCCCTTTAAAATAACATTTAATTCCTTTAAAAAAAATTAACTTAAGTAAAAAAAAAAAGTAAAAGCAGTAAAAAAAAAAAAAAAAAAAAAAAAGGAAAAAAAATGTCAAAAAAAAAAAAAAAAAAAAAAATTAATTACAAATCATTAATACAAAAAATAAATAATAATAATTGAAATGGTATAAGGGAAATTCATCCATTCATCTTCTTCCGCTTTATCCGATCTTCCCTCGGGTCACGGGGAGCCTATGGGTATTAAGGCAGGATACACCCTGGATGGAATGCCAACCCATCGCAGGACACACACACACACACACACACACATTCACACACTAGGGACAATTTTCCAAGGTGCCAATCAACCTACCGTGCATGTTTTTGGACCGGGGGAGGAAACCGGAGAACCCGGAGAAAAAAACCCCTGAGGCTGAGGCACGGGGAGAACATGCACAAACTCCACACACACATGGGCCGAGACGGGAATCGAACCCGGACCCTGGCGGTGTGAGGCGAACGTGCTAACCACTAAACCACCGTGCGTCCATAAGGGAAATTAAATATTAATTTTAAATATTATTTCCCTTTAAAACAATGTAGTCCTTAAATAATACATAGTATAAAAAAGTTAAAAAAAAAAAAAAAAAAAAAAAAAAAAATCAAAAAAAAAAAATAATTGAAATGGTATAAAAATGAAAAAGAAATGAAATATAAATTGTAAATATTATTTCCCTTTAAAATAACACATTCCTTATATAATACACAGTAAAAGAAAAAGTAAAAAAAAAAAAAAAAAAAAGGGAAAGCAAAAAGTAAAAAAGAAAAGAAAAACAGTCAAATAAAATTATCAATATGTTATACGGGGGAAATTAAATGTAATTATTTCCCTTTAAAAGGACATTTATTCCTTATATAACACGCGTTATTCACAAAAGGGGAAAAAAAATGACGGAAACCTAAAAAAATACAAATAAAAAAAAGAAGAAAAACGAATGAATTTAATCAAACGTACTGGTGTCTTGCTCTCGGCAGTTCATGGGAAAAATAAAAATAAAAATCCACGAGACGAAGAGTTAATATCCTGCTATTACTGCTTATTAAGCTTCGTTTTCCATAGAGAGCCTTTGGTACATATTCAGATATACAGTACAACACACACACACACACACACACACACACACACTGGGCGCTCTGACCTGATATATTAACGAGGGTTTACAAGGGCATTCCACTACATATGTAAGTTTGCCCTTATTGCTGACCTTACAATGCACTTAGTATCCTGCGCTTGAATAATGCTGTCTTGGCTCCTACGAGCAATTTATTCCGACTAACGACCATCGAGTGGCTGTAAATCAGCGCCGGGTTCCTTCCCTGAGCCGGTGATTCCGGCCGGAGCGCCGATACAGACCCGGACGGGGAGCGACGACCTCGTATCGGACGCCCTTATTGATTTTAATTATCCTAATTAGTTCATTATTCCAGAAATCAAAGCCGGCATTAATTACAGCCGCCCGACTCCGCATTACCGACTTAATATGGTAATGAAGCTGATCAATTATCACTCGCAGGGAAAGTCGTTTCCAAAGCCTGCATAGCATGGAACGCTGACCTGCCGTGACCTTTGGGAATTTTTTTATTTTACCCCCCCCCTCCTCCTCCTCCTCGTCCTACTCCTACAGCAGGAGATGGTCCACTCCGACCCATGTGCCATGCATGCTCTCCAACATTCCGATCCCGGGTGGATCGACGCCGCCCGGCAAAGTGAGGATGGAATTGTTAGCCGGGAAGCTTTGGGAAGTCGGAATTTAACCACAGAGACGTA
This sequence comes from Kryptopterus vitreolus, assembly GCA_030449085.1. NCBI lineage: Eukaryota > Metazoa > Chordata > Actinopteri > Siluriformes > Siluridae > Kryptopterus > Kryptopterus vitreolus. Next base: position 1,789,117 of record JACRUU010000019.1, on the reverse strand, counting down.
GAAAGAAAGGACTCACATCCACGCCGTGTCGGCGTTCCTCCCGGAGCGAGCGTCTACATGTCCGAGCGTCGGCCTTCATCTCAGCTCTCGCCGTCTTGTCGTCTTCCTCCAGGCGTCGCCTCTGACGCAACAAATGCTGCAAAAAAATACCTCAACATGCTTCTTTCTACATTTATAACACTTTTTAACCACAAAAGGAACACCCGTGTGTAAAAGCGTGCGCTTGTGTGTGTGTGTGTGTGTGTGTGTGTGTGAAAAAATCATTAACGCTCCTGAGCACTCTGCATGATTAAATCTATGAAGAAGGCCGGTTTTATTCCTGGCCGTGGAAGCGCACGGACGTCACCTGCTCTCACCTTCATGCCTTCGTCTGAAGTCTGCACTTTGGATTTCAGGTCCATGACCTTCTCCATCGCTCCTTTCTGCAGCTCGCACGCCGCGGACCGGGATTGTGTTTACGCTGCTCGGGGCACTTATGTATGAGTGAAGGGTCCGGACCTTCATCTACACACACACACACACACACATATACACGAGTATATATATATATATATATATATATATATATATATATATATATATATATATATATATATATATATATATATATATATATATATATATATATATTCATCATTCATTCATCTTCTAGTGCTTTATCCGATCTTCCCTCGGGTCACGGGGAGTCTGTGTCGATATCTCAGGCGTCTATGGGCATTAATGCAGGATACACCCTGGATGGAATGCCAACCCATCACACACACACACACACACACACACACACACACACACACACACACACACATTTTTCATACACTAGGGACAATTTTCCAAGGTGGCAATCAACCTACCGTGCATGTTTTTGGACCAAGGGAGGAAACCGGAGAACCCGGAGGAACCCGGAGAAAAAAAACCCCCTGAGGCACGGGGAGAAAGGAGAATGAAAGCAAACTCCACAAAAACTCCACACACACATGGCCGAGACGGGAATCGAACCCGGACCCTGGCGGTGTGTGAGGCGAATGTGATGGCGAACGTAATGATAATGCACACCTATAGATATATACCATTATATATACACATATAGATATGACATTATATATATATATATATATATATATATATATATATATATATATATATATATATATATATATATATATATAATATAGATATATAGATGTAGACATATAAATATATATATACATATATATATATATATATATATATATATATATATATATATATATATATAAATACATATCTTGTATATTTATTTTCTTATTACACAGGATATTTTGTGCTTTTTTTTTAAAGTGAAATTTTTATTTTCTTAACATAGCATTTAAAAAACGGTTGCATAGAAAAACATGCACGTGTCTGTCAAAAACAACAACAACAACAACAACAACCCAAAAACACGCATATGATATTTATCACCATTCATAACCAAAATAAACTACATTTACCTGCATTGTAAAACGTCCTTTCGTAGGGAAAAGAAGACAATCTGTGATTACTTTACTTTATAATAATACATATTAATAATTCTTGCTTTATCTTTGCGGTTTATTCTCAGGACTGTAAACAACAACAACAACAACAACAACACTGTTGTCTAGTCAACGGCGTCCTTCCGTATAAAAAAAAAACACTAAATCCCGCCTTTGCTCAAATATGATTGGATGAGTTTGGAAAACGTCTCTCGCTGATTGGTCAGAATATCACGCACGGCTGATATGATGTTCGGTTGAGACGTCATCGCCCCGCCCCCCCCTCCACTCAACGCTCCTCGGCTGCTTTACTGACGCTAATTCGAGTTTGCCTCGCGCACGCACGAGCGCGATTGGATTGGCTGCGTCAGGACGCACACGTGACCAGATTGCGCTTTACGATTTGTGGATACCGTTATAGGCGGGGCTTATTGGAAACGCAAGCCGGAAATGAAGGCATTGCTGCTTTTGACGTGACGTGACGTGTTCGAGCTCGAAATGGGTAAATATGTTTATAAGGCTTTATAACGCATACATGACTTCTTCACGGTTTACCTGTTCCGTTTATAATCGCTGTCGTAACCGTGCTTAACATGAGTGTTGAGTTTTGAGTGATGGCTTTATGTTTATAAGCAGGTTATAACGCATAAACTTTACCTGTAACACTTATTTATCAATTCAGTATTTATTTAATTATTTACTTACTTACATACATACATACATTCATACATACATACATACATACATATATATATATATATATACATACACACATACATACATATATACATACATACATACATACATACATACATACATACATGCATACATACATTCATTCCGAACACATACATACATACATACATACATACATACATACATACATACATACATACATACATATATCATACATACATATACATACATACATATACATACATTCATAATACAGACATACATACATACATATACATACATACATACATAGTCATTCATACATACATACATACATACTCATTCATACATACATCTAGACATACATACATACATACATACATACATACATACATACATACATACATACATACATACATACATACATACATACATACATACATACATACATACATACATACATACATACATACATACATACATACATCATACATACATACATTCATACATACATACATACATACATATACATACATACATAACATACATTATACATACATACATACATACATACATACATCCAGGCATACATACATTCATCATACATACATGACATACACATACAGATACATACATTCAACAGACACATAATATATAGACATACACACATACATACATGATAGACATACCATACATGCATACATACATTGACATACATACATACATACATACATACATACATACCTCATACATACATACATACATACATTCAGACATAGACATACATACATACATACATACACATCATACATGACATATATCAGACATATACAGAGAGACAGGGCAGACGACAGACGACAGCAGGGAATACAACATAGACATAAAAACGACATATACATACATACAGAGCATACAGACAGACATACATGACATGACATACATACATACAAGCATTACAACAGCATACATACAGACAGACAGACATACAGACACACATACATACATACATAATACAGGACATACATCATGACACATACAGACATACATACATACATACATACATATACATACATACATACATACATACATACAGATTACATACAGATACATACATACATACATACATACATTCATACATACATACATACATACATACATTACATTCATACATACATACATACATTATACATACATACATACATACATACATTACATACATACATACATTCATACATACCATTATACATGATACATCACATACACATACATAGATACATATATACATATATACATACATACATTCATACATACATACATACATACATACGTACATACATTCATTCATACATACATACATAGATAGATATACATATAGATAGATATATAGATAGATAGATAGATAGATAGATAGATAGAGATAGATAGATAGATAGATAGATAGATATAAAAGACAGAGATGAAGATAGATAGATATACATAAAGATAGATAGAGTATACAGATAGATAGATAGAGATAGATAGATAGATAGATAGATAGATAGATAGATAGATAGATAGATAGATACGATAGATAGATATACATAGATAGATAGATAGATAGATAGATAGATAGATAGATAGATAGATACATAAAGATAGATAGATTATACACATAGATAGAGAGATAGAGACAGACAGATAGACAGACAGACATAAAACATTTAGTCCATTAATCTGAATTGATAAAATGTTTATTTAGACGGCCCATAAACAAAAGTTATGTATTTTTTTAATGTATTTATTTGCTATTAAAACATTAGAGTGGAGGGTTTAGGGATTTGCTCAGGACCCCAGGATTGGGCGAATGCTGAGACTGAGATTTGAACTCATGACCTTCTGATCTAAAGTCCAAGGAAGATCCCATTAAGTAATAAAGCGTCCTGCGATTTACTCGACTTATTTATTTATGAGTTTATTTTATGTTTGCTTGTTTATTTGTGATGAAGGTCACTTCTGTGAAATGTATTACATGGTTAATAGGTTGTATTAAATATAAATAAATATTATCACAGGGCAAATGAGAGCAGATTAAGGATTCATTATTGTCCACATTTTTATTGTCAATTTATTTATTAATTTATTAAGTTTGGGGGGGGGGGGGGGGTTTCCCCGCTTCCACAGAATCGCATCAGGATAAATATAACACGGAATTCCCTGCCGGCGGCGTTAAATCAGGTGTATTAAATGAGATTTATGTTAGGTTCTAATAAATTCTTAATTTATGGTTGATGATTCTATGATATATTCTATATATATATGATATATATATATAGATATATATATATATATATATATATATATATATATATATATATATATATATATATATTCATATAGGAGAACATGGTGGTTTAGTGGTTAGCACGTTCGCCTCACACCGCCAGGGTCCGGGTTCGATTCCCGTCTCGGCCATGTGTGTGTGGAGTTTGCGGCATGCATGTTCTCCCCACCCCCCGTGCCTCAGGGGGTTTTTCTCCGGGTTCTCCGGTTTCCTCCCCCGGTCCAAAAACATGCACGGTAGGTTGATTGGCACCTTGGAAAATTGTCCCTAGTGTATGAATGTGTGTGTGTGTGTGTGTGTGTGTGTGTGTGTGTGTGTGTGTGTGTGTGTGTGTGTACCTGCGATGGGTTGGCATTCCATCCAGGGTGTATCCTGCCTTAATGCCCATAGGCTCCCCGTGACCCGACCCGGGAAGATCGGATAAAGCGGAAGAAAATGAAGATGGAAAGAATGAATTTCCCTTATACCATTTCAATTATTATTATTTATTTTTTGTATTAATGAGTGTGTGTGTGTGTGTGTGTGTGTGTGTGTGATGTGGTTGGCATTCCATCCAGGGTGTATCCTGCCTTAATGCCCATAGACGCCTGAGATAGACACAGGCTCCCCGTGACCCGAGGGAAGATCGGATAAAAGCGCTAGCTAGAAGCGCTAGAAGATGAATGAATGAATGAATGAATGAATATATATATATATATATATATATATATATATATATATATATATTATATATATATATATATATATATAAATGTTTATCGCTTGCTGGTTGTTTTACAATCAGGTGTTTGTTATCATTTATACTACACTTGCTAGAAAAGTTCCCTTCATTTACCCTGGAAACAAACAATATTTACCTTCGACTATAAGCATTTTGTATTAATTACGCAATAAATAAAGATTTATTTATTTATTTATTCCTGGGCTATTTTCCGCCTTATCCGAGCCGCGCGTGCCTCCGTCGCATTGTTCGCGTCAGTCGCAGATTCTTCTTTCCATAAAAATCACGGCCTCGCCGTTTTCTCATTTATTAACTGTCCTTTCCAGTCATTCTTGCTGCCTCAGCCTTTAAATGTTTCATGAGATTTTAAGTTGTTTTCCTGCAAACTTCTGTACTTATTACTCGCGCCGCCTTTGCATCTTCCACCTTCCGTACTCGCAAAATCAATTAATCCCCTTCAATTATTTATGTTCTGCGCAAACTAGATTAAGCGAAGCTCATATCTTTGTGTCAGACTCACTTTAAAGGCTGTTTCTCAAACGTTCACTTTTCCCTTTTTTTCTTTCTCTCTTTCGCTCGGGCGCGAGCTCGCACAATTAGGAATTAGGGAAACGGGGTCGCTTTGATAACGCATGACGCATCGCCTCGGACCCCCTCGGTACATTTGTACGCATTCATATTTTATGACGGCGCAATTAGTATGGACACGCGGGGAGTAATTTACCAACCGGAGATGACATCAGCTAAAAAGTTTCAAATTGACCTATTTATCATTATGGAATTGATAGGCTGCTGTGGGAGTCGTCGCCAGCGCAAAGGCCTCGGCTCAAATCAGATTCAAAGGCGCCGCCGCACTGATTAACAGCACGCCGGAAAGGTGGCGTTCCGACGGAATGCGCCAATTAAAGCACTTGTTGTGTGTAGTGACATTTAAATCTTAGTTGGCTCTGGGTTAATGATCGGAAGGTCGGGGGTCCGAGGCCCGGCGTCCCTTGTGTCCTTGAGCAAGGCCCTTAATCCTCCGTGCTCCAGGGGGCGCTGTGTCATGTCCGACCCCGCACTTCCGAACCAGCTGGGATACGTGAAGACGGAATTTCACCGTTCTGTAATGTTTATGGGACTACGGAAGCCTGCTGAGCCAAACCAAGGTCAAATCGTAAGATCTTAAACACGGATGAATCGATAATAACGATTGATCTCCCAGTTTGAACGTATATATTCCTTTATGTAACTCGTCCCGCAGTTTTTGTCCGAGCGTCACCAATCATACCTCATATCGTGCGTCCCGATGGTGTGAGCCGTGCTGTTACTTTTATAAGGAATCGCCCCGCGGAATTCCGAACCCGGGCCCAAAAAGCGGGAATTTTTTTCCATAGAAAATGAATGGGGTTGATATTCCGTGCCTCACAGTTCGGGCCTGTGAGCGTCCGACATGCACATATGGCAAATCCACTCGTAGGGGGTCCGGAGTGGATCATGATCATATACCTCCCGAATCCCACACACGCTCGGAATTTCGGGAAATCCACGACATTCCAGCCTCATAGAGAATGAATGGGGAAATTTGACGCTCCGCTGTTCGGCCCCGTGTTCGCCCGACATGCACATTTGACATCTCCACTCGTCGGTTGCGTAACATACAAAACGCACGGCGTCACGTAACCGCAAACGTGAAAAATCTGCGAAACTCGGGCACAGGGTCATGTGACATGTCTAAACGCTCAGCACATCGACGGGAGTCGGACGCCGGATAATCTGATGATGTCACTGGCCCCGCCCCCACCCAAAAGGGGTGTCTAAACACTCGTCGGGGTTAGGGTTAGGGTTAGGGTTAGCATCCTGCGCTTTGCATCGGCAAACATCGCTCACATTTCCCATGTCTAGTTTTAGGAATATACGAAGTCGTTAAAGCACTTCAGATCCGAGGGTTGTGGGTTCGTGTCCCAGCCATACAAGGCAGCCGTTCTTGGGTCCTTAAGCAAGGTCCTTAAACTGCTACTAGCTAGGACGAAGAAAAGTGACGTCATGTCTCCAACAGTAGGGGGCGGTACAAGTCTGAAACGACAAATGTAGTAGAACGCATGACCTTCTCACGTTCCATACAAAGCGTAGATACGGTTCAGAAAGTGGCGTAAGTGAGACGCACGCGTGTGTGTGTGTGTGTGTGTGTGTGTGTGTGCTGCGGCATTGCGACGCCCGAATTCTGAAGGTCACGCCGTTAGCCTTCTTATGAGCCGCAGAATTGCGGAGCTCAGCCCGCCCCCCCCCCCTGGAGTCGCCGCCTGGGGACGCGGCGCTTTATAACCCGCTCCAGTCGCCGCTCGTTTGTCATTTAACGCCGCTTGTCAGGGTTTTTGACTCGGCGAAAAGCGAACCCGTTTCGCTAAAAGAAAAAAATCCCGCATTCCGGCGTCGGGATTTTGACCGCGTGGAATAATTCCAGTGTAATTTACCACGGCGAGGATTTTTCTGCCTCTTGCTGGCGGTTTTTTTTTTCCCGTATGTAGGTCAGCTCCTCCGATTACAGCCGAGGTAAACACAAGCATCGAATTTTCATCATTACATAAGAATACATGAATTTCTCTTTCGCCTAACCCCCCCCCCATCGCGCCCCCCCGCCCCCTCTTTCCTTCCGCAGCTGAAACCCTGTAAATTCAACAGCTTAATTTTTATAGGCAGCGGACATCGACAAAAGTGTCTAGTTGTTATATATTTGGCAACCGCTTTTGAGTCTGGAGTGAGCAGGTCAATAGTAATCCCCGTATTGATAGCGGGCCCTGTAGGAGATGTTACTTGGCCCCGGCGAACGTCGGCATGGCGATCCTCTAAATCATAATTACATTAATATTGACAGGCCCTTGACAATAGTCGCGTTACTATTGATAGGTCGCTGTCAATAACATGTTCTCGAATAGAACGTATTCATTCATGACTTGTAAACTGCTCAATAAGAGCCTTTGAAAAGAAGATGACAGGAGTCCGGGCGGTTTATTTTATTATTTTATTTTATTTATTCGTTCTTCTAGCGCTTTATCCGATCTTCCCTCGGGTCACGGGGAGTCTGTGTCTATCTCGGGCGTCTATGGGCATTAATGCAGGATACACCCTGGATCTAATGCCAACCCATCACACACACACATTCATACACTAGGGACAATTTTCCAAGGTGCCAATCAACCTGCATGTTTTTGGACCGGGGGAGGAAACCGGAGAACCGGGAGAAAAACCCCCTGAGGCACGGGGAGAACATGCACAAACTCCACACACACATGGCCGAGACGGGAATCGAACCCGGACCCTGGCGGTGTGAGGCGAACGTGCTCACCACTAAACCACCGTGCCCCATTTTATTTATTTATTTATTTATTTATTTATTTATTTATTAAAAAAACCTTACCGAAACCCCGTCTGATATCTTATGATCATGTTGATCGATCCCATCGCAAAATTCTACAATCTGACCGTTAAAAAAAATACAATGGTCGCTTTCCATTCTACGATGCATTATTACGCCTATATTAACATGACACGCACCTGTTTGTTATTCATGACAGTCAAGACACAAGAATGTGATACATATCGTACCGCAACCTTGTGAGCACGAAGGAAACGTCTGCCGCAGTGCTTATAATGCACCTATTCATTGTTCTATAATCAGTTCGTAGTTATAAAAGCATCAAGCTCGTGTAAAATGTAATGTATGCTCATGCGCCGATTAATAACATGGTTTACGGCATGTATAGAGTTCTTATAATGCACCTGACATCTGTGTACTCGTGCCATGTCATGCATGTAATTATAATACGCCACTCGGATCACCCTGACATTTTCGGCACACGGGCGCTGCAGTGCTTATAACGCATCGCTTCATTCATCAATATTGCACTCAAGGGTCAAGTCCTGTAATTATAACGGCTCAGCTTATGAACACTAGTACAGATAAACATGTGCTTATAACGCGCTTATAATTTGACATTGTCACGTAACCTGACATTATCACCCTATTATCACCAAACGATAACGATGCCTAAGCGTCTATGCGTTTCCGTGCTTTAAAATCCATCGGTTGGGTTATAAATGCTTATAGAGCTCCAAAACCTCATGACCGAACCTTCATCAAACGACGTCGTCAAGCACAGCGTTTCCTCGCGCGTTAAACGTGTGGAAAATGACACGCCGCAGTGCTTATAATGCATCTATTCATGTATTCACCTGCCCTACTTCTATATATACACACACACACACTCATGAATATATTACAGTCGCACAAGTTTATCGACGATCCACTTAAAGATTTTATATGTACACAGTAAGCCAGTTCACGTCGGGAGATTGTCCTAATCCCGTCCATTGATGAGGACAAAGAGACGAGGTGGCCACTTTGGGCCTCGGTCCTCGTTTCCGCGAGATAAACTCGCTCCAATTTCTCCGATGGTAAATATATAAATATATATAAATATAAATAAAAAAGCCGTCTGAGCGAAGCATTTCCGTACGGCGCCTGTTTACCAGCGTGCCATGCGCCGGGATAATCTCCTGTGATGTGATTTGGTCCTCGGCTCGAAGCTCCAGAGGGGACGGCATGAAGACGAATTTAGGACATATGAAAAAGTGAAGTGCGGCGATCTGAACCCGTCTCCCTGTTTTTGTTTGTTTGTTTGTTTGTTTGTGCTTGCAGCCGGAAGCGAGACCCCGTCTCCTCGCGTCCTGAGGATCACCCAGCTGGACGCGTTCGAGCTGGACGACGCCCTGGAGGAGCTCGTCTGGTCCGGGTTCGCTCGATGCTTCCGGCATTTCAAACCGGGCCTCCTGACTCGGGCGGAACCGGAGCTCAAAGCTCTGCTGCAGCTCCTGGTCTGGAGGTTCACCGTGTACTCCGGGAGCGCCACCGTGGGCCAGGCGCTCCTCAGCGTGCGCTACCACAACACGCTAATCGCCGGACAGAAATACCGCCCCCTGAGCAGGAGGCAGAAGCTCTGGTTCGCCGTTTTGACGGTGGGCGAGAAGTGGCTGACGGAACGTTCCCACGGCTTGTTCCTCGGACACCCGGGCCTCCGGAAAGCGAGCCGAGCCCTGACTTTGCTCGTCAGCGCGGCGAAATTGGTCAGCCTGCTCAACTTTATGCTGTTCCTGCAAAGCGGGGCGTTTCCCACGCTGACGGAGAGGGCGCTCGGAGTGCGCCCGGTGTTCGCCCAGGACCGGGGCGCGCGCCAAATCAACTTCCAGTACATGAACCGGGAGCTGCTGTGGCACGGCTTCGCCGAGTTCCTCATCTTCCTGCTTCCGCTGGTCGGCGCGTGGAAGCTGAAGTCCCGCGCGTCGGAGTTCTTCTCCGCTTCCCGGCGCATCGGATCGGAGCCGGGCGATCGCTCCGAGTGCGCCATATGCTCCGAGTGGCCGGTCATGCCGCACTCCGTCGGGTGCGGCCACGTCTTCTGCTACTACTGCGTCAAAAGCCGGGCGGCCGCAGACGTCTACTTCGCGTGTCCCAGATGCGGTTTCGAGGCCGGCGCCGTCCAACCCGTCAACTTCCAGATAGAACTTACGGAAATGCGTCAGACGTGATTACACTTGTGTCTTTATGGGGCGTGTCCAACTCCATCGGGTGCCTCAAAAGTCGCCGCCTTTTTCCCGTATTGCGGTTTCGAGGCCTCAGGTTACGGAAACGCATCGGACGAATATTTTAATTATTTCCTTTTCTCAACAACAACAACAACAACAACAACAGCATCAGTCCTCAGCGCCGGTAACCGTAATGTGAACTCGTGTTCGGATCCCCCGGAGACGGCGTCTGATGAAAGACCTCAGCTTGTGCCTTTTTGTTGGCATGAAATATGCAAGGGGAGAAAAAAAAAAGGGTGGGGGGGGTGAAAGGGGGGCGAGGAGAGACGAACTGGATGATGCTTAGTTTCAAATTAAAACGATTTCTGTCGCTAATTTATTCCCGCTCATTAAAGTTTGATGGCGACCCGAGTATCAGAGGTCCACTTTCGCTCTCTCGCGCGCGAGCGTTTCGCCAGACGAGGCCGCAAATGAATAAACATCAAAACAGCTCGAGCGCCGTTGCACACGCTCGGCATCCCCGGTGAAGTGTGAAATTTGCACAAGATCAAGGAGAGGCCGTGATGGGTTGGGATGGAATGGGATGCGGGGTGTGTGTGTGTGTGTGTAGCAGTGGTGGGGGTATTTCGGGGGTGTACGGATTGACAGACCCCCCCCCTCCCTCCCCCCCCACCCCCCTGAGCGTAATCTCCTCGGCCTTCTTAAGATTCCAGTAAACCGACGGCGACCCAAGTAGGTCCTTTTTTTACCCATATTATGCACTAATCCTAATAATAACAGCAAAGACGCTTATTTATTCTGGCGTTAACCTTCTCCAATGAGCCGCGCCTCCAGCAAAATGCACCCGAGTGAGCTCGCTCGCGCCCGCTGGAAACTCCCACCTTGTTTTGATCGCATGGCCTTAATTGCTGATTTCGGAGGCAATCAATCACGACTCCAGGCGCGACGGAACCCGTGGTCTGTTCTCTGCATCTTTTGAAACCATTCTCCTGAAGTTTCTCCAACAAAGAGCGAGCGCCCGAGTCAGCTCGTTATGCTAATGCGCCCAAAAAACGCTCTTTGTTTTTGTTTTTGTTGTTGTTGTTTTTTTTTTTTTCCCTTGTCCGGGATTCGTTATGACGTCCGTGCGGCGGGAAATGAAAAGGAGAGACGCGTCTCCGTCTCCGTACAGGAGGTTTAACGGCGACAGGACGGGAACGTTAAGGCGCGTTTATGCTCGGCCTCCACGTGAGCGGATTACTGTAATTCAACACGCGTTAAAATGAATCGCAAATGTCTTTGACATTTCGCGATGGGTTCGGCGCGGGATGCGATGCACGACGCGCCCCCCCCCTCCTCTTGTATAATACCTGATTACACAATGATAGCTCTTTTTACGTTAGGTAAGTGTGTGTTGTGTGGGTGAGGATTCTGCAGGTGAGACTGGAGAAGAAGTGAGTAAGTCACGGAGGCGTCGGAGACGAGGAGAGGAAACTCAACACCACTTTGTCGGTTTAGTTATTTAACCGTTACCTCGCCGCCTGAACGGTGCGTTTTAATGGTAACATTGTCGTACTGCGTAAACGTCCATGACACCAGTTTAAGTTCATGAATTATGTCGGCACGAATAGCTGGAAAGAGCTTCAGGTGTGAATAGTGGATTGTGATTGGCTGGAATCAGTTCAGGTGTGAATAGTGTATTGTGATTGGCTGGAAGGAGTTCAAGTGTGAATAGTGGATTGTGATTGGCTGGAAGGAGTTCAGGTGTGAATAGTTGATTGTGATTGGCTGGAATCATTTTAGTTGTGAATAATGGATTGTGATTGGCTGGAAGGAGTTCAAGTGTGAATAGTGTATAGTGATTGGCTCGAAAGAGTTCAGGTGTGAATAGTGGATTGTGATTGGCTGGAATCAGTTCAGGTGTGAAGAGTGGATTGTGATTGGCTGGAATGAGTTCAGGTGTGAATAGTGGATTGTGATTGGCTGGAAGGAGTTGGCTGGAAGGAGTTGGAAGGAGTTCAGGTGTGAATAGTGGATTGTGATTGGCTGGAAGGAGTTCCGGTGTAAGGAGTTCAGGTGTGAATAGTGGATTGTGAAGGAAGTTGGCTGGCCTGGCGTGAGGCCTTACATCGTTGTGGGACGTACGGTTAACTTCATACCCCGGGGGGGGGGGGGGGGGGGGGAATCTTTCTTTAAAAATCCGCTCATGTGGGCAGAAAAATGCAGCTATTATTTGAGCAGAATAAAATAAATAAATAAATAAAATAAATAACTAAATAAAAGCTTTTTTTTCCATTTAGATCACCACCCTGAGAAATAAACGTGTTCATCCCTGCCTACATCCTTCATCTGATTCCTTTTAAAGGCTAAAAGTACGAGAGGAAGCGCATCGGTCCTAGCAGCGATGCCATTTAGCTTCTGTAGCCGAGCTGAACTGATTTTTTATTTATTTATTTATTTTACTTTACCTGCGCTAAATATAGATGCCCTGCGAGGATCCCTGAAAGTTTGATGTCTCGCTCGTTTTCTTCGCCGTTTCCTCCAGTGTTTGAGCTTCCACACATATAGCACAAAACCCTGAAGGCACTACATCGCCTGGGCAAAACCTTACACCTCCAAAATGCCACAAACTATTTACACAAGACTGGAGGGGGAAAAAATGATTATATATATCTACAGAAAAAAAAAACGACAAATTATTTAGGAATAGAGAGAAAGAAAAACACACGTCTCGTGCAGTTACGGAAGTAAAGTGCGTTATCTCCACCTTCCCTGTTATTCCGTCTGATTTTTCATTGTTCAAGGAATTCATTTCTAGCTACATTGAACTTCGTGGAAGGAGTTATAACAGCTTTACGACACTCCTTCTTTCGCCACACGCTCAGGACGTGAACCCATGACACGCCCAGTAACGAGCTTAACGAACTTCTGAAAGAAATATAACATCATTAGTGTGTGTGTGTGTGTGTGTGTTCGTTCCGCCACAGTCGTAAGAACATGACCAGCGTTTATACACTCTCTGTATAGCGAAGAAGAAAAATAATTATGTGGGATTTGATCAAAGACATTCTGGTTTGGTTCTGGTTAACGCTGATTGTATTTCTATAATGAATTTTGTTTTATTTATACATTGGGGGCAATTGAATGATAAGGGCCTCGCTCAAGAGCCCAATATTGGGCGGTTTTGGTGATGCTGGGATTTGAACTCACAACCTACTAATCCTACACCGCACACATTAACAACTGAGCTATGAATTCATTCTTTTACGAACAGAGGTAAGTGATCCCTATACAACTGTCTAGCTATTGTTAAAAGATAGGGGCCTTTCTCAAGGGCCCAAAAGTGGCAGGTTTTGGTGATGCTGGGATTTGAACTGACAACCATCTCACCTGTTGTCCAACATCTTAACCATTGAGCTACTGATTCCCACTGTGCGAAAAACAGCGCGGAAGTGTTCTGTATACAAGTTAGCAGTTGACCATTAGGGGCCTTGATCAAGGGCCCAACAGTGGGCAGTTTTGGTGATGCTGGGATTTGAACCTTCACAACCTTCTAATCATAAATCGCACACATTAACCACTGAGCTACGAATTCCATACTTTTCCGAACAGAGGTAAGTGATCCCTATACAACTGTCTATATATACAAGGTTGAGCAATGGGGGCCTTTCTCAAGGGCCCAAATGTGGCAGGATTTAGTGATTGGGATTTGAACTCAAAACCTTCTCACCTGTTGTCCAACATCTTAACCATTGAACCACTGAAACAGCGTGAAACACCGTCTCCTGTACTAGGTATAGCGAGGACGGGGATGTGGTGGTGGAGGATGGAGATGATGTGGTGGATGGAGGTGTGGTGGTGGAGGATGGAGATGATATGGTGGAGGTGTGGTGGTGGAGGATGGAGATGATGTAGTGGTGGATGGAGGTGTGGTGGTGGAGGATGGAGATGATGTGAGTGCAGTGTGTTCTTCCCCTTTCTCTGAAACGGCGTCTCCTGTACTCACGGTATAGCGATGACGGGTGGTGGGGGTGGTGTTGGTGGGGGTGGGAAGCGTGAGGGGGAATTACGGGGGATTTACGAGTCCGTCTGCGCTGTAATGAGCCCGAGGTGAGGCGGGTTCCAGCCAGCGCCTGAGCTGCCCCGCTCATTGATGTGTAATGCACACAAAATTGCGAATAATCTTCCGACATCCTACCAGATGTCCCCTTGAATTTCCTGCGACTTAAGACGATTCCGAGCGCTTTGAAAGTTCTGATAACTTTAACCGCATTCGTCTGAAGCCCGGCTCGCCGAGGAATGTGGCGTGTTCACATCCCCCCCCCCCCCCCCCAAAGTCTCGCCCCAACCGCAAACCTGCCATCTTCTCGGCGTCGCTTTACAACTATTAATTGCGCTGAGTAACAACCTGTAACGATCTGTAACCTGTAACGAGTAACAACCTGTAACGACCTGTAACGAGTAACGACCTGTAACGAACCTGTAACGAACCTGTAACGACCTGTAACGAACCTGTAACAACCTGTAACGAGTAACAACCTGTAACGAACCTGTAACAACCTGTAGTAACAACCTGTAACGACTTGTAACGAGTAACGACTGTAACAACCTGTAACGACCTGTAACGAGTAACAACCTGTAACGACCTGTAACGAGTAACGACCTGTAACGAGTAACAAACCTGTAACGACCTGTAACGAGTAACAACCTGTAACGACCTGTAACCTGTAACAGACCTGTAACAACCTGTAACGACCTGTAACGACCTGTAACGAACCTGTAACAACCTGTAACGAGTAACAACCTGTAACGACCTGTAACGAGTAACAACCTGTAATGACCTGTAAAGAGTAACAACCTGTAACGACCTGTAACGAGTAACGACCTGTAACGAGTAACAACCTGTAACGACCTGTAACGACCTGTAACGACCTGTAACGAGTAACAACCTGTAATGACGACTGTAACGAGTAACAACCTGTAACGACCTGTAACCTGTAACGAGTAACGACCTGTAACGAGTAACAACCTGTAACGACCTGTAAAGAGTAACAACCTGTAACGAGTACCTGTAACGACAACCTGTAACGAGTAACAACCTGTAACGACCTGTAACGAGTAACGACCTGTAACGAGTAACAACCTGTAACGACCTGTAACGAGTAACGACCTGTAACGAGTAACGACTGTAACCTGTAACGAGTAACAACCTGTAACGAGTAACGACCTGTAACGAGTAACAACCTGTAACGATCTGTAACGAGTAACAACCTGTAACGACCTGTAACGAGTAACAACCTGTAACGACCTGTAACGAGTAACAACCTGTAACGACCTGTAACGAGTAACAACCTGTAACGACCTGTAACGAGTAACAACCTGTAACGACCTGTAACGACCTGTAACGAGTAACAACCTGTAACGACCTGTAACGAGTAACAACCTGTAACGAGTAACAACCTGTAACGACCTGTAACGACCTGTAACGAGTAACAACCTGTGGCCTGTAACGAGTAACAACCTGTAACGACCTGTAACGACCTGTAACGACCTGTAACGAGTAACAACCTGTAACGAGTAACAACCTGTAACAACCTGTAACGACCTGTAAAGAGTAACAACCTGTAACGACCTGTAACGAGTAACGACCTGTAACCTGTAACGAGTAACAACCTGTAACGACTGTAACGAGTAACGAACCTGTAACGACCTGTAACGAGTAACAACCTGTAACGACCTGTAACGAGTAACGACCTGTAACGAGTAACAACCTGTAACGAGTAACAACCTGTAACGACCTGTAACGAGTAACAACCTGTAACGACCTGTAACGAGTAACAACCTGTAATGACCTGTAACGAGTAACAACCTGTAACGACCTGTAACGAGTAACAACCTGTAACGACCTGTAAAGAGTAACAACCTGTAACGACCTGTAACGAGACTGTAACGAGTAACGACCTGTAACGAGTAACAACCTGTAACGACCTGTAACGAGTAACGACCTGTAACGAGTAATGGCCTGTAACGAGTAACAACCTGTAACGAGTAACGACCTGTAACGAGTAACAACCTGTAACGACCTGTAACGAGTAACGAGTAAAAACCTGTAACGACCTGTAACGAGTAACAACCTGTAACGACCTGTAACGACCTGTAACAACCTGTAACGAGTAACAACCTGTAACGACCTGTAACGAGTAACGACCTGTAACGAGTAATGGCCTGTAACGAGTAACAACCTGCCTTAAACGAGTAACGACCTGTAACGAGTAACAACCTGACCTGTAACGAGTAACAACCTGTAACGAGTAACGGCCTTAAACGAGTAACGACCTGTAACGAGTAACGCAGTTACCCCAGTTAACACAACGACGACGTCCCGCTGGATGTGGAATCTAGGAAACGTGGAATCTTCGGCTTTCCGAAGGAAATCATTTCCCCTCGTCTCCATGGAAACCATAGTGATGGAAAAAAAGGGGTGCGTGTTTGTGAACTCCCTGCTGCAAAAAAAAAAGTGGCGAAGTAGACGCAACGTCTGCAGCGAGATTAACCCGAGACGTCGGGGGGGGGGGGGGGGTAAGTAAATAAATAAATAAATAAAATCTGTCCCGTTTGCAAATTTTACCCTGCATGAAGAAGGAAAACTGATTTATATAAAACTCTGCTGCACAGAAATGAGTCGATGTTATATATTTGTGTGTGTGTGTGTGTGTGTGTGTGTGTGGTGTGTGTGTGTGTATGCCGAACCTGAACCAATTGCTCTCCTGCATATGTGATGTTTCATACATCATGTGTTTCACCATCATTCACGCTGGAATGAACTAAACATAGTCAGCACAAAATATTCACCTCGGACCAAAACGCCAGAGGAGATGTGGAGACGGGATGGAGATGATGTAGTGGTGGAGATGATGTATGGAGATGATGTGTGTGGATGGAGGTGATGTAGGATGGAGATGGATGGTGGAGGATGATGTAGTGGTGGATGGAGATGATGTAGTGGAGGATGGAGATGATGTAGTGGAGGATGGACGGGAGGATGGATGATTTGTTGGCTTGATGGTGGTGTCGTGGCGGATGGATGATGATAGTTGTGTCTGGAGTGCTGATGTGGTGGAGGTGAGTCCGTGGCGGAGGAGATGCTGTAGTGGTGGCTGGAATGATGTAGTGGTGGATGGAGATGATGTAGTGGAGGATGGAGATGATGAGTCGTGGGAGGATGGTAGGAGGTGGAGGATGATGTAGTGGAGGCTGATGCTTATGGCTGGCGCTGCATGCTCTGTCGATGGATGCTGGCGTTCATGCTCCGTGGATGGAGCGTGGCCTGGATGTGCGGAGTGTGGTGGATGGCGCTGCGTATGGCGGCTGGCGCTGCTTGTGTCGTGTCTGGCCTGCTTTCGGGTGGCTGGCGCTGCTGTCGTGCGCTGGCGCTGCCGTCTCTGGATGGATGTTCTGGGTGGCTGGCGAGCTGTAGTGGCGGCTGCGCCTGTGTAGTGTCGGGCTGGCGATGCCCTGTCTGGTGGCCTGGCGATGTGTCTTGGCTGGCAGAGCTTTCTTGAGGTGGCGCTGCTTCGTGTGGATGGAGATGATGTAGTGCGGCTGGGCGCCGTGGTGCGTCCGTATCGGGCGGTGGAGATGCTGTCGTATGTCCTGCGCTGCGTTCGTGGATGGAGCTGATGTCGTGGAGATGGATGTGGAGTGGCTGGCAGCTGCTGTTCTATGGCGCTGGCTGCTTCGTGGTGGCTGGCGATGCCTGTCGTCTGGATGGGCTGCAATGGAGGACTGGAGATTCCGGGTGGCTGATGGGGGTGCTGCCGCTGCTGTCTGTGTGGTTGGTGGAGCTCCTGACTGGTGAGGCTATGTCGTGGATGTGCAATGTGGCTGGAGCTGCTGTGGTGGAGGCCTTGGCTGTCTGATGATAGTGGAGGTGGCGCGGCTGTGGGGCCGCTGTCGTCGTGGTGAGATGATGTCGTGGCTCGGCTGGAATGCGTCGTGGCCGATGGAGATTGATGTCGTAGGTGGAGCTGGCGATGTGAGATGATGTAATGGCTGGCGCTGAGGTCGTGGCTAGATGATGTCGTGGCGGCTGGAGGATGGCCGATGGCTGTATGTGAATGGAGTAGATGCGGCTGGATGGCGCTGCTTAGTGTGTGGATTGGTCGTGAGGATGGCAGATGTAGTGCGGATGTGAGTGGGCGGGCTGGATGCCTCGTCGTCGTGATGGCTCTGTGTTGGCGGTGGCGCTGCGTCGTGTGGCTGGCCTGCCCTGTGTCTGTCGTGCGTCGAGGCTGTGTCGTGGTGTGGTGGCTGGGCCTGCTGTCGTTGGATGGTATGCTGTCTGCGGGCGATGGCGAGTGTGTCGGTGGAGATGTGGAGAGGCGCTGCCTGTCGTGGCGGCTGGGCTGCTTTCCATGTGATGCGGACTGTATGGTGGCTGGCAGCTGTCGTGGCGGCTGGATGCTGGTGTGGCGCTGCCTTCCTGCGATTCTTGTGGATGGCGCTGCTGTAGTGGTGGATGGCCGCTGAGTCTGGTGATGTTATGTCGTGTATGGAGTCGTGGCGGCTGGCGGCTGTCTGGCATGATTGTTGTTTGTGGTGGAGATGGCGCTTTGGGGTGGTAGTGGTGGGTGGAGATGATGTAGTGGTGGGTGGAGATGATGTAGTGGTGGGTGGAGATGATGTAGTGGTGGGTGGAGATGATGTGGGTGATGTTGGATGTCGTGTAGTGGTGGAGGATGAGATGATTTGTGGAGGATGGAGATGATGTCGTGTTATGGGGTGATGGTCGTGGCTGCTGTCTGTTGCTGGCGCCCCTTCTGTCGTGGCAGGATGGCTGATGTTGTGCGGCTGGACTGCCTTGTCGGTGGTGCTGGCGTTGTGTGGGCGGCTGGCGGATGTGCGCTGTTATGTTGGCTGGGTCTCTGGATGGGGTGCTGGATGCCTGTTGGTGTCGCTGCTGTCTGGTGATGCTGCGTGGTGGCTGGAGGCCCTTGGCGCTGCTTCCTGCGGTAGTGGAGGCTGATGGCGCTGCTGTGGTGGTGGCTGGCCCTGCTGAGTGTGGCCTGGCTGGTGTCGTGGCTGGCTATGGCTGGCGTGTGGAGATGACTGTAATCGTAGTGTTGCGATGGCTGTGTAGTGGCTGGGCGATGCGTCGTGGCGGCTGGCGCTGAGTCGTGGTGGCTGGCGATGTGAGATGGCTTCAGTAGTGCGTTGTGGTGCGGATGGAGATGACTGTAGTGTGGCTGGCGCTGCCATGATTCGTGGTATGCGCTGATGTCCTGGAGTAGTGATGCTGTGGGCGATGATGTGGGCTGGCGCTAGGTCGTGGCGGCTGGCGCTGCTTCGTTGCTGGGCGCTGCTGGCCGTGGTGGATGGTGCCTTGTCCTGGGGCGGCGCTGCTGTCGTGATGGCGAGGCGTCGATGGTGGCTGGCTCTGCTGTCGTGGCGGCTGGCGCTGTGTGGTGCCGGCTGGCGCGGCTGAGACCGAGGTGGGCTGGCGCTGATGTCGTGGCGGATGGCCTGCTGTCTGGTGGAGGGCTGCTTTATTGTCGATGGATGAGCTGGGCTGCAGGTGGCGGTGCGCCTGCTTGTGGCGTCGGGCTGCGTGGTGGTGGTGGATGCTGTCGTCGTGGAGATGGGGGCTGTCGCTGATGGAGAGCTGTCCTAGGCGCGCTGCGGGTGCCTGTCCGAGTGGTTGGCTGGAGGATGTCGCGTGCTATTCTTGGCGGGATGATGCTTGACTGGCGTGCTGCTGGGAGGAGATGAGTGTGGCGCGTCTAGGACGCTGCCGTCGTTGGCTTGCGCTGCTGTCGTGGTGGCTGTCGCTGCTGTCTGGTGAGGCTTGGGTGGATGTGAGATGATCTTTGTTGGCGCTATGTTTGATGGAGATGATGTAGTTGGTGGATGGAGCTGATGTACTGTGGCTGGAGATAGTGTGGATGGCTGATGTAGTGGCGGCTGGAGATGATGTGGTGGGGGTGGCCTGGAAAATGATGTAGTGTTGGATGGAGATGACTGTAGTGGTGGATGGAGATGATTGGAGTGGTGGATGGAGATGATGTAGTGGTGGATGGAGATGATGTATGGAGTGAGTAGGGTGGATGGATGATGTATGGAGGATGGAGATGATGTCGATGATGTAGTGGTGGAGATGATGTATGTTGGATGGGATATGTAGTAGAGGATGGAGGATGTAGTGGTGGGATGGAGAGATGATTGGTAGGAATGGAGGTGTGGTGAGTGATGGAGATGATGTAGTGGATGGAGATGATGTAATGGAGGATGGAGATGATGTAGTGGAGATGGATGGAGATGGATGTAGTGGTGGATGGAGATGATGTAGTGGAGGATGGATGATGTGTGGATGATGTAGTGGATGGAGATGATGTAGTGGTGGATGAGATGATGTAGTGGAGGATGGAGATGATGTAGTATGGAGGATGGAGATGATGTAGTGGAGATGATGTAGTGGATGGAGATGGTATGATGTGGTGGAGGATGGAGATGGAGATGGTGGAGATGGAGTGAGAGGATGATGGAGATGATGATGTGAATGGAGGATGGAGATGATGTAGTGGAGGATGGAGATGATGGAGGATGGAGATGATGTAGTGGAGGATGGAGATGATGTAGTGGTGGAGATGATGAGTGGTGGATGAGATGTAGTGGAGGATGATGTGGTGAGTGGATGAGATGTAGGAGGATGGAGATGAATGGAGATGGAGTGGTGATGGAGATGATGTAGTGGTGATGGTGGTGGAGATGAGATGTAGTGGTGATGGAGATGATGTAGGAGATGGTGATGGAGATGATGTAGGATGGAGATGATGTAGTAGTGGAGATGATGTAGTAGGATGGAGATGATGTAGTGGTGGAGGAGATGATGTGGTGGAGATGATGTAGTGGTGGATGGAGATGATGGTGGTGAGGATGATGTAGTGGAGGATGGAGATGATGTAATGGAGGATGGAGATGATGTAGTGGAGGATGGAGATGATGAGATGTGTAGTGGAGTGGAGGAGATGATGTAGTGGAGGATGGAGATGATGTAGTGGAGGATGGATGGAGATGGAGATGTGTAGTGGAGGATGGAGATGATGTAATGGAGGATGGAGATGATGTGGAGATGAGATGTAGGAGGATGGAGGATGGAGAGGATGATGTAGTGGTGGATGGAGATGATGTAGTGGAGGATGGATGGATGATGTAGTGGAGGATGGAGATGATGTAGTGGATGGAGATGATGATGATGTAGTGGAGGATGGAGATGAGGTAGTGGTGTGATGGAGATGATGTGGAGGATGATGAGGATGGAGATGATGTAGATGGATGATGTAGTGGTGGATGGAGATGATGTAGTGGTGGATGGATATGATGTAATGGAGGATGGAGATGATGTAGTGGAGGATGGAGATGATGTAATGGATGGAGATGATGGAGATGATGTAGTGGAGATGGATGGAGATGATGATGATGGAGGATGAGATGATGATGATGAGTAGTGAGTGGTGGGTGGAGATGATGAGATGATGGTGGAGATGATGGAGGATGATGTAGATGATGGAGGATGGAGAGATGATGGAGATGATGTAGTGGTGGAGGAGATGGATGGAGTGATGGATAGAGGATGGAGATGATGTAGTGGAGGATGGAGATGATGTAGTGGAGGATGGAGATGATGTAGTGGAGGATGGAGATGATGTAGGAGGATGGAGATGATGAGGAGGATGGAGATGATGTAATGGAGGATGGAGATGATGTAGTATGGAGTGATGTAGAGGATGATGAGGATGATGTAGTGGTGGCATGGAGATGATGTGGAGGATGGATGAGTGGATGGAGATGATGAGTGGTGGATGGAGGTGTGGTGGAGTGATGAGATGATGTAATGGAGGATGGAGATGTGTAGTGGAGTGGAGATGATGTATGGAGATGGAATGGTGATGATTATGGAGGATAGTGGTGGCTATTATAATGAAAATAAATACATGTTTACAGATCATTAGTATTGAATTTGCTGATAATGATGATGTAAATACTCACTTGGCTGTAATATAACACTACTAGCTGTAACACACACACACACACACACACACACACACACACACACACACACACACACACACACACACACACACACGTTTATTAACGCACCTTTATGAAAGCCGTACCTGAAAATCCACCGGCGTGTCCAGGTTTGTCCTTTAGCGTGTGGTGACATTGCACTCGTTCGTGTCCTTCATATTCTCCGTCTGATTGCTTTTCACATCGCAGATGCGTCTCTACTCCAAACTCCAGGCCTCTTGTACACACACACACACACACACACACACACACACACACACACACACACACAGTACACCGCCACCATTTCCTGTTTCTCTGCATCCATTACAGCTTTATTACTATTATATATATATATATATATATATATTTTTTTTTTTTTTTTTTATTTATTTATTTATTATTATTATTAAATATTATTATTACACACACATGCATATATATATATATAATTGTGTGTGTGTGTAATATTAATAAAATAATATATAATAAAATATGCTTAATAAAAGAAATACATTTATAAATACAAAAATGTGTTTTATGCCGTGAAACAAATAATTTTGCTTAAAATAAAATATGCACTATCATATACATTATAATAATAATAATAATTATTATTATTATTATTATTATTATTATTATATTTTATTATATGTAGAATTATATATAAATATTTGTGCGTGTCAAATATTAGTTATTATTATTATTATTATTATTATTAGTTATTTATAATTAGACCTAATAAGAGTTGTATATTTGATATAGACTGTAATTGAATGTAACAGTACTGAATATTTATATTTATATGATATATTTTTATATCATTTTAAGGATATTAATATAAAAAATGCATTACTGGAATTACAGCAAGAGAATATTATATTTATAATATCTTTTTTTTTTTCACCCGGATATTCACGGTCGATTTGTTGCGTCCCTCGTGTCGAGGTGTGTGTGTGTGTGTGTGTGTGTGTGTGTGTTGGGTTTGTTTTTGTGTTGCATCCCCGCATGCATTTGTGCATTCATCTCAGAAGGAGTGACCCGGAGCTTAACGCGCAGCAGCCCCG
>JACRUU010000019.1:1750234-1760234 GCA_030449085.1 Kryptopterus vitreolus | reverse complement strand
AGGAATAACGATAACGAGGATGACGACGAGTCGGTCGGCCTTAAATCAGGATCCACTCAAGGTTCCTTCCACGATCATTAGGGACCGGAGTACAATTATAAGAAACAAACTTCTAAGTTCTGCGTATGCGCCCTTTTATTACGCCTTTATAACCTCTTTATCGCTGTAAAGCTGCTCTGAGACGACGTATATTATTAAAAGTGCGCTACAAATAAAAATGAATTGAATTAAATTAGAATTTACGCACGTTAGCGGCTATAAAACGGGAAGAGTGTAATTAAGGACAACGAGACTCTGAAGACTGAGACGACACTAGATCATCGTTACACACACACACACACACACACACACACACACACAATTTGCCAAGAGGAAATAACTATCCCAAATCTTAACATCAGCAATCAAGAATGAAACATTTTTTCGCTTAGTTTTTCCAAGAAAAACGACGGTCCCCACAAACGACGGTCCCCACAAATGACGTCCCCACAAACACTATACCGTCTCTCTCACACACACACACATAGCCTCACACTCTCACGTTCCTGTGTGTCATCCATCAGGGGTTTTTTTGTTGTTTTTTTTTTCTTTTTACAGGACACTCGTGTAACAGCGAATCCTCCGTTCACCTCCTCCGCTTTTATTTCCCGAACGCTTGTAAAAAAAAATCCGATCGGACGCTGAACAGGTCGCGGATATAAAAGCTGACATGTTTATTGCTGTTGATGCGGCTCTGTTTAGAGACCTAGAAACAATTAACACTACATTGTCTGGAGTCTGTCACCCCCCCCCCCCCCCCCCTTCCTTTCCAAATGCGCTCGAGTGTAAATAAATAAAAAAAAGACAAGATTTAAACGGCACGTATTCGGCGAGACGCGAAGGAGAAAAGCGACAGAAACAAAACGAGGACCCGGGATTTCGATGCAGCGGCCTGTAGGGGGCGTCGGAGAGGATTATCTAGCAGGACAATGTAGTAGTTTATTGTTAAGCAATTTTCAGGGTCCTCATAAAAATCTCGCAAATCTCCGACGTAGCGTTAAACGTCGGAATTTTTTACGGCGGAGTCGGGATTCAAGAAATGTTGTTGTTTGTACACACAATGCATTTGTTGAGCGTTCAGAACATTTCTCGGAAGAAAAAAAACATTATTATTATTATTATTTTTAATATTAAAATGAACAAAGAAGTTGATTTTTTGGTGTTTAGCTCCGTAGTGGATCTGTTCTCCCCGTGTCTCAGGGGGTTTTTCTCCGGGTTCTCCGGTTTCCTCCCCCGGTTCCAAAAACATGCACGGTAGGTTGATTGGCACCTTGGAAAATTGTCCCTAGTGTATGAATGTGTGTGTGTGTGTGTGTGTGTGTGTGTGTGTGTGTGTGTGTGTGTGTGTGTGTGTGTGAAGGGTTGGCATTCCATCCAGGGTGTATCCTGCCTTAATGCCCATAGACGCCTGAGATAGACACAGACTCCCCGTGACCCGAGGGAAGATTGGATAAAGCGCTAGAAAATGAATGAATGAATGAATGAATGAATATATAAATCCTCGTCAAGAACATTCCAGAATTTGTCCCAGGAAACACCCGTACTCGTTCGTTCCTCCAGGTGCACAAACTTTCGCAATTGTCTACATTGTTTGTTTATTTATCCTTTGGTTCAGACGCCCTTATCCAGTACAAGTGAGGTTTAAGGGCCTTGCTCAAGGGCCCGCTAGTGGCAGCTTGGTAGTGGGATTTGATCCCGCGATCTTCCAAACTCCCTCCTCTGTTTCCACCGGCCTCAAAAACGATGCTAAAAATGGCTTTTTATATTTTATTTTATGTTTAATTCCTATATAGATTTTAGGAATTATATACCACCGGAATGTGGGGCTACGGTGGCGTAGTGATTAACACGTTCGCCTCACACCGCCAGGGTCCGGGTTCGATTCCCGTCTCGGCCATGTGTGTGTGGAGTTTGTGCATGTTCTCCCCGTGCCTCAGGGGGTTTTTCTCCGGGTTCTCCGGTTTCCTCCCCCGGTCCAAAAACATGCACGGTAGGTTGATTGGCACCTTGGAAAATTGTCCCTAGTGTATGAATGTGTGTGTGTGTGTGTGTGTGATGGGTTGGCATTCCATCCAGGGTGTATCCTGCCTTAATGCCCATAGACGCCTGAGATAGACACAGACTCCCCGTGACCCGAGGGAAGATCGGATAAAGCGCTAGAAGATGAATGAATGAATGAATGAATACCACCGGAATGACATTGTGATAACAAATGAGACAAAATTAAATGTAATAATAAAAATAAATAAATAAATAAATAAAAATTCTCATGAAACGCGTCACGATTTCATCCGCGTCACAAAAGAGGAGGAGAGAGAAAGACGATGCACACGATGCATTTCTAAAATGAAATAAAAAACATATATAAAAAAAATAAACAAAAATAAAAAGAACATAACAATAAACATAAAAAAAAATAAATAACAATAATAATAAAAATACATGTATTCACAAATGAGTTCATTGACTAATTCATTAATCGCATCGCTTAATTGCATTCGTGGCTCGTTTACTTCTAAAACATCGAAACGGTAATTCATTAATTAATTAATTGATTGCGATATGTAAATAAGTCGCTAATTAGTTAATCGATCAATTAAATCATTTTACAGATTTTACACCCATTTCGTTTATTGATCAGTTGATTGTGAGTGAATTAAATAAATAATTGACATTTTTATGGGTTAATTAGATAAAATAATAGAAAAAATATATATATATATATAAAAAAAATAAACAAAAATAAACAAATACGATCCGGTGGGAGAAATGCAATTTGGATTCTACGAAACAAAGTGACGCGTAAACGCAGGGAAATTTTCCGTAAATCGGCGCACGGCCTTCACACACACACACACACACACACACACACACACACACACACACATACATACACACACACACACACACACACACATACATAAAAAAGAGGTAAAATGCATCAGGTTTTTTTGCACCAAGAAGAAATAAGACGTTTGCACGTAACGGACGGATAGACGAGTATCTCTGTGTCTTGAGCTACAGCATCGTCTCCGCTCTCTCATCCGGAATCATTTGGGATGCGGAAAAAAACACAATCCGGCTGGAAAAGTCCCCGTAGGAACAAAAAAAACCAGCTTCCTTTGTTCCCTCGGCGTGTTTCCTCCATGTCGCTCGGGTGGATTTTTCTTCCCACCCTCCCTCCCTCCCTCTCTCCCTCTCTCCCTCCTTATCCGCAGCTTTCATCTCTCACCCACACACACACACACACACACGGGGCTTTGTTGACAGTGTGGTCTGTGGTGCATATTGGCAATATTACGTGCATTTCGAAAGGCAATCATTTCTCAGGTATCGTACACAAATCCTGATCCCTTTTTGTTTTACGCCTCACTCGTCCCCTCGTATGTGCCAGGAATGATTTCCCCCTGAAGCTTGTTTATTATTATTATTATTATTATTACATTATTATTATTATTATTATTATTTATTATTTATTATTATATATTATGATATTATTATTATTATTATTTATTATTATTATTATTATGATGATGATGATTATTATTATTATTATTATTATTATTATTGATTATTCTTATTATTATTATTATTATTATTATTTATTGTTATTATTATTATTATTATTATTATTATTATTATTATTATTATTATTATTTTTATTATGTATTTTATTAGTACATTCATTCATTCATTCATTCATCTTCTTCTACCGCTTTATCATCCGATCTTCCCTCGGGTCACGGGAGTCTGTGTCTATCTCAGGCGTCTATGGGCATTAAGGCAGGATACACCCTGGATGGAATGCCAACCCATCACAGGGCACACACACACACACACACACACACACACACACATTCATACACTAGGGACAATTTTCCAAGTTGCCAATCAACCTACCGTGCATGTTTTTTGGACCGGGGGAGGAAACCGGAGAACCCGGAGAAAAAAAAACCTCCTGAGACACGGGGAGAACATGCACAAACTCCACACACACACATGGCCGAGACGGGAATCGAACCCGGATCCTGGCGGTGTGAGGCGAACGTGCTAACCACTAAGCCACCGTGCCAAGTCATATTATATATATTATATTATTATTATTATTATTATTATTATGATATTATTGATGATTGCATTATTATTATTATTATTATTATTATTATTATTGATGGTGATGATGATGATGATGATGATTATTATTAGATGATTATTATTATTATTATTATTATTATTATTATTATTATATTATTACTATTATTATTATTATTTATTATTATTATTACATATTATAATATTATTTATTAGTTATTATTATTTTTATTATTTATGATGATGATTTCTTATTGATTGATTATGGTTGGATGATTGATGATGATGATTATTATTATTATTATTATTATTATTATTATTATTATTAACTTATTTTTTTTATTATTTATTATTTTATTATTATTATTAGTTTATTATTTATTATGATAATAATTATTACTTATTTTCTGATGATGATGATGATTATTTTATTATCATGATTATTCATTATTATTATTATTATTATTATTTTATATTCATTTTTTCTTGTTGTTATTATTATTATTAGTATATATTCTATTATTTTGTATTATTATTATTAGTAGTAGTAGTAGTAGTAGTAGTAGTAGTATTTGTATTTTTTTCTTCCCCCTGGAACCTGTCAGGAGAATGTGATTATAACACTCGGATGTTTCCAAAGCGGGGAAATTATTACCGATTATCGTTAATTAAAATAATACAAAAAATTCAAATGAAATCCTAAAAAAGAAATAAATAAAATAAAACAGGAATAAAGGGTTGAACACTGAGTTTGTTTTGGGGTTGAGGAAAGAGACTAATGAGACTAATCCGTATATATCACTATACGGTATATAATTATATTATTAAGCGTAATTATGGTAACAAATAAATAAATAAATAAGCAAAGAAAGCGTTGTAAATAGACACAGCCATAAATTATGAGCCGTTCTTTTGTGCTCAGGTGCACGGTGCTAAATGAAACACAGGTGTTGGGAACGACGCAGGTTTATGAATCCGGGCCCGGAATCGAAAAATAGCTCTCGGGATGAAGTGGTTCGGAAACACGAAGGAACACGTTACAGAAATCCGGAGGAAGTTGTAAAATGCAATTCCGCAGCTGGGAGAAGATTATTAAGATGTTTTGTTGTTGCTATTGTTATAGCAACAACAAAACAATACAAATAATTATGATTAAAATGATTATTATTACTATTATTTATTCATTCATTCATCTTCTACCGCTTCTAACCCGCTTCTACGGGAGTCTGTGCCTATCTCAGGCGTCTATGGGCATTAAGGCAGGATACACCCTGGATGGAATGCCAACCCATCACACACACACACACACACACACACACACACACACACATTCATACACTAGGGACAATTTTCCAAGGTGCCAATCAACCTACCGTGCATGTTTTTAGACTCGGGGAGGAAACCGGAGAACCCGGAGAAAAACCCCCTGAGACACGGGGAGAACATGCACAAACTCCACACACACACGGCCGAGACGGGAATCGAACCACGACCCAGGCGGTGTGAGGCGAACGTGCTAACCACTAAACCACCGTACCCCTCCTCCTCTTCTCCTTCTTATTCTTCTTATTATTATTATTACTGTTTCCATTTTGTCATTATTAATACAATAATAATTGTTAATATTATTATTATTTCACTATTAATTGTTTGTATTATGAATATTATAATTGTTATTGTTATTTAATGTTTTTATTTTTATTATTAATAAAATAATTGTTCATATTCTTATTTTTTTATATATATATATATTCATACAATAATAATTGATTCCCGTCTCGGCCATGTGTGTGTGGAGTTTGTGCATGTTCTCACCGTGCCTCAGGGGGTTTTTCTCCGGGTTCTCCGGTTTCCTCCCCCGGTCCAAAAACATGCACGGTAGGTTGATTGGCACCTTGGAAAATTGTCCCTAGTGTATAAATGTGTGTGTGTGTGTGTGTGTGTGTGTGTGTGTGTGTGTGTGTGTGTGTGTGTGTGTGTGTGTGATGGGTTGGCATTCCATCCAGGGTGTATCCTGCCTTAATACCCATAGACGCCTGAGATAGACACAGACTCCCCGACTCCCCGTGACCCGAGGGAAGATCGGATAAAGCGCTAGAAGATGAATGAATGAATGAATAATAAGAAGAATTGTTAATATTATTATTTATTATTATTGTTAATTATTAATGCTCTTTTTTCTCACTCATCTCCTGTTTATGGGTGTCGATTTGGAAACGCTGACTGACAGCATGTGGCATCTCACACAGTCACGCCACACCAGAGAGGAAATCTTCGTGTTGGTTTTGTTTTGGTTATTTTATTTATTATGAATTTTTTTTTTCCCCCTGCCATCGCCTCGAGCTGATGGATTTTCTCTGGATAATACAATGTTTGGCGCAGTGAAGGAGGGATTAAGCAGGAATGATACATTCCCATGTGCGGAATTTAATTAGAGCGGGATCTGTGTAAATGAAAGGCCCGGGTTCTGGAAGCTAAATGCAAGAATTAGTATTCTACACATGGGAATTCAATGGCACAAGAAAAGAAGGGGCAAAAATAAATAAATAAATAAATAAATAAATAAAATATATTCCTATTATATTATATATATATATAATATATATATATAGATATATATATATATATATATATATATATATATATATAGGGGCACGGTGGCTTAGTGGTTAGCACGTTCGCCTCGCACCGCCAGGGTCCGGGTTCGATTCCCGCCATGTGTGTGTGTGGAGTTTGTGCATGTTCTCCCCTCCCCGTGTCTCAGGGGGTTTTTTCCTTTTTCTCCGGGTTCTCCGGTTTCCTCCCCCGGTCCAAAAACATGCACGGTAGGTTGATTGGCACCTTGGAAAATTGTCCCTAGTGTATGAATGTGTGTGTGTGTGTGTGTGTGTCTGTGTGTGTGTGATGGGTTGGCATTCCATCCAGGGTGTATCCTGCATTAATGCCCATAGACGCCTGAGATAGACACAGGACTCCCCGTGACCCGAGGGAAGATCGGATATAGAGGTAGAAGATGAATATATATATATATATATATCCAACGCAACCACTTTTCATTTAGTTGACTACCCCTGGATCTGACTTGAGAATAAATAAATAAATAAAAATAAATAAATAAATAAATAGCATTTTTTTTTCCCAAAATCGACGAGACGTTCGGCACGAAGCTGTAGTTCTGTATGAGAGGGGAACGAGCGCTGTCATAAGGCTGTAATAATGAACGTTCAATATGCACAAGCTAATTATCTGTTTCTCAGCGAGAGCTGCTTTATTGATGGATTCGTTTAAAGACGAACACACCGCGCATGATTAACGTCCTGCGTTCTCGCCGGCGCATGACAAAAAAAACCCACATCTCTTTCTCCCATTACATACATTTTTATTCATTCATTCATTCATTCATTCATCTTCTAGCGCTTTATCCGATCTTCCCTCGGGTCACGGGGAGTCTGTGTCTATCTCAGGCGTCTATGGGTATTAATGCAGGATACACCCTGGATGGAATGCCAATTTTCCCGACGCTCGGACTCTCGGACACTCTGACTCTCAGACACTCTGACTCTCGGACACTCGACACTTGACACTCGGACACTCTGACTCTCTGACACTCTGACTCTCTGACACTCTGACTCTCAGACACTCTGACTCTCAGACACTCTGACTCTTGGACACTCTGACTCTCGGACACTATGACTCTCGGACACTTTGACTGACTCTCGGACACTCCGGACTCTCTTGACACTCTGACTCTCTGACTCACTTTGACTCTCGGACCCTCTGACTCTCGGACACTTTGACTCTCGGACACTCTGACTCTCGGACACTCTGACACTCTGACACTCTGACTCTCGGACACTTTGACTCTCGGACACTCCGACTCTCGGACACTCCGACTCTCTGACACTCTGACTCTGATCAGACACTCTGACTCTCGGACACTTTGACTCTCGGACACTTTGACACTCTGACTCTCAGACACTCTGACTCTCGGACGCTCGGACACTTTGACTCTCGGACACTCCGACTCTCTGACACTCTGACTCTCAGATACTCTGACTCTCAGACACTCTGACTCTCGGACACTCGGACACTTTGACACTCTGACTCTCGGACACTCTGACTCTCGGACACTCTGACTCTCAGACACTCTGACTCTTGGACACTCTGACTCTCGGACACTATGACTCTCGGACACTTTGACTCTCGGACGCTCGGACACTTTGACACTCTGACTCTCTGACACTTTGACTCTCGGACACTCTGACTCTCGACACTCTGACTCTCAATGACACTCCGACTCTCTGACTCTGACTCTCAGACTCTCACTCTGACTCTCAGACACTCTGACACTCTGACTCTCGGACACTCTGACTCTCGGACACTTTGACTCTCGGACACTCCGACTCTCTGACATCTCTGACTCTCTGACACTCTGACTCTCAGACTCTGACTCTCAGACACTCTGACTCTTGGACACTCTGACTCTCGGACACTTTGACTCTCGGACACTTCGGACACTGACTCTCGGACACTCCGACTCTCTGACATTCTGACTCTCTGACACTCTGACTCTCTCACTCTGACACTCTGACTCTCTGACTCTCACTCTGACTCTCAGACACTCTGACTCTCAGACACTCTGACTCTCAGACACTCTGACTCTCTGACACTCTGACTCTCGGACACTTTGACTCTCGACTCTCGGACACTCTGACACTCTGACACTCTGACTCTCTGACACTCTGACTCTCTGACACTCTGACTCTCAGACACTCTGACTCTCGGACACTCTGACTCTCGGACACTCTGACTCTCGGACACTTTGACTCTCGGACGCTCGGACTCTGACTCTCGGACACTCTGACTCTGACTCGGACACTTTGACTCTCTGCCTCCTCACTGCTGCGCTGCGAATCAACTTTCAGCTGTTCTTTTTCTCACAACAGAACAATCACACGATTTCTGTACAGGATGCACACGGAGAGAACAGGATGAGACGCCGGGGATAAAATGTCAGCAAACAAGTGCGGAAGGACAGGAAGGTCGTTTTCACATCATAGAGAGAGACAGAGAGAGAGAGAGAAAGAGAGCGAGAAAGAAAGCGAGAGAGAGAAAGAGAGAGAGTGGGAGAGAGAGAAGATAGAGAGAGAGAGAGAGATATAGATAGATGTATAGAGAGAGCGAGCGAGTGCGAGAGAGCCCCCAGAGTGAGAGAGAGATCGAAGCTTCTATATCCTCTCTCTATATCTCTCTATAGCGAGCAAGAGATATAGCGAGAGAGAGCGAGCGCGCCGCGCGCGCGCGAGAGAGAGCCAGAGCTACCAGCGCAGAGCGCGCGCGCGCGCGCGGCGCGCGCGCAGCGCTCGCTGCTCGAGCGCGAGCTCGTTGCGAGAGTGAGAAGATAGAAAGCGAGTGAGAGAGAGATATAGCGCGCGCTATATATATAGTAGGAGACTAGATAGATTTTTTTTGCCGATATATATATATTATATAGTCTCTATTATCTATATCTGCTCTCTATGTATATCTATATCTATAGAGAGAGAGACAGAGGAAGAGAGAGAGAGAAAGCGAGAGCAGAGATCTCTAGTAGTATATGTATAGAGAGAGAAGTGCGAGGAAAGATAGAAAAAGATTGAGAGAGAGATGAAAGATATATATATATATCTATATATATATATATATCTATCGCGCGCGTATATATATATATATAGCGCGAGAAGAGCGCCGATAGAACGCGCGAGCTGATAGCTCTCTCTCCTCTCTAATATATCTCTCCTATCTATCTATCTCGCGCGAGAGAGCCTCGAGAGAGATCGCTCCTCTCTCTCTCTCTATAGCGCGCGAGAGAGATAGAGCTAGAGAGATA
>JACRUU010000019.1:1735234-1747734 GCA_030449085.1 Kryptopterus vitreolus | reverse complement strand
GTTTTTTTTCCTTTTTGGCTGCTGTGCAGTTGCAACATTTATGTACACTTATATTGTTGGACCATCCTTAAGTTTGTTTTTGTTTTATTTGCTTTACCAGTTCCTTTTTTTGTTGTTGTTGTTGTTGTTGTTGCGGGAAGCATTATTTCCAGTCCAGGCTAAAACACCTTTTTAGCACGCGATGCTAGCCGACAGCTCAAGTCTTTGTAATGCTGCTCCACATCCAGGGAAAAGGCGAAAGCACGTTTTGTAAAGCCTTTGGAATCAGGACAGTCGCTCAGGATTTGGACAGAGGCAGGATTGCACCTTAGGAGGCCAAGATGTCTCTTTATGAAACACAATCAAAAAGTGTCTTCAGGATTCAAATTAAACGTTAAAATACTAAAAAAAAAAAAAAAAGGACAATAAAAAGTTCACGTAAGAGAGATTTAAAAAAAAACCGTGACCTTTGTATGTGTGTGTGTGTGTGTGTGTGTGTGTTTTCGACTTATAAAAAAAAAAAAAAAAACCCACCTGTACAATAAAAAAAAAATAGGAAACAAAAACGAAATGTTACGTGATTTCATCGTTTGAAACAATTTTAAGCATGATTTGATTTAACCTGTCAAACAGTTGCATTACATGCTACGTGTTCATCTCAGAATAGGAATACCAACAAAAAAAAGCAATACATTTTTGCATTTCTTCATTATTTTTTTTTTTGTCTTTTTTTTTTGTTTTTGTTTTTGTTTTTTTTTTTTTTTTTTAAACCATGCACAGCCAACTAACGAATATGTACAACAGCTTAGCTTTCTTTGTTCACAAGCCTTCTTACTTTCATACAAACGGCCTTCTGTTACTTTGGAATGAATCACATTATCCTACGTACTTTTTGTTTGTTTGGTTTTTTTGTCTTTAAACAGGAAATGTTTGATACGTAAAAAAAAAAAGAATAAAAATGAACACCTTTTCACATTCGTTAAATTCCACCGAAAAAAAAAAAAAAAAAAAGGAAAATTCCAACAAAGCGAAGAAGCAGTTTATGGTTTCTGCATGATAGGAAGCCGTGTGTGATATGAAAGGGTTTTTATGGCAAGCAAAATAATGTTAGCAGCAAAAACGGTGTTATAAGATAATACTTTGTAATGCATACGTGAGAAAAAACATGACAGGAAATAAACAAAAAAACAGAAAAAAAAAAACAAGTATGACAGAATGACAGAAGTGCCCAGAGTAGGATGGAAGTAACGTAACCTATGCACCAAACTGGCAGTGTATAGGGCTAACACTGTATTCAGTCCTACGAAGAAAATGGTTTCATTACGCAAAAAAAAAAAAAAACAGACGCTTCGTTCCCAAAACCATTTTTCTTTTATATGCATTTTGTTTGTTTCGTTTTCTGGTTGTTGTTTTTTTTTAAAGCAGCTTTCTTGCTTACAAGAAGCAAAATGTTCATACCTTTCTTTTTTTTTTTTTCCTTGTATTTTTTATTTATTTTTTCTCCAACTTGCACTTTAACAGTTTCAAGTATACAGTACTACTTTCATGGATGCACCAATTTGATAAATAGGTCTCTGGATTGTTAGGCTTCTAACAAATGTGGACCGAATCTGTTGCTGCGCTAGACACAAATAATAATAATAATAATAATAATAATAATAATAATAATAATAATAATTTATGGAAAAAAAAAAGGAGCGAACAAAACTATTAAATTAACACATGGCCGATGGGGGAAAAAAAAGTGAATGAAATAAAAATAAGTGCACTATTGTCCAAAAGCAAGTACCGTAACAGTATATTAAATTCACAAAAAAAAAAAAGATGGTGTTTAGAGGTAAAAAAAAAAAAAAAAAAAAAAAAAAGAAAAAAGAAAGTTGGCACAGATTATTAGTATATTATACAAGGAAAAAAAAGAAATAAATAGAGCTCATAGCAAACACATGACGGGGTAGGGGCGGAGCCGAGGGGAGGGGCAGGGTCCTGCTAGGGCAGGGTGAGGTTGGATTGGGTCGGGGTCGTACTTGTTAATTTAATCGTTCGGAAATCCTTCAGTGGTACGGAACGAACCAAACAAACAAAGAAATAAAAAAAAAAAAAAGAAAAGTCATGTTTTTGGGCAAAAAAAAGCGACAAAAAAAAATGGATATGCATGTGTTCTGTAACAGTTATATCGTCTCTTGGTACACTACACACACCGAGAAAATGCGTCCGATAAAGCTTGACGTGTTTTGGTAAAAAGCCAACGTGTCACCAGGCTTCTTTGCTGCTTCGACAAATGAGAAATGTTATGTTCTGACCTGAGAATTTAAAGCTACTGGATTACACCTAACTAAACTAAGAGAAATTTCTCTTTGAAAGTTTCTGGATCATCATCCCATACAGTACATGCTAGCATTAGGAAATCAATCCAGCTGAGGTGCAATTTGCTATCGTGAGAGTTTTTTGGCTTGAAACAAGCTCCAAAAGAGCTTGTGAGAAATTTTTTTTTCTTTTACTCGTTTTTTTTTTGTCGTTTTTTTTTTTTTTTTTTCTTCGTATACAATATAAGCTCAGTCAAGCATCTGCAACAGTTCTGTCCATAACAAAAATCAATCAATATCTTGCCAGCATATCAATATGGGAAAAACAATCCTGAGTCAATCATTTGGTACTGTAATTTTTTTTTGGGTTAGAGAAACTTTGGAACTGCAGTTAAAAGTCTTTTTTTTTTTTTTTTTTTTTTTTTTTCTTTTTTTAAGCAAGAAGGGATCCTGTTTTCACTCTTTACACACTGAACATATCCATTCTCATACTACTGAAATTGCCATCGAGGCCAGGGGTCGCCTTAGTTTTGACTTCCAATGAGTTATCTAAGTCATCCAGCTTCTGGCTGAACTCGCTGTCGGACTCGTCTGAGCAACTTTCGGCGGGTAGCGAGGTTGGAACCCCTGAGGTGCTGCACGAAGTTGAGGTAACCGTTGAAGGCAAGGAAAGGGGAGGAGGAGGTGGAGGAGGTGGAGGAGGAGAAGGAGGAGAAGCAGATGGGGAGGAAGCAGCTTTCCTGGCTGAGGCCTGGAAAAGAATATTTGGCCAGGACTTCATGGACAAGCGAGAAAGATGAGGGAAGGTGTTATTAGAAGAAGCTGCAGACTGCGAGGTAGATGTGGTGTTAGGGTTCGGGGAGCAGACTGAGTGAGGTAATAATCTAGCATGCTCTTTGGCATTTCTCATTGCTTGTTTGATTGTTTTCTCTTTGTGCAAGCTCGACTGAAGATGTTGGCCCAGTGCTTCGTTCCCACTAACAGCCACGTTGCAGGCTATGCAATTATACATGCTCACCGCCTTGCGAAGCACTGTTTCTTGCGGGTCTGGAAAAGGGTGGCCGAAGTAACAGAAGGACTTTTGATGACGGACTGCTGACTCTTCGTCGGCGAAAATCATCTGGCACTTTCTGCATATAAACTCGTGTTTGATGGACGGAATAATAAAAGCATCTGGAAAGTCTGAACTTTTGGTATTTTTTGGCGCTTCTTCTTTTGTGCTTTCTTTCGAAGAGCCTTTAACATCCTTAGTCTCGTTAGCCTCTTTTGGTTTAAATGAGTTGCTGTGTGCGCTGGACGCCTTCGCGGGTTTCTGCTGCTGCTGCTGCTGCTCTTGTTTGTTCTGCTGCTTCTGCAGGGAATCCTGGAGCGACTGCTGATACTGCTGGTACTGCTGCAGGATGGCCGTCGGGGAGAGGCCTGCGATGGCTTGCGGTATTGCCGGGCCGTACGGGAACAGGTTCTCCATTCCGCACAAGGGGGGGAAGTAGCCCCCCTGCACTCCGCCAGGAAGCTGCGGTGAGAAGCAGGACGCAAAGCCAGGGATGAAGTAAGGCAAGAACTGTCCCCCTAAGAAGGAGCTGGGGTCACCGGCGATGGCATTCTGAAGTGCTTGCAGTTGTGCTGGGTCCATCGGGAGGTCACCTCCGATTTTCCCCATTGCCGAAAGCACCGGCGAAGGCTTCTCCCTTTTCTTCGTGCTAGGGGTCTCGGGGCGAAATGGGTCGGCTTCTCTTTCCTTGACCTTTTTGGCTTTCTCCAACTTCTTTTCTTTCTCGGATACTTTGCTGTGCTGCTCAGTCTGACTGGCTGCCAAAGGAACAGGAGGGACAGAAGGAACAGGAGGAGCGGGAGGAGGAGGCGGAGGAGGAGGAGGAGGAGTCTGCAGAAGAGTCTTGGTTGGGGTACTGCTGAGAGACATGGCAGGAGAAGGGGTGGCTGGAGTAGGGAACCCAAGCATGCCAGCACCAGGAGACGCTAAAGCTGAAATAAAGTGGTATAGACAGCGTTTGAATTGATACACACGTCAATAATCACGCCGCGAAAGCGTTCAAATTCAACGGTAACTACGAAACTAATTCAGCGCAGAACAATAAAGCAGTTATCAGCTACGAATCGCATGTGTTGTATAAAAGTAAAACTGGTTTTTAACAACAACAACAAAAAAATACATCAACATGCAAATAAACGTCGAAATTATTGACGGCCAGAGGAGTTAAAAAACTAGCGCGCCGTCTTTGTCATACGAACTCACCAGGTGTATTCGGTGGAAAACCTGGAAGCGACGATGGCCCATTGACACCAGGAAGCAGTACAGGTGGAAGTCCCGGTATTCCTGGGTAGCCCGTTGGCAGGCTAAGGCCATGAAGCACATTATTGTCCACTGCAGGTTGCTGCTGTGCTGGCAAGCTCAGGATGTCGGTTGCCTTCTTCAGACGGTCAAGCTCCTGTTGAGCCATTAGTTGGCGGACAGTGGTAGGCGCGAGATAGTCCTTCTCTCTGTCCACCTGATTCCCCAGGGTTTCTTGCACCTTCGCTATGTGCTGCTTGGAGAAGATGTGATCGCGGATAGAAAGTCTGGCCGTATACTTCACACCACATAAAGTACACTCTGCCCTCGGTCCATCAGGAGAGCCCTGGCTTATCATGAACGGCTTTCCGATATTGATTTTGAACTTCTTTTCTTTCGCCCGGGCGTTCTGGAACCAAACTTGCACGACGCGCTTGGGCAGCCCTATTTCGTTGCCCAGCATTTCACACTCCTGCATGGTGGGAGTTCGGTAGTCGCTGAAGCAAGCCTTGAGAACTTTAAGCTGTAGGTTGCTCATCTGGGTCCTGAAACGTTTGTGCCCCGGTCTTTCGGAATGACCTTTTATAGCTTTGAAGGAATTTGTGTTTCCAAACGGACTGGGCGAGCTCGGGTCGGCCAAACTCGAGGTCTCGCTTTTATCTGCGTTTTCATCGAGGTCGTCGTCCCTGGAGCTGAAGTACTGCTCGCTATCTCTGCCCGAGAAACTCAGAGCTGGGCTCACCATGTTGAAAGGGAATCTGTCTTCCATTAGGTCGGACATGAGCGCCGCGTTCATTTTGGTGTCGCCCATTTTTTCCCCGCCGTTGGCCGTGAGGTTCTCGATTTCGTTATTGATCTCGTCTCCCGTTGTGGCGTCGCTTATAGCCGTGTTAATTGACGAAGTCTCATCGAAGTCTATTTTGGTGATATCACACGGGGCGTCTGCAGAATTCATATGGAGCCCTTCAATTTCATCACTGTTTTCTGCTTTTAAGGATGAAGGGCTCAAGAAGTTTTTTAACTGTGCCTCTGAGGATTTGACTGGGGTGGAGGACGCAGCCGGGATCTCGCACTCGTTTATCTCAGTCTTTGGTGGCAGTAGCGAATACTCCATGAAACTGAATTTGTGTGGGCTTTCGGCTCCGTCGTCCGGGAGCATCATTGGGCTCGGCGGTAAACTGAATCCTGCTTGCTTAGCCTCGTGCCAATGTCGTGAGCGTATGTGGCTGTCGAGAGCCGACTTAGCCTTGAAGAGCGCCCTGCAGAAAGGGCATTTTTTATGAGTTTGGGACGGTCCCACAGCTCTAAACTGACCTTTTCTTTCTCTGGCGCGGGTATTCTGGAACCAGACTTGAACCACCCTTTTCTTGAGTCCCACTTCATGGGCAATATGATCTAACATTTTCCTTGTGGGGTTGGAATCAAGTAGATACTTGTCATAAAGGATCTCAAGCTGCTCTGGTGTGATGGTGGTTCTTAGACGTTTGTCTCTGTGTTGGTCTTCCCCACCATTTCCACCTTCTTTATCGTTCGAGCCATCGTCTTTATCGTCCAACTTGCGCTTTAAGGGACCGGAGCCGGTGGCAGTGGCTAGGCCGGAGCCGCTCTGAGAAGGTAACTGGGAAAGTGCTCCGGACAAAAGCTGACTTGTCATCAGAGGGTTGTTGGGGTCGAATATCATGTAAGGCATATCCAGTGGCCTTTCCAAGAACTGGGAATGCAAAAACTGGTTTTGGGCCGCAAGGAAATGCATATGTTGATGCTCCTGCCAAAGTTCGACGGTCGGGAAAGCTATTTTGCATTGGTCACACTGATACTGTAACATTTGCGGAGGGATGCTGTTGCTAAGCGACGAGAGCGCAATGGAGAGGGGACTGGACGGGACGGCGGCCGACTGAGGTTGGGAGTGCGGTCTCGTCATTTGCGACTGAGACGTTTTCTGCGGAGGGGGTTGAGGAGTCGAAGCTTTAGACGGCCGCGGATCGGCGACGACTTTCGCTGCTTGTGACGGAACGTTCTCGGGCGGCTTTGACTTCTCACTTGGGATTTCGGGCTTGGGCGAAGTTTTGCCTATTTCAGGGTGAGGTGATGGCATTAGCGGGGAGCTGGAGCCCGAGCTGCTTGCTGTGACTGTGTGCTGTTTGATTGACTCCATGTGCCTCATTGCGCTCTGCTCGTACATCTCCACCATCTCTTCAGAGTGGTTTTCATCTGCACCATCGTCATCTTCATCTTTGTAGCACTGCTTCTTCTGGTGGGTTATCAGGTCAAATATGCGAGGGTATATAACGTTGCATTTCTTACACTGGTACTGCATGTTGCTGGTCCGGATGTAACGCTCGTTCGTAAGCTCTTTCTTTTCGTTGTCCTTGGCATCCGCTTGGTTTTCGTAACTCTTTCTTGCCTTTTGCCGGGCGTTTTGAAACCATACCACGATCACACGAGTCGGCAGGCTGAGAACCGTGGAAAGCTGCTCGATCTCGTCATCTTTTGGGTACGCATTCGTATCAAAGAAGTCTTGGAGGACCCTGAGTTGGTAGTCTGTGAATCGAGTTCTCGAGGATCTCTTGTTCAGGGAGGTGTCCGATTTATAATATTCAAGGGCGTTCATCTGGGACTCCACTCTGATATCCTCCAGCGTGGTCAAGGGGGGGATGCTGAAATTGTACGGCGAGTCTTTACTCCTCTGCCTCTCTTTGAAGAGCGTGTTGCGGAACCAGTGCTTGATGACTTTCTGCGGAAGGTTGGACTTCTCCGCCATTTCTTGTATCTGATCCTCGTTAGGGGAGTTGTTGATATCGAAGTAAGCGCGGAGGATTTTCAGCTGGTCGTCCGTGATCCTGGTGCGAGGGCGCTTGAACTGGGACTGCCGCAAGAAGTTTGGATCCAGTCCCAGCTGCTGTTGACACAACTGTGTGAGGTCAGAAGATAAAGAGTCCATTGTTGGAAGCTGGAGCGCGAGCTGCGGGGGTAACCCCGGATGCTGCACAGACTGCATCATCAACGGTGGGAAAATGGGCAAGTCCAGAGAAACGGGAAGCTGCACTTGAGGAGGCGCACTGGGCGGCGGGGGCGGCGGAGGCGGTGGGGGTGGTGGAGGAGGAGGAGGAGGAGCTTGCAGGGGTGCCGGAGATGGTGTGGGCGCCTTTCCTACCGCCGTAGCGGTAGGAAGAATGGTCGCCGGAGTCGGGGGCGCCGGTGGTGGCGGAGGCGGCGGCGGCGGCGGAGGAGGAGGAGGGGTCTCGGGAGAGGGAGGATTTATGGGATAGAGCTTGTCATATGCCTCTCTGTACTGCTGCGCAAACTTCTCCAGCTCCACGTAGGGAAAGAACTGGCCATGCACGTGTTCCTGGTGGCTCTTGAGGATTAACATGTTGGAGAAGAGTTTTCCGCACATGCCGCACTCGAGTTTGTCATTGATTTCTTCTTCCCTGTTCTTTTTCTGGCACTTTTGTCTGTTCTCGTTGTACTGAATTACAAGTTCAAAGCCAAAGTTCTCCAGTAAGGCTTTGGCGGCATTACCCCTGGCCCCGGAAATGATGCGCGGCGGAGGAATTAAAGGCTCCGAAAATTTCGCCTTTTTGGAGTCTTTGTTTTCTTTGTTATTCTCAGGATCGTTGACGGCGTCTTGCTTGGCTTTGTGCTCCTGCTTCTCCATGTGCTCTTCCACCTCTCTAGACATCTGAATGTCGGATACAGAAATGTGACTGGGCTCGAGTTTAGGCTTGTGGCTCTGCTGCTGGGCTTTTTGCTGCTGCATCTGAGAGGCTTGCTGCTGCGCTTGTTGTTGAGAAAGCTGAAGCTGCTGTTGACCCAGCTGGTGCTGTTGCTGCATCTGCTGCTTCAGATCCTCGAGGAACGACCCGGTCATGCCTGGCATCCCGAACGCAGCCGAATGCAATGCCAGCTCCGGGTTAATGTTGAACTCGGTGCCAGGGATATAAAACGGGAAAAGGAACTGGGGTTGTTGGAACTGGAGCAAAGCCTCTGGCGTCATGGGGAAGTGGGGGAAGAACGCTGGATTCAGGAACTGTGGCTGGAAGAAGGCGGCCTGCTGCTGAAGCTCGTGCTGGAGCTGCATCTGAAGCTGCGCCGGCGACGGGGTGGACTGATGAGTCTGCTGTACAGGAACATGATCAGTAGTTTGCTTGATGGTGGCTTCTTTGGTATCTACGGTGTTTTCTTTGTTCGACGATACTGGTAAACCTACTGATTCTGCGTTTCCCTGACTGACCGGAACGGGGCTGTTGGACGGTGCAGATCCGCTCCCACTTCCGCTACTTCCGGAACTGCTGCCCGTTTCCTGTTTGGCAGTTCGTGCTTTAGTCTGATGAAGGACAGACCTCATGTGAATCTCCAGAGTTGAGCTTTGGCTGTAGGCGACGTTACATATATTACACTTGTAGGGTTTGTTGTCAACGTTGTTGCTGGTTTCCTGGGGAACCGGACTGGAGGCTTCTTGGAGCACTTTCTTCAGCTTATGCAAGTGCGAGACAGAGTTGTAATGAACGAGCAGGATGTTCTTTTGCGTAAACGACTCCTTGCACACGGTGCACTTGTATGGGCGAGACGGGTCCAGAAACTTCTCCATCGTGAAATTCGGCCCTTTTCTAAAAGGCAAGGTCCGCTTGGGTTCGGAGCCCATCTCGTCCAGGCAGAGAGCTGCTGTCACTCCCGGTAGGACTGGCCTTTCCTTCCTGGTCCAAGATCTCATCGTCTTTATCCATTTCCTGTTCTAAGGCTTGCACCTCTTCCAGTGCTCTTGCTTCGCTCTCGGTGATGTCGCCGTTGAGGGGGAGACTCCCGCACAGCTGCTGGACTTCGGCTTCGCTGAGCTCCGGGTGACCGGTCTCCAGGTGCTTTTTGAGGGCGAGGAACGTCCTGAAGCTACGCTGGCACAAGCTGCACATGGTGGCTGCACGAATGGCGTGGTATTGTGAATGTATCTGAAGCTTCTGCAACGTCTTAAACGCCAGGCTGCAGTGGTTGCATCGATATTTATAGACATGGCGATCGGAGACAGAGAGCTGCTGGCTTTTTTGCAGGTCACTCAGGTGTTCCTGCAGGGAATCTGGGCTCTTTCTGTCTTGGCCGGCGGCTTTTTTCCAATCCGGAGCTTCAGCAGCCTCTTTCGGTGGCTTGACTTCTTCGTGGGCGAGCTCAAGGTCACATTTGTCTGTTCCTGTGCTGTTTTTCAAATCCTTAGCGCTGTTTCCTATTAGGGGAATAAAAAAAAAAGAGGTATATAAGACACGGTTGAGAAATCATTCCTTTGGCTTTTATAATGCAATTTATATTTTATTAAAAGCCTGAATGACACTTACCCACAGGCTTCCCGGATCCCTCGGCTGAAGAGTTCATTACAGATGGAGCTTTATCTTGTACAGGTGCAGGAATCAACGAATTATTTGGCATTGGAACATCTGGACCTGCCACCTGGAGTAACGCATCGTAAAAAAAAAAATCAACGTTGATTAAACGAACATGAACCCAAGCAATTACATGTTAATGTGTTTACATTACATTCATTACCGGAGCGGTATACACATTTATATATATATATACACATGGTGGTTTAGTGTTTAGCACGTTCGCCTCACACCTCCAGGATCCGGGTTCGATTCCCGTCTCGGCCATGTGTGTGTGGAATTTGTGCATGTTCTCCCCGTGTCTCGGGGTTTTTCTCCGGGTTCTCCGGTTTCCTCCCCCGGTCCAAAAACATGCACGGTAGGTTGATTGGCACCTTGGAAAAATTTTCCTAGTGTATGAATGTGTGTGTGTGTGTGTGTGTGTGTGTGATGGGTTGGCATTCCATCCAGGGTGTATCCTGCCTTAATGCCCATAGACGCCTGAGATAGACACAGACTCCCCGTGACCCGAGGGAAGATCGGACATAGCGATAGAAGATATATATATATATATATATAATATATATATATGGTGCATAAAAAGGGCAAGTGATTTACGCACCGTCATGAGCAGCTT
Source organism: Kryptopterus vitreolus (assembly GCA_030449085.1). Taxonomy (NCBI): domain Eukaryota; kingdom Metazoa; phylum Chordata; class Actinopteri; order Siluriformes; family Siluridae; genus Kryptopterus; species Kryptopterus vitreolus. The sequence continues at coordinate 1,737,177 of JACRUU010000019.1, read as the reverse complement.
CTCGACGCAGTCCGGAGCCACGCTGTGGAGGTGTGTGAGATGCAGCTGCAGGTGAATCTTGTTGCTGAGGACGTCCTGGCACAGGGGACAGGAGATGACGGGTTGCATGGAATGCTGGGACATGATGTGCAGCTGCAGACGGTTTGCGTCCCTGCTGCTGTAATTGCAGTAGGGACACTGTTGCACCTGGAGAAAGGAAGGTGGGGGGAGGCGGAAATGCATCAGTCAACAATTCACTACACGTAAAGAAATTCCGACAGATTTGCTCGCCGGTTAATTAGCCGGAACGTGTTGGGAATTTCCAATCATAAAGGGAAAAAAATGAGTGACTCTCATTACGCCAGATGTTTCTCCAACCACCTGTCTTAATGTAATCCATTTCAGAAATGACTCCTGCAAGGCAAAGCGAGTCGAATGCATTATAATTTTAATCGTAGAATTTAATGTCGGTGGGCTTAGCACGTTCGCCTCACACCTCCAGGGTCCGGGTTCGATTCCCGTCTCGGCCATGTGTGTGTGGAGTTTGTGCATGTTCTCCCCGTGCCTCAGCGGGGGTTTTTCTCCGGGTTCTCCGGTTTCCTCCCCCGGTCCAAAAACATGTACGGTAGGTTGATTGGCAACTTGGAAAATTGTCCCTAGTGTATGAATGTGTGTGTGTGTGTGTGTGTGTGTGTGATGGGTTGGCATTCCATCCAGGCTGTATCCTGCCTTAACGCCCATAGACGCCCATAGACATAGGCACAGACTCCCCGTGACCCGAGGGAAGATCGGATAAAGCGGTAGAAGACGAACGAATGAATTTAAAAAACGCTAACTCACTTGCTCATTCTTAAGCGTCTTCTCCTCCACAGATTTGGGCCTCTTGGCCGGAGCGTCGGCGCTTTCTTTCTCCTGCTGAAGTCCACGTTTTCCCGTTGACGCATTCTCCGGAGTTTCTTTCGCCAGCGTATTACCTCCTACGGGAAAGAAAGAAATGAATATTACACATAAAGTCACACCTCATACACACACACACACACACACACACAAATAAATAAATAAATAACGACCTCATCATCAAACCCGGAGCGGGGATATTAAGCATAGCTCAGGGTGGCCTTTAAAAATATAAATAAATAAATAAATAAATAGTAAAGAGAACCCAAGACAAACACCATGAATATAAAAGAAAAGGAACGCGTAGCAATCTGGGTTTATTGCGGCGATATCGAGAAAAACAAACAGGCCCCGGCAATTCCAGTCATGAAGATATTCAAAATAAATGGAGAGGCACAAAATGCATTATCGCTGTGCTGTACGTCACGCTACCATTATCCAGGCTATTTGGGTGTATAGATTATCAAATCACCTTCCCCAGCATTACCCTAAATATCCATGCCCGACACTGGAGGAGGCGGAAAAAAAAATGTTATTACCATTTCAGCCGAGCTCAATTCAGGAAATCAGCCCCCCAGTTGTATTTAGAGAATGCTGCACGGAGTGATAAATCTTTCATTACCCTCATCTCCAGACGCAGACGGCGTCCCGGCCATCTCGCTCCACGCAATTTATCCCCTCCCCGAGTATGCACAACACAAAGAAGGGGGAAAAAAAAAACCCCTAGCCACCATCTCTCTCTCTCTCTCTCTCTCTCTTTCCCTCTCTCTCTCTCTCCTTCTCTTTCGCTCTTCTGTAATCTGGTCACTCGGGGTTACATTTTCTCCTGCAGTGATTTTAAAGGTCTTTACAATTTATCCGAATTTTATTCACACACACACACACACACACTCGCATACGATTTAATTCAAGTCGCATTTTATCGCCATCCTACATATCGCCGGTCTGACATATTAGCCTGTCAAGAAAACTGACACAGGAACATGTGGGGGGGGGGGGGCGGGGGGGGGTGGGGGGGAGGGAGTTTTGGGCGACAGGGACAGGGGGGGCGGGGCTAAGGGTCGGCA
>JACRUU010000019.1:1727734-1730234 GCA_030449085.1 Kryptopterus vitreolus | reverse complement strand
TCACATCAGGAGCCAGTGTGTTCCTGGAGGCTTGATTATGTAGATGCTGTGTGTGTGTGTGTGTGTGTGTGCGTGTGTGTGCTTGTGTGTGATTTTATGGGGAATAAATAAATAAATAAATAAATAGATATTAAAATGTGCATTAATCAATAAATAATTAAAATGATAATATCAATAAATAATACGATCAAGATGAAGAGATCCGAGACCGGAAGGAATAAATAAATAAATAAATATTCGAATAATTAAATCCTTAAACAACAAACAGCAATAATTGATATTCCAGAAAAGGCATGTATGAACTCCGCCACCCCCATTTCCCTTCACCCCCCCCCCCCCCCCCCCCCCCCACCCCCCCCCCGGCATTCTGACTCCTCCACCCCCCCCACTCTCTTTTTTTATTTTTTATATCCTGCTAATCTCTCAGATTACGCTCACCGTGTGACCCAAATACTTCACGCACCTCACCCTCTACCGCCCCCTTCAGGGTGGGAAATGAAGTGTCACTATGCAAGCGCTTCCAGAGGGCAACGAAAGTATTCGGAAAGAAAAAAAAATATTATAATGATTAAAAAAAAATAAAAAAAAACATCATCTGTGTCTCATCAGAGTGTTTTTCTCCTCCGTCTCCGATCCGAGGTGTTCTGCAGATTCTCCGGCACGCTGGCGTTCGAGGGCGCGAGAAATTCCCAGACTTGCTCTCACTATACATCACCGTGGTGCGTCTGCCCCTTACGTGACCCTGCTGATAGTTAGTGTTGCAGAGGTGTGTGTGTGTGTGTGTGTGTGTGTGTGTGTGTGTGTGTGTTATTATATACATTTGTTTGTATAAGTGTGAGTGTATAAGTAAGATTTGCAAGTGCGTATGTTTAATATTTTAAACATACACACTTGCATGTGTTTAATATTAAACATTTTAATGTGTTTTAAAGTTTAATATTTAATTTTCCAAATATATTATCTATTTAACAGTTCTATTTAACGATTTAATTTATTTAATTTTTATTTATTCATCTTATTTATTTATCTCATATGTTTTATATTGATATTTATCTCTATATTTATTTGATTTATCTAAATATTTATTTATATTTTTATTAATCTATCTATTTATTTATTTAGCTTTATTTATTCATCTTATATATTCATTCATTCATCTTCTAGCGCTTTATCCGATCTTCCCTCGGGTCACGGGGAGTCTGTGTCTATCTCAGGCGTCTATGGGCATTAAGGCAGGATACACCCTGGATGGAATGCCAACCCATCACAGGACACACACACACACATTCATACACACATTCACACACTAGGGACAATTTTCCAAGGTGCCAATCAACCTACCGTACATGTTTTTGGACCGGGGGAGGAAACCGGAGAACCCGGAGAAAAAACCCCTGAGGCACGGGGAGAACATGCACAAACTCCACACACACATGGCCGAGACGGGAATCGAACCCGGACCCTGGCGGTGTGAGGCGAACGTGCTAACCACTAAAACCACCGTGCCCCTCATCTTATATTATATATTATTATATATATATATATATATATATATATATATATATATATTTTTTTTTTTTTTCATTTATGTATCTATATATTTATTCATATTTATTAACCTACCGATTAAACATTTTTTATTTTTATTTCCTCCATCATTCCTTCGTACGTTCGCTTCCTCGTCCGAATTCTCTCCTTCCGAAAGAAATTCCTGAATCCGGACATAAACGGAGCTAGCATTAGCCGCTAGTTACTTCCCGGCTAGCGGATAACGCTAGCGCTACGGTGTCTTTTTGTCGTTCATTTTAATAACTGTATATTTGTTGACGACGCGCAAAAGCGACTAAACAAACTTCCGGACGTAAATACGTTCCTGCGAGCGCTCGGGTTTGATTTCGGGCGTAACAAGGACGCAGTAAAAACGTCGCTACTAACACGTGTAGCGCTACATCCTATAGTGCTCAAATACACAAATCAATAAATAAACAGGGAGGTGGTGTGTAGCCCAGTGGTTAAGGTGTTGGACTCTGGACCAGAAGATCATGGGTTCAAACCCCACCACCACCAAGCTGCCACAAGTGGGCCCTTGAGCAAGGCCCTTAACCCTCAGTTGTAAGTCGCTCTGGATAAGGGCGTCTGCCAAGCCAAGTGTACAGCGTGAGTGTTTTTAGCGTTCGTGCTCCTTTTTTGGCGGTGCTTTTCGCCCCACAAGCCCCCCTACCACCACCCCCTTCCCCACCACCACCACCACCACCACCGTCTCGTCCCGCCGACTAATTTTCGCTGGCCGCTTTCAGGCCCGCGCCCCCGCGGCCTCTCGCGACGTCACATTCTTTCCCCTCGTGGTTTTCATTTTGGCCCCTTCGCGTTTTTAAAGGAATCTTTGAAACCCGACACCGTGCACCACTTTGTCAGGGGCCAGTTGTAATACTTTCAGGATAATAACCTTTACTGACTTGTTGCTGCGCCGCTCCTCCTCCTCCTCCTCCTCCTCCCCTCC
>JACRUU010000019.1:1717734-1722734 GCA_030449085.1 Kryptopterus vitreolus | reverse complement strand
ACGGGGAGAACATGCACAAACTCCACACACACATGACCTAGACGGGAATCGAACCCGGACCCTGGCGGTGCGAGGCGAACGTGCTAAACACTAAAACACCTCTATTGCAACGACAAATAAATTAAAATCAATTAGCTACATTTTTCTGTGTGACTTTTTTAGTTGGGAAATGTTGTATTTTCCTAGCAAACGTCAACAAAATACAACAATAATGTTGTTGACGAGCGAGCGCAGACGTTTTCAGCGGACGTAGCGCAGGTCATTACAGAGGGTTATAACGACTGCTTCGGCAGCTGCCGCGTCAGTAAACGCGGTTTTGGTTCGTAACCGCTACTATGAGAAAACTCCACACACACACACACACACACACACACACACACACACACACACACACACACACACACACACCACACAAGCACCGAAAAGTTCAGCGAGTTCATGTTGTCCAAGTTCAGACCGGCTTTGCTTTGTATTTACACCAGAAAATAAATAAATAAATAAATAGCCGTTACGAGCCAGGAGTAATTAGAACGGCGAATCAAAGCGAACGAGGGACGTTTATAAGGTCTGGGAAAGAAAAAAAAAAAAAAAAAAAAAAAAAAGACGTCAGAGCGTTCCGCTAAAAAAGAAAACGCTCGGAATCTCGCGGGAAAAAAAAAACATCGGAAAAGCCGAAAAACGGTATTTTATTACGGGCCTAAACAATGTCATATGGCTCCCGGTGTCTCTAATCGACCCTGACAAAGGAGTACAAGCAGACATATGCTTTAAATAAATAAGATTAAGCTGATACGCTGGACGGCGTCGGCTGTTCTCACTCCGCCTTTCTCTCGCTCTTTTGTCTTCTCCTCGTTTCTCCATCGTTTTGTCTAACACGGACGAAGACGAGTGCGGATGGACTGCGTCCAGTAAGTCAAAAAAAAAAAAAGAAAAATAGAACGAGTGCTGGAGGAGGAACGATTATTACCGCGCATCAATATCCAGTGCATGGGGGCACGGTGGTTTAGTGGTTAGCACGTTCGCCTCGCACCGCCAGGGTCCGGGTTCGATTCCCGTCTCGGCTATGTGTGTGTGGAAGTTTTTTGTTGTGCATGTTTTTTCTCGACCCGTGTCTCAGGGGGTTTTTCTCCGGGTTCCACCGGTTTTTTTTCCCATTTTCCCTCCCCCGGTCCAAAAACATGCACGGTAGGTTGGTTGATTGGCACCTTGGAAAATTGTCCCTAGTGTTGATGTTGTGAATGTGTGTGTGTGTGTGTGTGTGTGTGTGTGTGTGTGTGTGTGTGTGTGTGTGTGTGTGTGTGTGTGTGTGTGTGTTGGTGTGTGGTGGGTTGTGTGGAAAAATTGGGGTGTTGTGGGTTGGCATTCCATCCAGGGTGTATCCTGCCTTAATGTCCATAGACGTCTGAGATAGACACACAGACCTCCCCGTGACCCGAGGGAAGATCGGATAAAGCGCTAGAAGATGAATGAATGAATGAATATCCAGTGCTAATCTCCTGCATCTGTGCATGTTGTGTTTGAAATGATATATGCCTTAAAAACAACAACAACAACAACAACAATGGACAACAATCCCCTTATGGGCACTCAAAGTTGTCGGAAGTAAAGAGGAGTGTGTCACGATACGATACGATGTGTGTGTGTCGAGCGGGTCGATATTTAAATGCCCCCCCCCCCCCCCCCCATACACACACACACACACACACACACACACACACACACACACCACACCAGCAACACAGCCAGCATTGATTTCGAATTAACTTTCAATTAAGACATCCGGCGGACTTTTAACTACAACACTTATCCGCCGAGCGTAAAAGTAAGGCGAGGCTTTATTGATACCTTTAAAAAACAGCGCCGGCCGTTCCGCCATCGATTCGGTCATTTACGCCGCCATCGGTATGCGTCGGGGTCTAACTCTTCCTCTCTCTCTCTCTCTCTCTCTCTCTCTCTCCATCTCTCTCTCGCTCTCTCTCTCTCTCTCTCTTGCGCTTAAGTAAATAAACAAATAAACAAACGGACATACAAGAGCCGCGATCCATCTCGCCGGACGGAGACGAGGAGATTAACCTTTTATCCGAGGCGAGTCAAAGGAGCGTTATCTGCAGGAGTCGGTAATTACGCGTCCGCCATGTTTGTTTTTGTAGGAAATCGACCCTTTTATTTTTTAAATAAATAAATAAATAAAATAAAACAAACAAATAAATAAATAAATAAAGCGCAAGCAAACAAACAAACAAAAAAAAAAACAAAAGCTGCTTGGGCAGAGGTGCGAACGAGCTCCCTGTTGGCCTAATCAGGTAACACACACACACCCCTTTTGTTTTGGGGGAGCTCATTGATGGATGAAATCTTTATCTGTATTATTGATCAGTCGGGTCTCTAAACTGTCTATCTTGGCTACTGGAATCTCTAACGAGATTGCCAACTAGAGTATATCAGTTAACATTTAATCAATGACATCTTAAGACGGAGGGGGAAAAAAAAAAGAGGCAGTGTTGTTTTCCTCCTGCTGCCTCGCCGGCGATTAGAGGCGATCGCTCGGGAGCGGATCAGCCACCTTGGGCGCTCGGGGACCAGGAAAAAAAAAAAAAAACAATGCCCGCTGGCCTTTTAAAGCAGGCGTGTCGATGCGGATAAATGCCTGCAGGGCGCGAAAAACAAAAACACAACACATGAGGAAGGCGTCTCCTCGCGCAGGCGGATTACGAGGCGGTGTGTGTGGGTTCGGATATAATCCCTCGCCTCCTTTGGGGCACCGGGGTGCCGCAAAGCCGAGCGTGGCATCCGGTAGCTTCCTGTTCGGATGGTGTGTTGTTTACGCAATTAAGCCCCGCCTCCCACACCTTCTCCAACGTTGGTGGCCTCGGCGTCGCGGACCGCACCGCACCGCCTCCGGCCGCTACGATCATGACCTATATTCATTTGCTGGCCTAAGCCGTCCCTTGGAGCGCGGGTAAAAAAAACGCCGGCGAGGCTAAATCCGTCAAACGTTCCGTAAGCGCCGCAGCCTGACGCGGACTTTTCCCTTGTATCCTCCGCTCTTCCTTAACGACGGCGCTTTCTTTTCCGTCTCGTTTCGTTTCCCAACCCAATCCTTATCGCCGTTTCCTTTCCGAGACGCGCTTCCCTTTTTCCCTCTCGCCGCGCACAACTGGAAGTGTTTTACTCCGCTTGCACCGCAGCAATTTGCCAAGACGACGCACGTGTTTATTTACTGTCCGCGATATACTGCCTAATCCTTTTTAACGGTTACATTCCGTGAAACCAGCTCCTGTCGTCGTCGTCACTTGGCAGCGTTTAAAAAGAATAGAAACGGAGACTCCTTCCGATAAAAAAATCGCCGATTAGGAATAACACAATAACACACAGCGCCTGATTTGCATCACGGCGAGATGATAGCGCCGGCGCAGGAAGCGTATGTGTGCGTGTGTGTGTGTGTGTGTGTGTGTGTGTGATCGTCCGGGTTCGTCCAAATAAAGGCACTCGAGTGTGAATGTGACGCCGGAGACCTTTTTCTTTTCTTTTTTTTTTCTCTCCCCCGACATCTAATCACACAACACAATCATTTGGCATATATTATGACAGTAGCAATTACACCAAGGTGCGTGACACCATTATTGCCATTTGGCGGGGAGATGATTATGCTAATAAAGAGATGTATGGCAGGTGGCACACACACACACACACACACACACACACACACACACACACACACACACACACACACACACACACACACACACTGGCAGCTGCCAGCCTGTCTGGCTTCCTGACTCTCTCACTCTCTCTCTCTGTGTCTCTCTCTCACACACACACACACACACACACACACACATACACTCCCTCCCATGGCCAATCCTCGAACGCTAAACTCCACCCGGTCCCAGGATATATAATTAGGCTCAGAAAAACGGGAAGACGAGCGCGTCACGTCCAGTTTTTTCCCCCCGCCGTTTTTTTTTTCTTTATGATTACGTCGTGCGTTTTCCCACTTCGTTCGTCCGCCCTGGGTGTGTATAGAGGACCGGGGAACGTAACGGCGCCTTCGCAGCGTCCCGGGAAAGGAATCCGTTTGTTTTGTTTGTTTGTTTTGTTTGATTCTTTTGTCCAGGGTGAATCAGGAGCCCCCTCACCCACACCATCCCCCTCCCCTCACCCACACCATCCCCGTCTCGGCATCCACTCTGACGGGGGAAGCCCTCTCCTCACCTCTGCATGGAGCCTGCCTCTACATGAAAAGCCCCGGAGATCCCTGCCAACAAAAATCAATGTATGGACGTTCAGAGCAGTTTTCAAGGTTTTGTAAGACAAATCTTCGGAGCGCGAGCCGGTTTAACGCTATCGAGCCGGCTTTTTCGATCAGCGCCCGAGGTGAATAATGCGGAAAGAGGGGGTTTTTGCTCACTTTACCAGTCGGGAAGCGAGAAAAAAAAAAAAAAGAGCGTAACCGGAGCGTCTGTTTTTAACGAACGCAAACGCGGCGATAAGCTCCGTTAATCCGGCGTCTCATCTGGGGAGCGATTGCAACAAAGCTCGCCCGTATACATCTCTCTCTATCTCTCTCTCTCTCCCGCATTCTTCCGCTAATTAGGAATGCGGCGTGATTAACGATTTAAACAAAAGAGGGAGTTCTGTTGTCTGGAATCGTCACGGGAGCCTCGGATTGAGACGTCACGCGGCGAGCGAAGGAATCGATGACGAAGCCTGCGTTACAAGAAAAACAACCAAAAAAAATCCAGCGCTAACAGGATTACGGGGATAATCACAAATAACGCCAGTTTATACGGGAGACGGTGCGTGTGTACGATCTCCGTCTGTCGATGTAATTACCTTTGTTTTTGTTTGTTTGTTTGTTTGTTTTTATTAAAGGGGGTAATTAAAGAAACGTCACTTCTCATTAGCGGGATCGGAGTGGATTCGCGTGTGTTACAGACGTGTGGCGGATTCCTCTCGGATGAGGCTCAAGGAAGATAAAAAGTGTGTGTGTGTGTGTG
>JACRUU010000019.1:1710234-1715234 GCA_030449085.1 Kryptopterus vitreolus | reverse complement strand
GGTTCGGTCTCTGGAATTGACAAGCTTGACGCTCTGCGCTCCAGGGGGCGCCGTATCATGACTGACCCTGCGCTCTGACCCCTGCTTCCAAAAACATGGAATTTCACTGTAATGGCTCCGTAGGATTCGGAGCTCGGCGATTCCAAACAACGTCGTGATTCCGGAGAATTTGGCCGGAGGGAAAAGTTCACGCCGGCGTTCCGGAAAAAACATCCTGTGGGAATTTTTTGGGAAAACACGACCGGAGGTAAAATTCGGGAACGCTTTCGGGTTTTTTTTTTTTTTTACGAGAAAATCCCTTTTGTGTGCGCTGCGGTGTCGCTTCTGAATGAGGCGAGAGTCGGAGCGCGCAGGAAATGCCATGCGTGTTATTAGCGCGCGGTTAACGGCCTGAAATGAGGAATAATTCTTTTATCATCGGCTTGAAGTGCGGAGCGTTTTTTTTTTCCCGTTCTTTTTTCCGTTCGACTCTGTAAGGGATTATAACGCTAAAACACTCTCTAACCTCGGAACGGAAAGAAAACCCGGATTCTCCTGCTTAACATCCGCACGGCTAAAGTGGATCTCGGGAAAATAAAGAAGAAGTGTTATATAAAAAAAAAGTGTGTGTGTGTGTGTGTGTGTGTGTGTGTGTGTGTGTGATGTTTCGTTACACTATACATTATGCAAATTCCTCCAGCACACCTAGGCACAGCGGGATAATAATCAGCAGCGGCATTCGGCTAATCACCGAGTCGGCGGTGTTTCTCTCGCCCCGGGCGTCTCCCGCGTGCTCGCGTAGCGACGCGTTTAAGTCGGATCGGACGTAATGACAGGACGAAATAAAACCACTCATGACCAGATGGAGCCTTGTAGAGGACGTAAAAACACACACACACACACAACACACACACACACACACACACACACGTGTTTATTAACAAGTAAATAAAAAAGTCTTTCTACATTTAACACTGTGTGTACACCCTGTGTGTCTTTAATGAGGGGGGGGGGGGCAAAACGGAATCACGCAATTCCGGCTCCGAGAATTCTCGGAATTCGGGATTCTCGAGCCTAACTTCTTTTCATTTACACCTGCACGCCAGTTTACCCTGGATAACTCCCGAATCCGAATTTATTTTTATATCCCTTATTGTAACACTCAGAATCCGGATCCGGGATTTTTTTTATCCCTTACTCTAACACTCCGAATCCGGATTCGGGAATTTTTTTTATCTATTATTCTAAAACTCCGAATCCGGGAATTTTTTTATCCCTTATTCTAACACTCCGAATCCGGATCCGGGAATTTTTTTATCTATTATTCTAACACTCCGAATCCGGAAATTTTTTTTTATCCCTTATTCTAACACTCTGAATCCGGATCCGTGAATTTTTTTATCCCTTATTCTAACACTCTGAATCCGGATCCGGGAATTTTTTTATCCCTTATTCTAACACTCCGAATCCAGATCTGGGAATTTTTTTATCCCTTATTCTAACACTCCGAATCCGGATCCGGGAATTTTTTTATCCCTTATTCTAACACTCCGAATCCGGATCCCGGAATTTTTTTATCCCTTATTCTAACACTCCGAATCCGGATCCCGGAATTTTTTTATCCCTTATTCTAACACTCCGAATCCGGAATTATTTTTATCCCTTATTCTAACACTCCGAATCCGGATCCGCACGCGTCACGGCCTGAAATGAGGAATAATTCTTTATCATCGGCTTGAAGTGCGTTTTTTTCTCGGAATTCTCGGAATTCGGAATTCTCGAGAATAACTTCTTTTCATTTAAACCTGCACGCCAGTTATCCGAATCCGGGAATTTTTTAAAATCCCTTATTCTAACACTTCGAATCCGAATCCAGTTTCTGAATAAGGCGAGAGTCGGAGCGCGCAGGAAATACGATGCATGAATGCAGATCCGAATCCGGATCGGAATCCGCGATTTTCTTTTCTCCTCATTCCACATCTCAATTGATCATTAAAAACTGCGCATTTCATTGGTCGTTTTTTTCTTCACTTAGGAAGTTTCCCGGATCCCGGAGCGTCGGGCTAAATGAGCGTGTTAAGTTGAAATTCCCAGCCGGATCGGCGTTGAACCGCGGGGTTAAGCTGCAAAAGCTGCAAAGTGACACTAAAGCAAGGCTAAGGATAATCAATAGCACGCTGTCAATCCTACACTGATGAAGAAGGACAAGAGCGGGGGGACGAGAGGAAACGGAAGGCGGGGGGAAAAAAAAGGAAAAATGTCGGTCAAAGGAATATTAATAATAAAAAAAAAAAACCTGTAGGATTGTCGTCTTTTTTTTTGGGGGGGGGGGGGGGGGGGGGGGAGGGGGCGTATTTGTGTGACGAGAAGGTAAATAAATCCAGGATTCCTTTTGTGCATCCAAGGAAAGGATGGAGGAAGGAACGGCGGACATCGCGAGTCAGGACTAATTACTCGCAGGCACAGCGCTGAAAGAGGGGGGCGCTAACTTTCGCCTGACACCTGAACGCCTCGGCCCCGTCAAAGGCCCCTGAGCCTAATCGCGAGTGATAGGACTTTGGGTTGTGTGCTCTGGGAGAGATGATAGCTAATGACAGGGGTGTTGAACACACAACACACACACACACACACACACACATCATGCTACCGGTCGGCGGCGTCCGAGCGGAAAACGGCCCCGGCGTTTATTCGCACCTTGTCTCGCTTTAGGCGATCGCTTAATTGTGGAATTCCTCGTATCCTGTAACGCCCCGTGACAGCGGCGCGTCCCGCACGTCCGCCGCACTTAGCGTCACAAATTTAACGAAAAAAAAAAAAAAACATCGCTAATTCCGTCGCACTCCACCCAATCGCTCGGTCATGTGATCCGCGCTTTAGAACCTCCCCTTTTTCTAAGCGTCCCGCTATTCACGCTCTAAGCTCGGCTTATTGTTATTATTCGTCCCCCGGATTTTTAAATATGCGTAAACAGAGGCCGCACTGCAGCTGCTCTCGCTTCTAAAGGTATCACGTTCCCACATGTCTGAAAGAAACGCTTTAGAAATTCCATACCTGCTCTTCAGAGACTACAAAGGCACGGACGGAAAAGGGACGAGGGGAAAAAAAGGGATGGGGGGAGGGGGGGGACGGGGGTTTTTTTTGGGGGGGGAGGGAAAAAAAAATCAAATACCTTTTTTTTCATGGGTGGAATTAATACGCATTAGTATGCAAAGGAAGCATTCCCGAGGATCCAAAGGAGAGCTTTGTATCGCAATAAGCATAAAATGGCTGCAGTCAGGTATGTTAATGTGGATAATCATTGCAATTTCTCCAAATTATAACTGTCAGTGGCCACAAAAAGACTATGGAAAACATGATAGGTAACAACATTTCGCTTTTGTTGCTGCGCCGGGGGGGGGGAAAAAAAAAAAACGCAAAACTTCCTAAACTAAAAAGCCGCCCTAAAACATGCTTTTTTTAAATATTGTATATATATATATATATATATATATATATATATATATATAGTGGCACGAGTGGTTTAGTGGTTAGCACGTTCGCCTCACACCACCAGGATCCGGGTTCGATTCCCGTCTCAGGTTGTTTTCCATGTGGGTCACGTGGAGTTTGCATGTTCTCCCCGTGCCTCAGGGGGTTTTCCCTCCGGGTTCTCCGGTTTTCCTCCCCCGGTCCAAAAACATGCACGGTAGGTTGATTGGCACCTTGGAAAATTGTCCCTAGTGTATGAATGTGTGTGTAAATGTGTGTGTGTGTGTCCTGCGAATGGGTTGGCATTCCATCCAGGGTGCCTTTCCCATAGACGCCTGAGATAGGCACAGACTCCCCGTGACCATGATGGGAAGATCAGATAAAGCGCTAGAAGATGAATGCATGAATGAATTATTATATATATATATATATATATATATATATATATATTTTTTTTTTTTATTTTATATATATCATAAATAGTTAAAGGCTGGCCATGTTCAGAAATAATGTTGGACTTTCTGCACACACAAAACCACACAGTAATTATAATACAGTGGAGCGGGAGGATTATTCAGAAATGACTCAATCTTGAAGCCGAGCCACCCCCCCCCCAAAAAAAAAAAAAAATAAAATAAATAAATAAAAAAAAATCCGCCTTATGATATGAAAAACGATTCGCCTGTTGGGCATTGTCTCCATTTAATGATACAGTAATATAAACTCTTTGGCCGGCGACGGCTCTCCTGGGACGATTTACGTCCCTGGAATCAAAGCCCGTCTTGGCACACGGAGCTCGTGCCAATCGCTTCCACTTTCCCATGGCCCTATTTCTAGAAAAGGGAGAGAGAGAGACTTGTTTTAGCCTTTTGAGGAACCTCGGCGTACGCGGCGTTGTCGACGTCGTTAATGGCTCGGAGACGAATCGGAGGACGCATGCGCCCGGGAAAAAGGCATTTTTTTTGGGGGGGGGGGGGGGGGGGAGGGGGGGGTTGGGTTAGGAGGTTCTGGTTTGTTGCGAAGAAAATCGGAAAGCTCAGGTCTAATGGCGTCGGATTTCCGTCGGAGGAAAATGGACGCCCTTGCATTAGGACATCACCCGTGGCTAACAGAATGATGAGAGCGATTTGGCCGCATGTCAGATCTTAACACTCGGCTGCCTTCCTGCGCGTTCCTTCCTTCGTTCCTTCCTTCGTTCCTTCCTTCGTTCCTTCGTACGTAATGGCCGTCAAAATTACGAGTACAATCCCGGGAAAAAAAAAAAAAAAAAACGCGCCGTCTGCCGAGATGAACTTCGGATCTTGAAAAGTAGCCGCTGTAATCGCCTGTGTGGCCTCTTGGTTAAAAAAAAGAAATCATCAAAACCATTAAAACGACATTTGCGTGTCAGGCGATTGAAACGCAGGAAAGAAAAGCGAGCGATTAAAGAGCCCGGGTTGGGGGAGAAGGAAATTAGGGAGGCGCGGCGGACGAGGAGGCGCGTTTTGCGGGGACCGGCGCTGTATCCGTGGCAACCGAAGTCACTAAGCAACTCTAGCGCTCGAATCCGAGGC
>JACRUU010000019.1:1697734-1707734 GCA_030449085.1 Kryptopterus vitreolus | reverse complement strand
AAAGGGCCAGTCGTGTTTTTTTTTTCCGGTTATCGGGTCAGACTTTTAATTACGCTGTAAAGTACAAAATTCCGAAATCGCTTTATAACGATCGGAGCCACGAGGAGAAATAAAGATATACACCAGCGTTTATATGATGTGTTTGTTTTTCCCTCCTATATGATATCGGAAAACGCCAAACTCAGGAATCGTACGCGGAATGACGCGGGAATGAAGCGGTAATTTCCAAACAGGCCGGAATGTCGCCTTGCTTACTCCAAGACCTCGCTACAGAATTCCCACCCGTCGTTATTCCGTCGGTAATCCAGTCTATATTCAACACGTAACATCGGAAAACTTCCGTCAAACGCACAGGGAGATTACAGGGGTTAAACCACCTATCTGTCGCTGGGGCAATAAAAATTAACACCCCTCCCTCCACCCCACGCTCCCTCCATCCCTCGCTCCCTCCATCCCTCCCTGCGCTTTTGCCCTTTGTTCAGAGTTCGGACCGTTTAGAGCCGAGCTGCGTTTTTGGCTGGAAACTTTGTGCAGAATTCCGAACATTTTTATTTATTTATTTATTTTTTACTTTTTTTTTTAAAGCGACGTTTCTCTGGTTCGGGGACGAAAACAGACGGGTTTAAAAATAAATAAATAAATAACATAGAATTAAAAAAAAAAAAAAAAACAGGAATCACTCTACAATGTTTTAAGCCCTTATGTTGTAAAATGCCGTTCTGGGAATTTTTTAAACAATAAATAAAAAACACGGAAACCATAGAAAATAAATAAATAAATAAAATAAAATAAAATATAAATAATAAAAACAACATCCACACCTAATATATACCCTAATATATACACACATATACACATATAATATCTATACACATATATTATAAAATGCATTTATTTTCCTATTCTCTCTCTCTCTCTCTCTCTCTCTCTATATATATATAATATTATATATATATATATATATACATTTTAATACATTTGAGATCATGCAAGCACAAAGTCAGAGAGAAAGAGCATAGAGAATGATCGAGTGTGTGTGTGTGTGTGTGTGTGTGTGTGTGTGTGTGTTTGCACAGAAAAGTCTTGCTAAATTCACAATAATGATTTATCTAACTGGACTTTACTGCTGCACCCAAAACCCCTTTCGCTGCACCTTTGATCCAGCTATAATTAAAACCAAACGTACAAGTCTCATTTATTTCCAATACGGGCCGCTTTTAAAAGCGCACTTTCACATGTGCTTCTCGGTTCAGGACCATCTGGTTCTGGAGTTCGTATATAAACAGGACACTTCGGAGAACAGAGATTAATTCAGGTTTGGAATGCCATTCAAAACGTGTTAGCTGTGGGCTTTTTTCTCTCTCTCTCTTTTTCTTTCTTTCTTTCGTTCTTTTCCAGTCAGGTCGAGCAAAGCAAAAAAACAAGGTGAGCGCTTTTTTTTTTTTTTTTTCATCCCCCCTTCATTGCATAGAAGGATCATTAACATAGGAATTGTTATATAATGAGCCCTGACTTGCTCTTATGTTTTAAATTACGGACCCCCGTTCACCCTAATACCCCCCCCCCCCCATCACCCCTCCTCAAATAAAACTATTAATCTTTTTTTTTTTCTCCTCCAAAACGTTTTACAGTCCTGTTACACTTATTAGCTGCTGGCTAACTCTCCAAACTTTTTTTTTTTTTTTTAAATGAAAGCCAAATTGCTTTGGTCATGAGAAAGGAAATTAAAGCTCACTCTGGGGGGACGAATTTCACTCCGAGATCCTCCCAAGGTAGAGTTTCATAACCTCCTGCGTGCCTGCTAAAGATGTCACCGCGTGCAGGACGGTGCGTGTTAGCCATATAAAAATAAGAAAAAAAAAAAAAAAGAGAGAGAGAAAGGGGGCTCTAATAAGAACGGCATGTCGGGGTTTTTTCGCCGGAGATCTAAAAGGAGGAGCGGGAGCGCTCTGGGTTTCTCCGGCGGGACGGGGGGGGGGAGAGAAGGTTGGCATGGAGAGAGAAGGTTGGCATTGAGAGAGAGGGAGAGAGAGAGAGGGAGAGTGGGCGTGGAGAGAGAGAGAATGAAAAAAAAAAAAGCTGCACTCACCGGTCTCGGCTTGAGGGCAGTCCCTGACGAAGAAGATCTCGGCGAGGTTGTCCTCCTCCAGCGGCAGACCTTGCTGGTGCAGCTGAAGCTTCCTCAGCCCCTCGTTCTGCTGGTGCTTGAGCGAGCGCTGGTGCTGCACCACGTTCAGCTTGGCTTTGCTGGAGTAGTCACACAGCGCGCAGTAGAAGGAGCACGACTCCGAGCCGCACGCGCTCTCCTGTTTTTGCAAGTGCTGCAAGTCGAGGAAAAGGGAGGGAAAAAAACAGAAAGAGAGAGAGAGAGAGAGAGAGAGAGAGCGTTAAAAAAAAGGCGCTATGCATGGAATCGCATGGAATCACAGAAGCCGTTTGTCTGGCTGGCCGGAGGAGCACCTACACGAACCAGATACTTCCCTTTTCCCCTTAATAATCTCCATGACATGAAATGCATTCCTTCCATCTTTGTGCAAACATAAATACTGATAACAAAAGAGAGATTGTGAAAGTTCTACCTCCCCCTCCACCACCCCCTCCACCTCCACCTCCCTCCACCCCCCCCCCCAAAGTCCTTCACAGAACCCGTCTGATGAAGAAAGACAGGCCGACAGTTAAGCAAAGCGAGAAACAGAGAAGGAAAGAAAGAAACAGAGAGTCGATGTATCTGTCAGCCATCACACAATCCAGGACACAGGAGTAAAGTCAGGACGACAAAAAAAAAAAAAAAAAAAAAGGTCAGGATTAACTTTAAGCCGGGATCTGCGCGCAAACTTTCGGGAGGGGCGGATGAAAAAGGAAGGCGGTGGTGGGGGTTGATTACTATCGCGGAGGAGATAACGAGACCAAAACAATCCAAACACGCGAGTCCATAAAAACTACCACAGGCCCTGAAATCAGGAAGAAGGAGGAGAAGAGAAAGTGACTCTGAACACGGGTATATATATATATATATATATATATATATATATATATATATATATATATATATATATATATATCTTATTATATATGTCTTTAACAGCACTAATGTTATTAACGTGTTATAACGCACTGTGCGTTACTATGTGAGCGATCTGCTCCTTCACTCTGCGTCGTGTTTATGAACGAACGAAACCCAAACAACAAATAAATAAATAAACGTTCAGTGCATCCACTCACGCTTCCTAAATAAATCTCCCCCAATGACGCCCCCTAGCTGCGCATTCACAACAGGTACGATCTCCTCACTATATTAGCGTATATTACCGTATGGAACCTTACGCAAGCGCATCGCATTCCCAAATCCGTATTACTGCAATAAAGCGCATTTTTACTTACTGAACGCAATAAAGCGCTTCCGTATAACCTAAACACCGTATCACCAGTTTATATGGAAAAGCAACCGGAACACAATTCTTAAAGGAGCCACGTCCCATATTTTACACTTCAAACCAACACTAAACAAATAACATTGTAATTAACATTTAATTAGATCCCAAAAGAATGAAGAGGATGAAAAGCAAATATAAACAAATATGGAATATATATATATATATATATGTTTCCTCTTTCCTGTAGGGGGCATCACATCGGACACCTAATTCTTCGCATCCTACAAATCCCTTTTTAACCGAGTAAATCTCTTCTTCCTTTGTGTATATCATCCACGAAAGTTTACACGGCTAACGACTTGTGCACTTTCCGTCGTAGCAAGCAAGCGTGAGAAAACAAACAAACACAAACAAACACAAACAAACACAAACAAACCAGCGTTCGTTAAATTCCACAATTGTTTTATCATCATCAACATCAGCAGAGAGATATGAGTAGCATTTCCACATGCTAGCTTGCGCTATAGCGTCTTATTAGCAGGCTTCGAAGCTCAAGTGGTCTCTCATACACACGTGTGTGTGTTTTGTGTGTGTGGTGTGTGTGTGTGTGTGTGTGTGTGTACACTAACCAACAAGACCTCTATTACCGCCATATTGCTGACGTCCGAGATCTGGGCTTATAGAGGCAAGCCTCAAACACACACTCACACACACACACACACACACACACACACACACACACACACTCTCTCACACACACAACACACACACACACACACACGCAGCAACAATGTGCACTTGGGTTTCATAAAAAGCTAAGAGGAAATCCTGTGCCACTTTCTCATGCTAATTCGGCTACTGTTTACAGCTATTAGCCCCAAGCTCAGCGCCTCATTTCTCTCTCCATTATGGCGTCCGGTGGGTCATCTGGTTAGAGTAAACGGAACGGCCCTCGCTCCCTCGCTCCCTCCCTCCCTCCCTCACTCACTCACTCAACCCTCTCGTACAAGACTAATGGGATTCTTCTCTTTAAGCGTCAACACACACACACATATGCAGGTAGCCGGGACTTCCTAAGCTTGTTAATTTAGACAAGGGTCTCGAATGGGAGAGCGAGCACACAGAGGAGGGGGTGCGGGGGGGGGGGGGGAGAGAGGGGGGTGGGGTGCCAACATTTTTTTTTTTTTTAGGAGTATTTAAAACCCTGGGCTTTGTGTGTGCACAATCTGAACTGTCCAGCGCCGCATATTGTTCTGCGCAAAAAGGCCTGATGTGTGGCGAGCGGCAGGGTTCCGGCATTCACGACTGCCTGCCAAGTGTGGGGACTTAAAATTTGGGGGGGGGGGGGGGGTGGGGGGGGGGGGGGGGGGGGGGGGGGGGGGGGGGGGGGGGGGGGGGGGGGGGGGGGTTCGGGGGGGCTTTTCGATAAGAAAATAAAGGTAAAAAAAAAAAAAAACACCCACACTTACAGCACACACACACACACACATATATATATATATATATATATGTGTGTGTTGTGTGTATGCAAAAAAAACACACCCTCACTTAACACACACACACACAACCGAACAGATGCCCAAACCCCCCCCCCCCCCCCTCCAAAAGCACTATTCCCCAGGCAAGCCAAGCATATCAAGTGTGCCTACAGTACTCGCAGGCTAATGAACAATGCACAAAAACAAAAGCGAGAGCGAGGCCTCCATTATCTGATCTTCCGCTGCAACACAAAACGGGCCTTCTCTCGAACCGGGAGGAAGTGCCAGCCAAGCCTGCAGGTGTGAGCTCCCTAAAAGAAAAGCCTTTGACTAAATAGATTCTTTGACTGTCAGAGATTAGAGTCATGGCACCGGTGGTAACACACATCTTTTTTTTCCCTCTCTCTCTCTCTCTTTAAAAAAAAAAAAAAAAAAACACAAAAAAAAAAGCCCCTCTGCCTGTATTTTCTCACGGCTCTCGGCTGCGTGCAGGGGTTCCACACGGCCATTGAAATGTCTTAAGTTTTAATTAAGTTGCAAAAAAAAAAAAAAAAAAAAGGGTTTTTTTCTTTTTTTTTTTTTTTTTTTTTTTTTGGCCCGGATTCAGGATCATTAATTACGCCTATCTTTGTTTCTTTTCTGAAAGCCGGGGCCCCTCCCCAGGCGAATAACCCCGGAGGTTACTTGTTTTTTGGCCTCCTTGTGTGCCTAAAACCCTAAACAGACTCCAAAAGAAAGATAAAAAGAAAGAAAAAAAGGCCCCTGACGTAAGCTCTTGTCCGGGTGAGGGTTGGGGTGGAGGTATGGGTGTGTGTGTGTGTGTGTGTGTGTGTTGGGGTTTGAAAGGGTTTTGATGGGGGAGTGTCCGCAGATTCGGTCGGGCACAATAACACGAATATAATTTCGCTGTTATGAAACCTCGTTTATGCATCGATTCGCGAAGCCCAAGCAATTAAAACTCCTCTCTGAGAGCAGGACAAGCGTTCGGAACGATCCATTGATTCTCAATAGTAGCGGGTTTATGACAATAGAAAAGAAGCGCGAGATCCTTTCGCCTTCCGCGCGACTTACGGTTAATGACTACGGCCGATAAACGCCGGGGGGTTCGTTAGGCGACGTCGGCGATCGGACGATTATTTACAGGCCTCGATTAGGGAGTAATACAGCGCGGATTTGCATCGCAACAATAAGAGAAACAAACGGCCTACGATTTTTACAAAACGTTCATCGATTTATTCCACATCAGCAAATTCCTGCTTCTCAAAACCCCATTTTTTGAAATATGGGATTTTTTTTCCCCCCTATTTGGCCCCGGTGTGATCCGAACCTCAAACCGGGAGACTTCAGATTTATGAGCTTTAAAGCGAGCAGGCGTGGGGCACTATGGTGGCTTAGTGGTTAGCACGTTCGCCTCACACCGACAGGGTCCAGGTTCGATTCCCGTCTCGCCCATGTGTGTGTGGAGTTTGTGCATGTTCTCCCCGTGTCTCAGGGGGTTTTTTTTTCTCCGGGTTCTCCGGTTTCCTCCCCCCGGTCCAAAAACATGCACGGTAGGTTGATTGGCACTTTGGAAAATTGTCTCTAGTGTATGAATGTGTGTGTGTGTGTGTGTGTGTGTGTGTGTGTGTGTGTGTGTGTGTGTGTGTGTCCTGTGATGGGTTGGCATTCCATCCAGGGTGTATCCTGCCTTAATGCCCATAGACGCCTGAGATAGACACAGACTCCCCGTGACCCGAGGGAAGATCGGATAAAGCGCTAGAAGATGAACGAATGAATGAAAGCGAGCAGGCTTGAGGAAAGCCAATCCATGGCGAAAAAATGGCAAATGTTTGTGGCGTCGCATTAAATAAATAAATAAATAAACAAATAAATAAAAACGCCCCCCTCACGCCACCCTGTAAAACGCTGCCAGAGAGGAATCGTCTGAAAGGATAGAATTGGCTCCGACCTTGTTGAGGAGGTGTGTTACGAGTGGCAGAAGAACAAAAGCAGAACGACACCCGCAGATTAATCTTTTCAAACAGCCTTTTCTCAGGCACTTATGGTGGGGGGGGGGGGGGTGTGGTGTGTGTGTGTGTGTGTGTGTGGGGGGGGGGGGGGAATTAAGCCGAAATCAGAGCGGTGTTGTTGTTGGTGGCGAAAAGGCTCATCAAGGACAATATGGGGCACACTTGTGTCTTTGATGGATAATTGTTCCGGATTAGCATTTGGCAAACAACCAAGTCATCGGGGACCAATCATTTTGGCTAACACGGCGTCTCTGGGCATCCCTCGTCATGCCAGCATGCCAGGGGCAGAGACGAGGGGATTCCCAAAGCGGGTGGTCCGAGGGGCGTACCCTCTCCCTCTGCCTAATCAGGCATCCGTCTGACAGCGCAGAGGGGGGAAACGCGGCGCAGTGCCAGGCTGCCAAAACAATGCGTCTCAAGGCACCGGGGACCCCCACTTCACCTGTCAAATGGAGCCCCAATTCCCATAGAGCGTGTTTACCCCCCCCCCCCCCCCCCCTTTGCAACCTGACTTATTTATTTATGCCGACTTCAATGATTACAAAACACCACCCTCCGCGTTCCGCCCGTCTCCCGCTACAAAACGAGACTCATTAGCGGCTGACGGGAGTTTTTTTTTTCCGACTCGCTCGGAAGAATCGGTTCATCCGTAAAAACCCGGCTACAAATTACAGCGTTCCGTGCACCCGTTTCCCCCTGTCATTAACCATAAAAAAAAACACGCCTAATGAACACGTACCTAAAATAAGCTTTGGCGTAATTGCCCTGGAGCCGCGTAACCGCCGCAACTATTTCCTAATAGCGCGGCGCGGCGAAACGAAAACGCTATCTGTATCGCAGCGTTTTCTGCCTTCACGCGTTCCCTTTATCCCCGGAAAAAAGATCCCCCCCCTTTTTTTGAGAAAAGAGCGCTGTTACTCGGCGAGTCCAGGGTAAAAAAAAAAGAGGGGGGGGGGGGGCGTTGAGGAAGGGATGGAGGGAATAAAGGAGCATCAACAAAAGCTGGTTTTGTTCCTCAAAGCATTTTAAACACATACCAGCCTCGCTTGGATGCCAGCCAGATATACCATTCCATCAATACCGACACCCCGCAAACACATGTTACCAGTAAGCGCCTGAAGAAATAAATGAAATGCTATATCATAGACGCTGTTGGCAACCTGAGCGAGATTCCTGAGCGAGAGCGATCCCGGGCCCGGCATTCCATTTCCCAGCTCTTTCACAAGGCCACTGTCTTCTCAGCAAAAAGCATGCGACGACTCGGGGAAGGGGAAGGGGGGGGGGACGCCTTGTTCGGCCCCTTGCTCCACACACACCCCCCCCACACACACACACAGCCGACCCCCGCCTATACAAATCCTAAGGAATGTATCAAAGGGCTGGAAAATTGCCTGAGCGATTTGTTTTTTTGTTTTCCTTTCGCAAAAATCCATCAGGGATGTCACATGTAATTGTGGCTTTGGGTATTCAGGCCGAGGCAGGACCTTATTGGTGGACGGCTCAGAGGTCACGGAACAATAATAATCATTCCGGCAAACGGAGGCCGAAAAGAGTGCGCGAATTAGCGAAAACGCCGCGGCGTGAGATTTCTCACCAGGAGTGACGGAGCGCTCCAAGACACCAAAAAAACACACACATGTATATATATATATATATATATATATATATATATAATATATTATATATATATAAGGGGCACGGTGGTTTAGCACGTTCGCCTCACACCACCAGGGTCCGGGTTCGATTCCCGTCTCGGCCATGTGTGTATGGAGTGGAGTTTGTGCATGTTCTCCCCGTGTCTCAGGGGGTTTTTTTCTCCGGGTTCTCCGGTTTCCTCCCCCGGTCCAAAAACATGTACGGTAGGTTGATTGGCACCTTGGAAAATTGTCCCTAGTGTATGAATGTGTGTGTGTGTGTGTGTGTGTGTGTGTCCTGCAATGGGTTGGTATTCCATCCAGGGTGTATCCTGCCTTAATGCCCATAGACACCTGAGATAGACACAGACTCCCCGTGACCCGAGGGAAGATCGGATAAAGCGCTAGAAGATGAATGAATGAAATATATATATATATATATATAATATATCAGCCCCCGGAACGAATGTTTTAAACGTTGATTGTTTTCTCCTTCGCACGTGCACACTTGGTGTTATATTACATGGCATGATCTATTTATTACATTACTTCCATGTTCTTGCACGCGTTCGACTTTGCCACGAGGCCAGACAGTGAGAAATGTCTTTTAACGAACGGCGATTGATCCGCGGCGCGATATTTTATCGATTCCTGTTCGCTCGTGCGGTCGCTGAGGCAGTAAATACAGCTACCAGCATCCGCTCAGGGAGGGGGCGGAGCTCGGTGGGTTACTGATCGGGAAGATCTGGGTTCGAAGCCCCCTTTTATGCCCAAACTGCCGGCCTTGGGTCCTTGAGCAAGACCCTTATCCTCTGAGTGCTCCAGGGGGGCGCCGTATCATGGCTGTACCCTGCGCTCCGACCCCAGAATACTAAACAACAACAAGCCGCGCAGAAGGAATTACACTGCGCTGTTGTAATGTTTATGTGACAAATAACGAACGTAAATAAATAAATAAAGAATAAACAATTATTATATTCTAATAGCACATGCAGAAGAGAGAGAGAGAGAGAGAGAGACGGAGAGATGATGCTATTGAGTCGGTATGTGTCATTAGGCATGGGATAGTAGTTATGAAGTGCTAAATAAACTTTATTAACTTTAGTATTAACAGTGGCATTCTCCGGCCACATGCTGGAGGGAAAAGAAAGCGTCTACCCCTGACATTCGGGTGCGAAAGCGTGCAACTCCGATGGCAAAGATGCCAATCGTTCCCGGGAATAATGTTCCCCCTCTAGCGAATGAAAAAGCGCGTCGTCTGCATATCGATAGTTGATACGGAAGATTCAAAAGCGGCGTTTAATCTCCGCCCCGGTTTAATCCTGGCGATCGGCGGGGGCGGACACACAGAGCTGGGGCGGGGAGGGGGTTTGTGTGTGTGTGTGTGTGTGTGTGTGTGTGTGTCGTTTCGTCAAAATTGCCTTAAAAGAAAGCAAAACCTCAGGGTCGAGGGAAAATGGAGGTGTATTTACATTAGGGTTATTTAAAATCTGTCGCCTGGACAC
>JACRUU010000019.1:1682734-1692734 GCA_030449085.1 Kryptopterus vitreolus | reverse complement strand
TGGTGCTTTATTTATTTATTTATTTATTATTTATTTATTTTTTCCCGAAGTATCATATTATTGCAATTCAACTCCTTTCAGTGCCGACCTTATCAGCGCTTGATGAGTCATCCTTTGTTAAGCTCGCTCTCAAATCCTAAGAGAATTAAAAGGGGGGGGCACTTAAAAAAAAAAAAAAAAAAAAGTGGGTGGGAGATAAAAAAAAAAAAATGACAAACTTCTGCCACTCTTTTGTTTTGAGGCAGTGTGACGCTCCTTTTTTTTTTTTTTTTTTTTGGGATTCCCCCCTTTCTTTTCATTTTCCGTCCTCCATTCCTCCACCCCCTGCTGTTGCTCCCATACCTGTCAGCCTCAATAGCCTTCACAGTGGCTGCACACAGACAAATGGGGCTGACCTGGACAGCCTGGATGACCCCGGGGCCGGCAGGAAGATCACGTCTGGTTATTAATATCGTCGCAGAACTCCGCAGAAGGAACGTTACAGGAGAGGGTGTTTTTTCGCCGGGGCGTTGGGAATGATGCACGTGGAAATACGACCGGGGCACGAATTCCTGTTCCTATTAATATCTATGAGGATTATTAAAAGAGGCAGCGAAGGAAAAAAAAACAAAAAAAAAAAAAAACAAGGCCCGGGCCAAAGCCTGTGGCTTTTGTGTTTTCGCAGCCGCACTCGTCTGTCTTTATGCTTTAATTATAACCCCCCCCACCCACACACACACACACACACACACACACACACACACACACACACCCTCCCACTGACAGATTCCCATTGTAATCCCGGCGCAGGTGAAAGATGAGAGCGTTTGAATAATCTGGTCGCTCCAGTGGGCAGGAGGAAAAGGGAGGGCGCATGTGTGTGTGTGTGTGTGTGTGTGTGTGTGTTTATGCATGCGAACCTGCATTTCCCGAAAAATAATATTCCTCGGAAAACCCACCGGAAAAAAAAAAGGGGGGGGGGAGAGGTCTCCATGCAAATACGTCCCGGACGAGAAATGACAGTCCGATAATTATAGGCGCATATATATGGGACATTTGATTTTCAAATGAGAAGGACGCGGGCTTGACCTTCGGTAATGAGTGCGCTATAACCGCGCCGACTTAATAACGTGCCTATCAATTGGCCGGCCATCTTTTTTTTTTTTTTTCCTTTTTTTTTTTATTTGGGTGGGGGGAAGAAAGGATACGACGTCCTTGCGAAGGAGGAAAAAAAATAATAAAAAAAGACACTAGAAGAGGTGGCAAAAAAAAATCGGATAAATCTGAAATTTCTCTCCATCTCCCTATCCATTCACCCTTCCCTCCCTCCCTCCCTCCCTCCCTCCATCCTGCTCGCCCTTTCTCTCTCTCTCCTCTTTTAATTTCCCCTCTCATTTCCCTGCCCCGACCAATGATGTTGCCATCCGTATCATGGATAATGAGATGGGCTATCTGCTGCTCCCACCCCCTGGGGGACAGAGCCAGCGGCCGTCTCTACCAGAAAGAGAGGAAAAAAAAAAAAGGAAAAGAGGAGCGGTCCTCTGGAAGTGCGGAGGAAGAAGAAGAAGAAGAAGAAGAAGAAGAAGAAGAAGAAGGGAAAACAGGGATCCGGATTTTGACGCGGAATTCCGGTGCAGCGAAAAAGATCAGGAAAGGAAAGAAAGAAGGAGATTCGCAGCTGATGAACAGGTGCGGTTTGGTATTCCGAGATTCGACCCCCCCCCCCCCCCCACACACACAACAAAGCTCACGGCGGTCCGACTCCCCCGAAACACACTGACCAGGAACATTCTTGGCTCTAAATGACCCAAATGGCCGGCGCAAATCCTCTCTTTGGAGAAACACACATTTCCTGCCATTTCCTAACCGAGCGTCACGCCGCCTTTGAATGGTCATGACAGATTTATACCGGCCCACATCTGCATTTATTCCAGTGTTTATTATTAATAATTATATCATGACTATTATGTCATTATTATAGGGTTAATCCAAACACTAACACATAACACATACATATATATATATATATATATATATATATATATATATAGATATAATATATAAAAGGTGAATAGGCTAAATAGTATAGATATATATATATTATAGCTATATATATATATATATATATATATATATATATATATATATATATATATATATATATATATAATATATATATACTATTTTGGCCTATTCACCTTCTACAAATACGGCTTTATTCCCTATTTTGATCCCTTTTTCAGCTAAAAATGCAGAAGCAAAAAAAAAACATATATATATTTGATTCATTTTGTATCTTCAGTACTTTCTAAAGTCATAAAGTCATTTATTATTCCAGGTCCATGTGGAAATGTCATCAGCGCTTTGTTCTTTTCCCCCGCCCGTCCAAACGACCCAATCCCATGTGCCTTTCACCTTTAAACATAAAAAGAGAGGTGTTTTTTTTTTGGTCAAATAAAGAAGTCTCTATTTTTTTTAAGCTTTACTACCATATGTCTATGAGTGAAATATTCTCATTTCTGCCAAATGCATTAAAGTCTGCATCTGTAAAACACATTCCCGCCCCCCCCCCCCCCACCGCACCCCCCCCCCTACCTCTCCTGGCATTAAAGAAAAAAAAAAGAAAAAAAAAAAAGGTTGGATGTGTGTGTGTGTGTGTGTGGTGTGTGTGTGTGGAGGGCGGGCAAAAGTGCAAGACAAAGTGCAAGACCAATGGACAGCGTGTCCAAAAAGATAAAAAAAATAAAAAAAAAAAACTTAAAAAAAAAATAATAATACACTTTCATGTCTTTCTTTTAAAAGCATTCTCTACTTTGATTATTATTATTATTATTATTATTATTTTTTTGCTTTTTGCTTTTTTTTTTTTTTTTTTTTTTTTTTTTTTTTTCCTTATATTCCGACAAAAAATGAAAGCGCGCAGGCAGGCTTTGTCATGCTGCGTCTGGATTTTACCGG
Organism: Kryptopterus vitreolus; assembly: GCA_030449085.1. Taxonomy (NCBI): domain Eukaryota; kingdom Metazoa; phylum Chordata; class Actinopteri; order Siluriformes; family Siluridae; genus Kryptopterus; species Kryptopterus vitreolus. Next base: position 1,689,797 of record JACRUU010000019.1, on the reverse strand, counting down.
CAAAAATGGTTTTACCCGCAAAAACCAATGGCAGCATTTTAATCCCCCCCCCCCCCAAAAAAAAAACAAAACAGCCACCCCCCACCTGCTTTTAGAAAGGAACGAGTTAAAAAAAAAAAAAGAAAAAAAGAAAGAAAGAAAAAAAACAAAGTATTAGCGTCATGCTCGGACTCATTATTTTAAAAACATCACTATAATTTACATCGGATTGCTGGAAAAGCGTCACGCGATGCCTGTTTAATCGCGTTTAAAGCCTCCCGACTTAAAAAAAATAAATAATAAAATAAATCTCCGTGTAAAATAAATAAATAAAAATAAATAAATAAGGAGGACCTGCAGCCGCGGCCATGTCCGTGCATGCAGCAGCAGCAACCGCATGCTGTCGAGCTCATGACTAAGCTAGGCCTTTCTCACCTCCTAATCTTCAGTCTACTTGTCTTCCTACATGATCTCCAATGCTCTTTGTTGCCATGGAATCCTTTTTTGTTTGCTTAGAGAATTAGTGCAGCCCTTATGAGGGGGGAAGAAAAAAAAAAGAGGGGGGTGAAAAGAGAGAGAGAGAGAGAGAGAAAGTTTGAAATTGCTAAGGATTTCAAAACATTCCCATGGACGGGTTTTTTTTTTTTTTTTTTTTTTAATGCCAGGCTTGGAAAAAAAAAAAAATTCCGCATACGGATCTTTCAGGGCTTCATTTGGCTCACGCTGACTTCACTCGTCAGAGGATTTCGCTCTTTGTTGCTCAGTTACTAACGCCACATCAGCGACGTCGAGTGAATGCGTGAAGAAAGAAGAAAGTGAGTCTTCTTTTTACTCCCCAACTCGTTTTTTTTTTTTTTTTTTTTCCCCCCCGCAGTCTTATGCTTAAATGAATATTCTTGGAAAGGCCTCTTTGTGTATTTCTTTTTTTTTGTCGGTGTACCCTGTTAAAAGGCCCCTCGGAGACGCTTTCGTTCCGAGGCAGAGTAATAAAATCGTATTTCATTATTACGATTACAGGCCTGCCAATTCGCCGCGCAGTCTAGCCGTTGTCAGTCGCTAAATTTAACTTTTTATATATATATATTATATATATATATATATATATATATATATATATATATATATATATATATTATTCATTCATTCATTCATTCTTCTACCTACCGCTTTATCCGATCTTCCCTCGGGTCACGGGGAGTCTGTGCCTATCTCTCAGGCGTCTATGGGCATTAAGGCAGGATACACCCTGGATGGAATGCCAACCCATCACACACACACAACACCACACACACACACACACATTCATACACTAGGGACAATTTTTCCAAGGTGCCAATCAACCTACCGTGCATTTTTTTGGACCGGGGGGAAACCGGAGAACCCGGAGAAAAACCCCCTGAGGCACAGGGAGAACATGCAAACTCCACACACACACATGGCCGAGACGGGAATCGAACCCGGATCCCTGGCAGTTGTGAGGCGAACGTGCTAACCACTAACCACCGTGCCCCTTATATATATATATAAGGCAAAATAAAAAAAATGTAAAAAAAGGGGGATGTGGATGGGTATTAGTGGAGGACGACGGGATTGAGGGCCCGGTGCGGACGCTTTGCCAAAAGTGAGCGGTCGATAGATCCTCATTACGTTAATATGGTTTATCCAGAGAAGTCCGCTAATGAGTCTGGGATGCAGTGGCATGAAGGTCTATGATTTCAGGATATCAGTATTATTGTTTCAGGCAATCACACCAGGCCAGTAAGTCAACACCCAAAAGCACTTAAGCACAGGATGAACCTACAACGGCCTCGGTCTAAAGCGCTACCACCCACCAGAACCGCGGATCATCTATCCGACGGGTGGTTTTTTTCTTTTTTTTTTTTCTTTGCCCCGCAAATTCTATCCAAATGATTCATAAGGCTCGGAAATAATCGCAACCCAGAGAGTGACTTTTCAGCGCCGCCGCAACCAGTCATCATCTCAAGTCATCTCCTGAGAGAGTTGCTCATTCTGAGGTGACAAGGCAGAATATATATATAATATATATATATATATATATATATATATATAGATTTTTTTTTTTCTTTTTTTTAATTACATGCTTTGAAGAGATATATATATATATATATATATATATATATATATATATATAAATTCACACACACACACTATATATATATATATATATACATATCTATATAATATAATATATAATATATTATATATATATATATATATATATATATATATATATATATCTATATATAATATATATCTATATATATATATATCTTCCTTTTTTTTAGTAGTACGGGAGTAGTACGGACCCGTAAGATCTCGTCTTGCTTCCCCGTATTGATATTCCTGACACACAACTCAATTAAGTCGTTGTTGTTGTTGTTGTTTTCGAAAAAAGTCACGATGTAAATAGACTGCCCGGTATGTCCCCGACCGAGGGGCGTCTTTTTACAGGAAAGGGAGAAGTAAGGCTGGGGGAAAAAAAAGGGGGTGACGGCAGAGGAGCAAATCAAATTTACAGCTGGCCTTAATGACGTTTGACGTCATAAAAACAAAGGTGGTGGAAAACAAATAGCCCCGGTGTTTACCTGCGCTGGACCGCAGGCACTGAATCAGCGCTCTGTCTCAGGACACTGCGCTAGCCGCCTGTCCATTTAGCTCGGCTACATTATGAGGTGTAATGGAGAAGGATAATGTACGCACTCCGGTTTGCATTTGGAAAAGCAGCCCACGGGCACTGAGTACAGCATACGGACGCACACACACACACACACACACACACACACACACACACACACATGGCACAGGAACTTGCTCAGACACTCGCACAGAGATTAGAGAGATATCAGATCAGTAAAGCTCGGGGTGAAAAGGCCCTGACCTTGTAGAGCTTGAGCGCTGCCTCGTGCCTCTGGTTGGTGGTGTGCAGGCGCAGCTTCTCCACGCTGTTGCTGTAGTAGTCGCAGGCGTTGCACTTGAGGTGCACGGGATTGCCGATGGCGATGCACTTGAGGCGCCACTGGTTGGCCTTGCCTCCTTCTTTGATGTGGGCCACCAGCTGGTACTTTTGCATGTGCTTGTCGGTCTTGCAGTGGAGCTGGAAGTTGGCCTTGAGCTGCGTGTTGTAGTTGCACAGCTTGCACTGATACACGTCGCCCATCACGGCCCTCCACTCGTCCTCCGGGAGCAGGCGCTCGGCCGCCACGTGAGCGTTCAGGCTCTCCAGGCTGTCGGACGTGAACTTGTTGCACACGGCGCACTGGAAAACTTTCAGCAGCGGGTCACTGATGCAAGGCGACAGCTCTCCGGCCGAGAGGACCGACAAATCCTCGGCCATTAGCTGACCGCCGGCGAGACGCAGCTCCGACGGGAGCTCGTTATTTACTGCAGGGGGAGGGGGGGGGAAAGAAGAGTAGAGGTGGACAAAGGCATTTTTTTTTAACAGAGAAACTGGAGTAGGGCACCCACACAAAAGGATTTGCTAAAATAAAACCCTGGTGAGGAGTAGTGGACTGTATAAAGCCTTAACTATAATAGGATTGAATCAGGATCAATTACAATCATCCCTTTCAACTTGTAGCCCCTCCCCTCCGCAACCCCCCCCCCACACACACACACATTCCACCCCATATCATCAGAGAGCTTTAATTACTCCTACTGAGCATGTCGTTCCCTGAGTTTCTTTCCCCACCAGTGACATGATCAATACAAAAGACAATCTGATATAACATACATCATCTAACACGTGGTTAATTGTATATTTCTTTGATCGCGCTACATTCGAACGCGGATAATCGTCAATAACTGCCGCATCGACATTTTTATTTTCTTTGTAGACTTGAAATATGAGTGAGTGTGTGTGGTGTGTGTGTGTGTGTGTGTGCTTTTTTGAATAAAGGACAAAGAAATGACAGAAACAATAGACTGTGACAGGCTAATATATGTGCCAGCTCATGCTAAGAGGAAAGGTAAAGACATGCAGAGAGCCATTTGTTTTCAGCATTGAGAATTCCGAGGCTGCATCTGCTCGGTCATGACCTGTGCAGCTCCGGAGTGGGGGGATAAAAAAAAAAAAAAAGAGTGAGAACGCTGCCGTCAGGTCATTGTGAACGTGTTCCAGGGGAAATCTACTCCATACTGTTGGGGCTTTTATTTATTTATTTATTTTTTAGATAACGGGAGATGGAGATGGATTAACCTGACGTAGGAAAATTAAGGATGGAAGATTAAGAATAATTCCCAGGCGGCAGGTCATACTCGCTTTTTTAATCAGCGACGAGGGTTCGGGGAGGGGAACGAAAGGCAAAAGACGAAGAAGAAGATACAATAAAGGGTGGAGTGATAAAGGCAGAACAAGGGAGAGGGCCGGGAGAATAGAGGATGGAGTGCAAAGACAAAAGAGACAAAAGACAAACACAATATCTACTCACCCAGCCCTGGAGCGAGAGCCGTGGCAGCGCTGGGATCCATTTGGAAGGGGTTGATCATCATTGGAGCGTCGGAGTGGTTGTCCAGTTTCATGCCGGTCAGGCCGATGTTCTGCGCTAGGTAGTACTGGTAGAGCTCCGCCTCGGCCGGCGCCAGGCCCAAGTGAAGGTTGTGCTGGATCTGCTTCATGTTCTGCTGCAAGAGCATCATGTTGTGCATGTGCTTCTCGCTGGTCATATGGATGCGCAGGTTCCTCGCCACGTTGGTTTCGTAATCGCACACCTCGCAGCGCCAGGTGGGCTTTTGCTTGGGCTTGGACGGCGAGGGCGCGCTGCAGCCGCTCAGGCCGCCGGCGCCGGCGACGGGGGCGGCGTGGTTGTAGACCGGCTCGGTGCCGCCGTTCTGCAGGTTCTGCACGTTGTTCAGGTGCTTGTCGGACTGCATGTGGATGCTGAGGTTGCCTTTCGTGGTGGTGGAGTAGTTGCACACCTCGCAGCGGAACGGCTTGTAACCGCAGGTGTAGCTCTCGCCCCGGGCGAGGCGCGGGTGAGCCTGCCCGCTGCGGCAGTACGCGCAAGAGCCGCCCGACTCGGGGTGCTTCTCCTTCATGTGGGCGTCCAGTGTCTGCTGGTACTTGTAATGCCAGTTGCACTTGGGGCACTTGAGCGTCTTGCAGGAATTCCTTGAGTGCATCATGGTCATGTGGCCTCCCAGAGAGCGGGAGGACCCGAGCACGGTGTCGCACTTGGGGCACTCGATGCCGCTGCCCGGGGAACCCTCGGCCGGGCCGGGGGTGCTGGGCGTGCTGGGCGTGGCGGCATGCTGGTGCAGAGGACCCGGGCTTTCGTCGTCTCGTCGCATCAGGTCGAGAGGGTGCGAGGGCGGCGTGCCCGTCTCTGCCTCCGTTAGAGTCGCTGTAGTCCTTGCTGCTTCCGCTGCAGTTGGCGGTCGAGTCGTTGCTGCAGTCCCTGCTGGCAGCAGCCTGTTTCGCCTTGTCTAGGTCATCGGGAACAGTCAGAGAGGAAGAAGAGCTACCCCTTTCAGTAAATTTTAGCACGCTGGATGATAAAGGAGAAATGCTTTGGTTTAAAAGAGGGAAATCTTTGCTACTGGTATTGTCCATCAGCTCGTCGACGCCGTTGTCGTCCAGCTCGTTTAGGTACATGTCTTCGTCCTCCTCTGCATCGACCGCATCTCCTGGTTCGCTTTTGAAAGGGAACTCCCCGTTCGAATGCAAAGTGCTAGCGCCCTTCTGCCGCTCGCAGTTGCTCTCCTGGTCCCTAGTCCCCGGAGATAAGCAACGGAAGGAAGCAGAAGCGACAGGAGACTTAAGTGCTGAGGTGGGCGTCCCCCCGAGCGTCATCTCAGCCTTTGGCATCTGGGTACTCCTGGGCGACTGCTCGGCAGAGGACGCCGAACTGGCGCTCCCTTTCAAGAAGGCAAAGCCGGCCTGCAAGGAATCGCCGTTCTCCACGTGTAAGGCGTTCCACAGGCCACGGATGCCGGGATCGGGGCCCATGAAGTTTGCAGTAGAAAAGTGGGGTAACACAGAATTGGACTTTTTTGGTTCCAGAAAGCTTATAAGAGGTTCTTTGTCTTTGCCGATGCCCTGTATGATGGCAGAGACGTACTTATTACTAAGGAGCTTCTGCTCCTCCTCGTTGAGGGTCATCCGGTGATCATGCACAGCATGGGTTACAAATGACCTACTAAAACCAAACGACAGCTTGCACAGGAAACACATCAGAATGGGTTTCCTCTTCCCGTCGCTTATGCAGCCGTCGAACTTGGACAAGTCCACATTGTTAGGAACATCTTTGGACACACAGGAGTTTTTGGCGGCGCCATCAATGGTAAGATAGTCTTTATCACTCTTGTGTCGGAGATCGTAGACACGGAAACTGTGCAACACAGGACCAACGCCTGCTAATGCTGAGGTATTTGGGAAAGCCTGATCGGCTGTAAATGGTTTCCCGAGGGATGAAGCAATGTGAAAAGTATTGATCACCTGTGGGTAAAAGGACATGGGGGCAGTGGCAGTCTGCTCAGTCTTGTCCCCGGCACCGCTTTGGGAGTTTGAAAACAGCGCTCGGGAAAACAGGCTTTTGACACCCGACTGGGCATTCTGTCCACTTTCTTTGGAGTCCTCGAGAATGAAAGCTGAGCCGTCAGGCTGGTAAACTATCTCTCCTGTCAGGTTCTCCACATCGCTGTCCTCGAGGTCGCTGACCTCGCTCTCGTTTTCGTCCTTCAGAAGGGGAAGGCGGGCGTTCGGGCAGTGGTGCTCCATGTATTTTTGTAAACTTGAGAAAGAAGTGGCACATTCGTTGCAGGGGATCGCTTTAGTGGAGGCGCCCGGGGTGCTCGCCGCATTCTCCGCGCTCAACCCCGATGCAAAGTCTCGCCGGATCGCGTCCGTACTCAGGTCGTCGTCCGAAGGGCCGTTTTCCTTGTCAGGCTCCATCCCAAGGACTTTCTCTGGCACCTCATTATCAAGATGTGGCGTTTCACGTAGCTTGGATATCTTCTGCCCATTTTCCTGCCATGAAAGAGAAGGGGAGTCACAGGTTTCCATGGCAATCGCTACATCTCATTTCATCCGCTCTGTCAGGGACCTGCGTGGACAAAAGTCAAGAAA
>JACRUU010000019.1:1665234-1677734 GCA_030449085.1 Kryptopterus vitreolus | reverse complement strand
AGTGCATTATCCTCATTTATTTATTTATTTATTTATTTATTTTTTTTTGCACTTTCCTCCTAGTGAGGATTTGGAGCTTAATTAGCTGTTATTTGGAGAGAGAGTACAGCACTTTAATTGACACATACACACGTGTGAACCCCCAGCGACCCCCCCCCCCCCCCCCCCCCCACCACACACACACACAAACACACACAACACACACACACACACACACGCAAAGAACGAATACGCAGTTATTTTCAAAGGAGGCATTTTGTCCGTTATTCATCCGTAAATGGCCGCACGACGTCCTGACGTACGTGCGCACGTTTCTGCGACGATGGATTGGCGTGTGCGTGTGTGTGTGTGTGTGTGTGTGGTGTGTGTGTGTGTGTGTGTGTGTGTTTTCATCTTGTTTTTGTTTCCTTTGGATGAAAAAAAATGTAATTGCGGCGTGGCGAGCTCCATAATCACCCTCTCTTTTGTCTCGTCCATGCAAAGCAGGATTAGAAGTAAAACGATGACGGACTAAATCCCTTGATTTCCCTGCGCTAAATAAATATTAATCTACTGGTCAATCGTGGATTTGTAAAGGAGGTGGACGGGGGGGGGGGAAAAACGACACACACACACACACACACACACACACACACAACCGTGCACACGCGCGTACGCATTTCGCCGGTTATGGAAATCATCTGCTTTACATGAAAGCGTGTATCTTTTGTCTGTTGGAGGTGAAATTAATAATCGGTAACAAAGCCGGATTGTTCTTTTCGTCCGTGTGTGTTTGTTTTTTGTTTGTTTGTTTCTGTTGTTTGTTTTTTTTTTTCGCAGAACTGATTGTGAACGAATGAAGAGAAGTGTTTGTGGACTTCGCCGGCTAGGTACACGACGGACGCGCCAGACTTTGCTGCTGTCGGACAGAGCATGCAGATAACTGAGCAAACATGGACCATATGCCTGCCAGGAAAACACACACACCACACACACACACACACACACATATATATATATATTATATATATATCATATATATATATATATATATATATAATATATGCAGACACACACTCATTCCCTCTCACTTCCACATAGTGCTTTGTTCCTAAAGAGATTTTTTTTTTACCATAAAAGGTCCCGAGTGTTTATGGAGTGTTTGTTTATTTGTTGATTTGTTTATTTCCCTAATCGTCCGACCTTTCCGCACTTTTTTTTTTTCCCCCGAGCAAGAAACAATAAAGGTTTAAAGTTCAAGGCCCTTCAAGTGAAGGCGGAGCTCCCTCCGAAACTCCCGGGTCCCTGTAATTACCCGGTATTATAAACATAATCACAGGCCAGGTGATCCGTGAGCGCATTCCAGACCTGTTAGCTCGGCGCGGCGAAAGAGTAAATATTTAAAAAAATAAACAAAAAAACAGGTAAATAAAGAGCCGAGACGAGACGAGCCGAGCCGAGCCGAGCGATATCTATCATTCCTCCAGCCGGAGTATTACTAATTAACTTAAAGTCTGGGCTTATATTTAATTAGAGCGCGCTCCAAATGAACTTTAGACCAAAGGCATTTGCTTTTTAAACAAACGGCGCACGGACAGCTGTTGCGAGTTTACCCTTTTCTTTTTTTTTGTTTTTTTTTTTTTTTTCCCCCCCGGTTGCCATTGTGGGGTCGACGCTCCGTTCGGCGAGAGGCGGAGTCGTTCCGTTTCGGAAAAAAGCCTCCGTTTTAATTGGATTCCATTCCAAACAAACAAACCGTCATGTGTAATTAGCGTGGGCTTAGATTACGGCCGCAATATTCCATTATCGAATCAAGCCGAATGTCACGCAGCGCACCGACCCAACTGGCCCGGGACCAGTCGACTGCGAACCAATCAGTCACGGTGTGTCCCGTTCGCGTCCTGGAAAAACAAAAAACAAAAACAAAACAACAACGAGAAATAAACGCGTCACGGAATTCCTTCGTTTAACGTTGAAATGTTACAGGGAGGGTTTTAAAAAAAAAAAAAAAAAAAAACGCAAACGGGCGAGATTTTATTCCCATCGCCGACATTCCCCCGACGGTCCGGCCTGAACGAGGTGTTTTGTGAGTCTCGGAATGTCGTGCGGGAAAAAAAAAAACAGACACGTACCGGAGATTTGAAAGTCGGGCGGGAAAAATATCAAAGCGCATCGTTGCGATTTACGTACAATAAATCCGTTCCAAGGATCACGCCGTGTGTGTGTGTGTGTGTGTGTGTGTGTTTTTACATATCTTGATATTATGAAGGAAATAAAAGGAATAAAAGGCCGCCCCTGGTCTGGGCTTTTTTCCGTAGTTTCCTGGGAAGCGTTCCGGAATTTCGAAGCGCGCCGGAATCGAAACATCGTTCTCGCGCTTCCTGTACCAACACGCATTGGTTTTCCTGTGCATCCGTCCGTCTTTCAAACGAAAAGAAAGACGGATATTCCCGTCGCGGACGCCAGACTGCTGCAGCGAGACAGGATATGAGAGGTCTAGCATTAAATAAATACTTGTGTGGAGACGGCAGCTGCTTCTCCTGACCTCGGGGCCTGAAACACAAACAGCGGGCAGAGATCGTGTCTGGAAAGCTGCTTGTTTCTCCATAAACACACACACACACACACACACACACACACACACACACACACACACACACATGTGGCATGGTCGAGGAGGCTAATATCTCTCCAGCTCATTGTCCGCAGCTAACTAAGCGTCATGAATATTAATGAGATGCCGACTCTCACTTATTTGTTTACATAAGGCACGACCGGTCATCCATATTCAATTACCGTCTCACCGCTCCGCTCTCTCTCCCTTCTTCCCGGACTGGGAATAATGCGCCGCGCGACGCAGATGGGATTTGGGTGCATATGTTTGGGATATTTCGCGGCCCCTCGGGTCGTCCGTCCTGACCCCTTCAGACACGGCCGGGGAAGTTATTCCGCATCGGGAAAAATCGCCGGGGAAAAATAGGAATATTTGGGATGGTGCACATTTTGCGCACACACACACACACACACACACACACACAGGCGCGTGGTAAGCTGCTAGCATCCCTCGCCGTCAGGAGGCTTTGCTAATGAAAAGAAAACCCCGCCATCCAGGCCATGCTTGGGTTGTCAACCCTGATTGGTCGGAGCAGCTCTCCGGCGCGTTCCCTGCCATGGCAGCCGTGGGGAAGGCGGTGCTTTTTTTTGTCTTTTTTTTTTTTTTTCCCCCGATTAAACGAGTGCAGGCAGAGGCTCCTATCTCTATCTCTCTCTCTCTCTCTCTCTCTCTCTCTCTCTCTCTCGTTCCTGAACCTCGCAGGATTTCATACACAGCTCTGGGCCAAATGATTAACATACATGGTCCATCATGTTGATCTCGGCGCATAATTCCCTTTTCAACCGGAATAAAAGCATGAATGTTGCATGCCTTATTTCCCCTCCACCACCACCACCACCATCCCTCTGTTTTTTTCCCCCTTTTCTTTTTCTTCTTCTTAATATCCTGTACGAGAGGCTTCACGCCAAGCAGGAGAAAAGCATGAACCCCCCCCCCCCCATCCCAGACGAGAGACGACGTGGGGGCCGACAGAAAAACGTAATGCGATCCCGTACTGGCCGGAGACCAACAGCAACAAAAACATTTAGATAAGCGTGTTCAATAATGAAAGTTTTCAGTGAGGACAGAAACGACATTTCCTCACGATAACAAGGCCTTCGCGTAACGCCCGCGTCCTCATCGCTCACGTCCGAGGGACCGCCGCTAATTCTATTACCGTCCTCATTTATTCTTCCTTTCTCTTTTCCTTTATTGTCATTTTTTTTTTCAAACAGCATTCATGATACAAGGAGGAGGAGGAAGAGAGACATTACAGCATGACCTGTCTCTGGGAGAAAAAAAAAAAAGAAAGAAAGAAAGTCCATCCTCCGACCGAACCTCCCACACTTCCGGGGTTAAGGGTAGAGGAGGAGTATCACTCTATCCTTCAGGGTGAAATCAAAGCACACTTCCGGCTGGGAGGAACGAAATCGCTTCGTCCTGAGACAGAGCCGGTTGTCATTTTTCCGGGTTTGCATGACGTCATCAGGAAATATGAACAAATTTGGGAAAACTTTTGTACTTTTTGTGCATATATAATATATATATATATATATATATATATATATATATATATATATCATATATATATATATATATATATATATATATTAATACCTCATGCAGATTTAATAGGAATACAAATTTGGGAAAATGTGTGCATTTTTGTGCACATATATATATATATATATTATATATATATATATATATATATATATATTATATATATATTATATATATCTAAATTACCTCGTGCAGATTTAATACCTGCGATATTGAGTGCGTGGCCTTCCTATTGTGTCTAAACGCCGCTGGCAAAAAAGCAGCCCGAAGCCTCTATTTACCAGCATAGTGAGAGAGAGAGAAAGAGAGATAGAAGAGAGAGAGAGAGAGAGAGAGAGAGAGAGAGAGGGCCATTACCATACATATTACTTCACGTAATGACAAAATCTGCAGGCATCTTGGGAGGCTCCTGGAATATGAAGCCGCGTGCTTGTTGTCTCGAGTCCTCGACAAACGCATCTTTAGGGAGAACTGGCCCAGAAATAAAGAGAGAGTCAGGCCAGCGTTCTTTTTTTTTTTTCCTTTCTTTTTTTCCCCCCCTCGCTCGGCTTTCATCTCAGTCACTCAGTCATCCATTCAGTGGGCCATTCAAAGCCAGTGTGCATTATGCAAAAAAATGCTAATCCTTTTCCGATGCTTTCACACTTGTACAAACCCCCTTCCCCACCCGATACACACATCCCCCCCCCATCCCCCCCCCCCCTTTAGTGAAAAAGCAATTATATCAGTTTACATTTCTGCAAAAAAACAGGATTAATGCAGGAATACGAGCAATGCGGAGGGTATCCTCGAACCCTGGCCCTGCCCCCACCACCATGCCGTGTCGTCGTACTAGCTAACGGAAACTACAGATTATTCCATTTCTCTTTCCTCCACCTCCAAAACAATAATAATAATAATAATAATATTTAAAAATAATAATAATAATTCGCTCTACGAATGCTAGTTTAATTAGCCAAAGGGAAAAGAAGAGAGTTGCTGTGGAAACTCTTCCCTGACCTCTTTTGTCGGAAAAAAAAAAAAAAACGAGATCCAGTCTGGCCTTTTAATCAGACGCAAATTACGGAAGAATGTTAGCAGGTCGGACGATCCCATCTGCCGCCTCGCTGTCTCGTTCTCCGGTGCGTCGTCGTGACAAAAAAAAAAACGACACGGCGCGGCGAAAAGGAAGACCACCCCCTTTTTTTTTTTTTTTTTTTTTTTTTTTTTTTTTTTACCAACCGCCCCAACCAGGCTCAGCGTTTTGCATATGCAAATTCCCGCACAAGGGAAGCGTGTATAAACAAGTGTCATTGTGAGGCGGATTACTCCGAGACGTGTGTGTGTGTGTGTGTGTGTGTGTGTGTGTTTTATCTATTTTTAAAGGAGGATGCTTGTGTACAGGGCCATTAGTCAGCACAATTAACCCTGTCTCCGTAGAGACTAATGAAATTTCGTTATGGTATGACTTAAATTAGATAGCTGGTTATGCGTTTCCACAATCCCAACTCCGATATCCATTATTTGCCCCGGGAACAATGAGGCGTTTGTGCTGGGCTGATCTGTGCCAGCTGAACAAACCCTCTGAGCCGACAATTTGCATATGTTAATATAATTAAGCGCTAATTACGCCAAACTCGCACGCATTCGACTCACACTTTCCGCGGGCGAAGCGGAGCTCGGAAAAAACCAAGGCACGCTTTTAACCCTTACCAGGGATAGATGAAGGTGGTGGTGGTGGAGTGGGTGGCGTTTGGGGTTGTGGGGGGTTTTAAGGGGAGGGGGGGTGCTCGGCCTCGTCCGTAATGGCCTCGGGGGCTGACACCAAACGGCCCCCGCTTAATACATTAAGCCAGCTCCTGACTTCTCAGCTTTCTCCGGAGCGGAGTGTGCTCTACTAACCGGCCCAAATTCAATTGGGACTGCATGCAACAAAAGGCCCACAGTTCCTCCAGCAACAATGTGATAATTTTCTCCGTGGAATCACCGCACACACACACACACACACACACACGCCGAGAGATAGCGCTGGTCTTTAATAACATGCAGCGCAAGGCAAATTCACATCAAGCACAAACAAATCACTCAGACTGACTGCGTATCCTTGACTCGGCCATGATGTATATTTTAATATATATATATATATATATATATATATATATATATGTGTTGTGTGTGTGTGTGTGTGTGTGTATTTATTCTTCCCCCTTTTTAAAATTAAGAAATGGGTTGTTTCTGATGTACGATTTGACAGCTATAAGTTAAACATGTCTCGCACGCACTGACAAACATTTCCTTAGCAAAACAGACAAGGGAAAGATCCCCATAACATCACGCCCAGATGTGCGGAGCCGCTAAAGGAATGTTATAAGGGAATCGAACAGCCAGTGGTCCGATTATTTCTGAAAAAAAAAAGGGAAAAAAAGGGCCCCTTTCGTCGTCCCTCATCTGTCTGGATTTCTTTTAGCGAGCTAAATTAAGCGAGTCTCTTCAAAAGGTGTAAGATGAGCCAAATGGGAGGAGGAGGAGGAGGAGGGAGAGGGGGGGGGGGGGGGGGGGTAAAAAAAAAAAAAAAAATGTTCTATCGCATCTGAAATTCGTGCAGCTGTGCAGAATGTAGTCCAGATGGTGCAGGAGGAATGGAGGAAAAAAACAAACACCTGATGACGGACAGCAAAAGCTTAAGAGGATCACGATAACGCCGGGGTTAAAGAAAACAGAAATAAACCTTTCGACTGCGAGCGTCCTGCCGTACGGCCGCGGAGCGTAATGAATTTCCACAGACGCAAATGTAATAACACACCGTCGCCTGTGTTTTCCGAGCCCGGGGTTACGAGCGCTTCATATCGTGTTTTTTTTTTCCGCTTCTTTAGGGCCTTTTAGGGAGAATATACACGACGTTTTCTCAATGTAAAATTCGCAGTAATGGAATGAACACCGTTTTGTTTATTCATTATTTTTATTTGTAAATATGTGCATGCATTAAGCGTGTGTTTGTGTGTTAAACTCCTGCTTAATTATCAGGGCGAGATCTACGGCCATCGCCGGGCCTCGGAGCCAAGCTCGGTGTGTTAATGTCACGAATGCGCAGGCCGTTCGAAGCCCTGCGAAGCGCCGCCATGGGATTTTTCAGTGTCGAACAGCAACCGTCGCTGCTGCGGGGGATTTTAAATCATCCGGCCTCTTTCCATTAGACTCCAGACTTATTGAGGTGGAAACCATAAAATATGAGGAAGGGAAATTTAATCCTCGAAATATTGATTTGCACATTAAATATGGCATGGGCACAGGGCAATCTGGCTTCAAGGAAATGACACACTTTTTTTTTTTTTCGCCCCCCCCCCCCCCCACACACACACACACACACACACACACACACACACACCCAACACACAACCCGAAGCCAATCGTACCGCAAGAAACACATCTGAATATCTGGAGCGATTGCATGTAGGGGTTGAAGCCGAAAACGCTCTTCCACGTCTAACAAATATGCATTTTTTTTTTGCGACAAAACAACACTAGGAGCAAAAAAACCACGGGCTATGTTAATCCACACAAACACACACACACACACACACATAAATGTGTGTCGAGCAATCACTCGGGGACAACACGAGGATTTTAGCGAATATTACCATCTTCTGCGACTAACATTTTGCATAGGCGTTATGAAGGTTTATGGAAATACAGATCCTGATGTGACAGGATTTACATAATTAACTCTTTGGAAGCTGAACGATGTTGATAGTACACAAGCGATAGATCGCTGTAGGTTCGACACACGATAACACAAAGCAAAAGAGGGGAAACAAATAATACGATTCATAAATGAATAAACCTGGGAGATGCATAAAGGGGAAAAGATGGGGGGAACAAATGGCAGAACGAAACAAATAAACAAACAAAATCCTCACACAGTTTTTAGGTTAAAAAAAAGGCAGCAATAATAATAATAATAATAATAAATAATAATAATAATAATAATAAAAATAAGCATGCAAAATAAAAAAGAACATTTGCAAATATAGCCAAATCAATCCAGTTTTACACCCAAAGCCACAAATTGTATGTGCAGAATTAAAATAAAACAAAAACAAAAACAAAAGCCGATATCCGTGCAATCCATAAGGCAGGGCATGTTTGTTTTTTGATCATGTAGAAAACAAAAACACACCGATTCACACACACACACACACACACCACACACACACATACGCGCACACTGAGACACAAGCCCGACTCCCGGCTCTCTGCCGGTTTTTATCCTGCGCTCTCCTGATCGATCCCGGCGTGTCACCGGCGCCCCGTTTCCAATCGGAGCCGAGAACCTCAAACTGGCCCGCAAGCAACAACTCACACACACACACACACACACACACACACACACACACACACTGACTCTATTCTATGCTCTCTAAGCCCGGCCTCGTAAAGCAGAGCCAGTGATGAAAACTTGATGAGTGTAAAGCTGAGAACAAGAACGCAAGGACGGGTAAGGGATGCCTACAAGGAAGATCAGGATAGAACAACAACAACAATAACAACAACAACAACAAAATAGAAATGGTAGCAAAGCCTGAAAACACGGAAGCGGCGCTGATCAACACGCGTGTGTGTGTGTGTGTGTGTGTTTGTGTGTAAGGGAGGAAAAAACAGAAAGAAACACCGCGGTATGGTTTGGATCTTTTTGTTCCTGCATTATTATTATTTTTCCCTACGTGTGTGTGGTGTGTGTGTGGTGTGTGTGTGTGTGTGTGTGTGTGTGTGTGTGTGTGTGTGTTTCCTACAGAGCACCGCCAGGTATCAACAATGTCATGGAAGTAGGATTTCTGTTTCCTCCAGGACAACGGCAGCAGGAACGTTACGGACTGCAGGAGGAGAGATCTCCGGAGAGGGGATCTTCTCGCTCTTCACACGGCGGTTTCTGGATCGCGTTCACACGGGGGGGTTTGATCGCGTTCACACGGGGGGGTTTGATCGCGTTCACACGGGGGGGTTTGATCGCGTAACGAAACGAAACAAAACGAAACAAAAAAACAAACCCTGCGTGCGGCGGCGATACAAAAAAAGCGCACCGTTTTTTTTTTATTTCCTGCTCTATTTATAAGCGACCCGGTCCGAATCGGATCTCCAATGTGAACGCAACCGAATCGGGTTTTTTTTTGTGCTTGTTTTGCTTTTAACTTGCGCGGTTTTAAAAAAGCGGAAAAGTTCCGCCCGAACTCGAAGCTTGTTTTTTTTTTTCCTTTCTTTTCTTTTCTTTTCTTTCTTTTTCTCTTTGCGAGTGGTTTCTGCTCCCCCGTGACAGCTCCGGAATCAAAGCGGTTCGGGCATTGCGCGAGGAGCCGCGGGGAAATACGCGTATAGTTTACCAAACACACACACACACACACACACACACACACACAACGGGAGAGAGAAAGACAAATACGAATAAAAGCCTGTCCGGTGTGAATCGTATATATTCTATTCCATCAAGAAGAAGATGATGAAGAAGAAGGGAAAAAAAAACTTACTCGTCCCCCTCCTCCTCCTCCTCCTCCTCCTCTTTTTGCAGCTTCCTCCGCTCCTTCTCGGGAAATGTTCTGCTTTTTCGAAGAAAACAAAAATCACATCCAAAGCAGAGGGAAAAGTTGGCAAAAAAAAAGAAGAAGAAAAAAAAACAATAATCCTCCAAGTATCTTGGAAAAAAAACAAAAACAATAATAAATTGTTGCTGTAAATAAGGACCGGCTTAGAGGGGGAGAGAAAAAAAAGGAGAGATAGAAAAGAGATAGAGAGAAGGAGAGAGCGAGTCGATCCTCTGGGTCCGCTCGGTAAAAGCCGCGCCGACGGCCGCCTCGCGTTTTCGGTTGTGTGCCGCTCGGAGAGGGGGATCTCGAGGAAGGAGAAGAAGAAGAAGGAGGAGGGAAAAAAAGGAGGGTCGGAAAGGAAAATCCGATCTGTCTTTATTCGGCTAATTATTACGGTTTAAGCCCTGGGTTTTTATTTTTTTTTAAAGCATAAAAAATGGCTGATTAAGTTGAGTGCGCATGTCTGTGTGTGTCTATTCCCGATATGCACTCTGGTAATGAGAGAGAGAAAGACAGAGAGGGAGAGAGAGAGGGAGGGAGAGAGAGTGAGAGAGAGAGAGAGAGAGAGAGAGAGAAGAGGGAGAGGCGTAATTAGTGAGGTGATCAACAGTCTCCGCATTGCAAACGACGCGCTGGTGCAACTGTGTGAAGAGAAGAGAAAAAAAAAAAAAAAAAAAAAAAAAGATTCAGCCTATCGCGATACCTACGTCCGGTCTAAAGGGGGGGCCATGGAGATGGTGGTGGGCAAACACCAAGAGCAAGCTGATGAACATCCTCTACAACAATAAGAGCACTTTTAGAAGTCATTACTGCTTAAAAAAAGATGACGTTATTATACAGATGGAGGTTTGGGAGCGGGGGGGGGGGGGGGGGTGGGCATCATCGTGCAATACGGATTTCACGACACATGCGCGTTTTGAATAGGCTCAGAAATAAATACCCCAAATAATCCACATCTACTTTTAGACATTTTGTTTTTTTTTTTTTTTTTTTTGACAAATAATCAGCGCACACGAACGAAACAGACAGAAAACATGTCTCAGTGTGTGTGTTGTGTGTGTGTGTGTGTGTGTGTGTGTGTGTGTGTGGAAATGTGTATGTGTGTGTGTGTGTGTGTTGTGAAATGATCACGATTATTTAGAAGAAATAATGGAGAAGATTTGGACATAAACAGGCCTTGGTGATTTATTAGAATGCGGGTTTTATTTTTGTGTTATTTTAATGTTAATGTTTTTAAAGAAGAAAAAGAAAAATCCGATCGCGTTAATATGTCGATTCTATTTTATTATTTAATAAAAAAATATATATGATAATTACACATTACGGGTTAAATTGATCTTTAGAATACAGCTTTTTAAAAACAAATAATAATAATAATAATAATAATAATAATATTGTTTTATATTATATTATATATATTATATATATATATATATATATATATATATATATATATATATATATATATATCCGTGCAGTAGGAAACAGAGGAGCAAAAAGCAGATCAATGACATAAAATACAATTTCTTTTTATTGTTACCTTTCTGTTTATGTTACATAAACCAGGCTACAGGCTTGATACTTAATCCATAAATGCTAATACTGCAAGGATCGATCATCTCGAGCAAGTTGCATGGCAAACTTCACACGAAAGCAAAAAGCGAACGAGACAAAGACGAAACGAAAACGGGCCTCCAAAAATAAACCGCAGGAAGAAAAATAAGCTTAGTGTTCAATATCCTTAAAAAAAAAAAAAAGTTTCGGATCATGCCAAGACTCATGGCTCGGGTTCTGGGTCTACTTTTGGTCTCCAAATGCTGAAGAACGCGGAGCGAGAGATCTGCACTGCTTTGTTGGGGTGGGGGGGTGTACTGCTGCTGGTGGTGGTGTTGGTGGTGGTGGTGGTGGGGTGGAGGTGGTAAGGGGAGAGAGAAGGGGGGGGGGGTGTTGTGAAATCGAAGGCGGTTGGAGTTGAGCTCGGGATCTCATGGTCAGGAGAAGAAGCGAAAGAAAAGAAGGATGAGGTCGGTGATAAGGATGCTGTGAGCTGTGCTGGGAAAGCGCGTGTGCCCTCGGACCGCCATGTCTGGACTTTACGGGTCTTTTTGGTCAGCGGAGGCGTGAACTCTTTTGCCCCCCACGTTTTTTTTAAAACATCGTCGTGTGTGTGTGTGTGTGTGTGTGTGAATGTGGGTGTGGTGTGTGGTGTGGTGGGGGTGTGTGGTGGGGGGGATCAGTACCGACCACAGCATACACACCGGCACTGCGGGCAGCGGGAGACTCGTGAACACACGGGGAGCTTAACAATGAGTTTTATTTCCGTTATATTTTATTTATCTTCACGAGCTACAAACGCACCCCCCCCCTCCTCCTAAAAAAAAAAAACAACAACAAAACAACAACAAAAAAGCCGCGACGGTGCTAAGATCATTGCTCAGGTTTGCTTTTCCGCGGAGGACTTCCAAACTCTGCGATTTGTGCAGGACGTGATTGTTTTTGCATGTGATTTACATCGCATCGCTGCATGCTGTGGTGCACGTGGCTGGTGTTTACACCCTTTTCAGGCGTTTGTGTGTTGATTTGTTTGTTTATTTATTTTTTAATCCTTTTTCTTTTCACGATGAATTGGGGAAATGAAAAGGCTGACGGAGATCTCATGTGCACTTCCCGAATTTCCCCTGCATGCTTGTTTCTACTGATAACGCAAACATTGTGTTTATTCATGTATCATCACGACTATCAACAATCTTTTATGATGCAATTAAAGTCTAAATCACGTGCTTGTTTATTTTATTTGATTGATTTGCTTC
>JACRUU010000019.1:1652734-1655234 GCA_030449085.1 Kryptopterus vitreolus | reverse complement strand
TTTATTTATTTATTTGTATTTATGTATTTATTTATTTATCTATCTATCCACTTGTTCTCCTATTTTTCCCTCAAAGGAAAAAAAAAACGATCGATGCTAAACAATGGATTATTTTTTTTTTTTAAATCATTTTCAAATGTAATAATAATTTATTTGGATATTTAATATAATGTTTTTTAATGGTGTAAATGTTAAAATGGCTGAAATTCTTTTTGATAAACATAAAGGAAAAAAATATTATTGGGTGAATTTAATAATCGTTAAAAGAATTGCAGCGTTATAGGTTGCGCGTATCGTCCGCGGTAGTTAAGTATCGCGATACCGGTTACAGAGCGATAGATCGTTCGACCCTGATTTAAGGGAAAATCACAGAGAGAGAGAGAGAGAGAGAGAGAGGAGAGAGAGAGAGAGAGAGAGAGCGAGAGAGAAAAAAAATTTAGACTGGGAAAAAGGAGGGAAAATATAAAAAATGTGTCCGTGTGGACAGGTGTGCTCTGGACAAACAGAGAAAGAAAGAGTAAAGAGAGTGAGAGAGAGAAAGAGAGAGAGAGAGAGAGACCAGACCCGAGAGCGAATTCCCCTCGCTTTATTTTTATTTATTTGTTTATTTATTTTGATAACGCAAGTAAACGCAAACCAAACGGAATGTCTACAAAAATCCAAATCCCCTTGCTCACACACACACACACACACACACACACACACACACACACACACACACACACACACACCACATGTCATGGCCAGGCGTAAAAATAAAAACACACACACACCCGCTGCGTCGAGGCAAACATGACTCAAACTCAAACATGACTCGTCGTGGAAAAAAAAAAGGGGGGATGAGGAGAAACGACAAGACGACAGGAAAAAAAAAACAACCTCAGGTTTCCCACAGGAGCCTCGAGTGTGTGTTGTGTGTGTTGTGTGTGTTGTGTGTGTGTGTGTGTGGTGTGTGTGTGTGTGTGTGTGTGTGTGTGTGTGTGTGTGTGTGTGTTTACCTGTACGAGATAACACACGGACACAACGCTACAGGAAACGTACGGTGGGAGGAAATACGGCCTCGGATTGGTCCAAAAAGGAATAATAATAATAATAAAAAGAAAGAAAGAAAGGGATAAATCCGGGAGAGACGAGCGGCGACGCAAAAACCAAGACAAACAGCACATCAAACCTTCGCCTGGCATTAAACCCCACACCACACACACACACACACACACACACACACACACACACACACACACGGTATGGAAACATTAGAGAGGAAACCGTGTCTTCATACTTGCACCTGCGTTGGCTTGCTCCTCCGGATCGCTCCGGATCCCGTACGCTCCGGAACGCGGGAACGCCGGCGGGAGGAGGTCGAGGTCGAAGGTTTCAGGAGCGTCGTTTCGGGAACGTCGGAAACTCGGAGAGAGAAAAAAAAAAAAAACAGGAGCAGGCCAAGAACGGTTAACTTTTTAGCAAGAATTCCCATTCCTGCTATTCAGCATCCTGACCCCCCCCCCCCCCCGTACCCTTCCCTCCTCCTCCTCCTCCTCCTCCTCCTACACCTCCACCTCGGAGCTCTTTAAAAGAGGGTTAAAAAAGAGAGAGGGAGAGAAGGAATTGAGGATAGCAAGAGGGTACAGGAAGCAGCACGGGTCATGTAAAATGCATAAGCTGCATTTAAAAATAATTTAATTCTGGAGCTGAAGCAGCTCATCTCCTGCCATCTCCGGGTGAAGGGGCTTTTTTTTCCTTCCCCCCCCCATGAATGCACCTTTTGTGACAGGCCACATTTCATTTCAGGGGAAGCGCGAAAAAAAAAGAAAGAAAAAGAAAGAAAGAAAGAAAGAGAGAGAAAGAGAAAGTTGTTGTTTGTGAGCGCAAATATTTTTGAGCGTCGCGGCGTTGAGGGCCTCGACGCTTGTTCGTGCGTTGTTGCCGGTCCGATCTCATTACCTGTGTCATTGGGTGTGTGTGTGTGTGTGTGTGTGTGTGTGTGTGAGGTGCGCAAGTCCTACAACGGTACCTTCGACAGGTAACGAAAGGTTTTAACGAATCCAGAATACTTCGCTTAATCACAGTTCATGAAACACACACACACACACACACACACACACACACACGAGCGCTGTAGTGTATTATGAATGCGTACGGGTTTCAGACATATGTTTCCTATAGCGCACACACAGCAAGATAATTATGTTACACTTCTGACCTTTGGTGGAGGGGAAAAAAAAAAGGGCCTTGAACTGTGAAGAAAAGGATAAAACCTACGATGCCACGTTCCGTACGTTAGACCTTGAAACGATCCGGCGCGAGGCTGCTTTTTTTTTTCTCTTCCTGCTTCTCATTTTCACTTCATATACGCGATATAAGGAGGTCCTTTGTTGCCTGTTTCCTGATTGATCCTAATCAAAACCATTCGCTCCCGCTGATTCTTTTTTGTTTTTTTCTGTATTTTGCGGAGGGATCAGTGGCGATACACACAACACACATCAAAACATGATGTATACAT
>JACRUU010000019.1:1645234-1647734 GCA_030449085.1 Kryptopterus vitreolus | reverse complement strand
GATGGATGGATGGATTGATGGATGGATGGATGGATGGATAACAAGAAAATTAATTTGTCAAAATCTGGTATTTATAAAGTTGAACACAAATGGTCTGGATTTTATCTTATTTGTCTGTCTGTCCACCTGCCTGTCTGTCTGTCTGTCCATACTTCCGTCTGCCTTCCTTTCTGTCTTACTGTCCATCTATCTGTCTGGACGTCTGCCATTATGTCTGTACTTCTGTCAGTCTATACGTCTGTCTATTCATCTAGCAGTCATGTCTGTCCATACGTCTGTATATCTGTCTGTCTTCTGTCTGTCTGTCCATCTGCAAAATCCATCCAGTCTGGTAACAACACACACACACACACACCTCACACACACACACCACACAACACGCACACACACATCACACACACACACACACAACACACACACACACTCACACACACACACACACACACACACACACACACACACACACACACACACACACACACACACACACACACAACACACACACACACACACACACACACACACACACACACACACACACACACACACACACACAACACACTCACACACACACACACCACCACACACACACACACCACACAAACACACACAAACAACACAAAACTACAACAGCCACACACACACACACACACACACCTCCACACCACACACCACACACTCCACACACACCACACACACACACCCCCACACACACCTCCACACCACACACCCCAAACACACACACACACACACACCCACACACACACACACACACACACACACTCTCACACACCACACACACACACACCAGCACACACACACACACACACACACACACACACACACACCCCTCACACCACACACACACACACACACACACACACACCCCACACTTTTAATGAATTGTTTGACTTGTAACCGAAGTGTTTTTCTATCCGACTGTAAGAAACAGACAACAAAAAAACAACAACAAAAAAACAACAATAAAAACGAAATAATAATAACAAAGACACACAGACAACAACAATAACCCGGCTCACGCAAAACATCCTCTGCGTCTAATTACATCCAGCTCTTGATTGGTCGCAACATCGCCGACGGATTTGTGGATTTCTCCGACTGCAGCCGGGCTTATTATTATTTCATGATTATTCCGAGAAAAAGTTTCTGAAGGAGAATAAAAAAAAAAATAAAAAAAAAAATAAAAAAAACAGACAAACAACAAGCAGACAGGAAAATGGAGGGGATGACGAAGAAGGGGAAAAAAATAGAGGAGATGTGTGTGTGTGTGTGTGTGTGTGTGTGTGCATCAATTGTCCATCCTGAGAATGACATGCTTTGTAGCACCTCTGTCACATCTCATGGAGTACAATGGACAGCAGGATCTGTGGCATGATTGGCTCGGCGTCGTCCCCGGAGACGGCGCTCGCTTTGGCATCTCCGCCTGGACTTTATGAATTAGTTACCAGCATTGTCCTTTTTCTCATTGCATGGCGGATGAAACTCATACCTGCTAAGACAGGGGTGCACACGCAGGCGAATTGGCTCGGCTTCGACGTTCCCGGGGAACGGAGGAGGAAAAAAAAAAAGTTTCACTTGCATTCACAAATGAAAGGCAGCTGTACAGCAGTGTTCGAGATTTTCTACCCTTTTTAAAAAAAAAAAAAAAAAAAGAAATGGGCAGATGAAGGGCAGGTGTGTGTGGTGTGTGTGTGTGTGTGGTGTGTGTGTGTGTGTGTGTGTGTGTGCTAACTTTTTCCCCTTCATGTGACCACGTTTGTTCAAAAGCTAAAAACCATAAAGCACCTAAAGTCTGGGGTGGATTGTGTGTGTATATGTGTGTGTGTGTGTGTGTGTGTGTGTGTGTGTGTGTGTGTAAGGGTTTTTTTTTGGTGTGTTTTGGGCCTGAATGTTAAACTTATATTTAATGTATGACATTTCACACAAATCATCCCCGGCCGAAGACATGACCCCGGGGTATTTCTGCAGATTGCTTTTTCAGTACCTCAGCAACTGTGGAATTATTCTTCCCGGAGAAAGCCTTTGAGCTCGCCGAGGTGATCAACTCAGACGGCTGCGGCCATCCCGATCTGGAACGGCTCCGAGAAAGTGATATCGTGATCGCGGAGTCATGCTAAATTGAAAACATCTTTTTTTTTTTCCTAGGTGGGGGTGGAGGCTGTATAAAATAGTCATATATATATATATATATATATATATATATATATATTCCTTCACTCACTCGAAACCAACGAAACCACAAAAAACAAACGAATAAATAAACGTTCAGTGCATCCACTCACGCTTCCTAAATTTCCCCCAATTACGCCCGGTACCTAGCTGCGCATTCACAACAGGTACGATCTCCTCACTATATTAGCGTATATTACCGTACGGAACCTTACGCAAGCGCATCGCATTCCCAAATCCATCCGTATTACTGCAATAAAGCGCATTTTTACTGAACGCAATAAAGCGCTTCCGTATAACCTAAACCTAA
>JACRUU010000019.1:1632734-1635234 GCA_030449085.1 Kryptopterus vitreolus | reverse complement strand
AGAACAAACGAATAAATAAACGTTCAGTGCATCCACTCGCACGCTTCCTAAATTTCCCCGTAATTACACCTACTAGCTGCGCATTCACAACAGGTACGATCTCCTCACTATATTAGCGTATATTACCGTACGGAACCTTACGCAAGCGCATCGCATTCCCAAATCCGTATTACTGCAATAAAGCGCATTTTTACTGAACGCAATAAAGCGCTTCCGTATAACCTAAACACCGTATCACCAGTTTATATGGAAAAGCAACCGGAACACAATTCTTAAAGGAGCCACGTCCCATATTTTACACTTCAAACCAACACTAAACAAATAACATTGTCATTAACAAGAAATTACTATTAAAAGTTTCCAGAGTAAAATAAATATGAAATAATCATTTATTAAAGGGAGAGATTTTGAGAGAAATGTATAGAATTATAACTTCTGTTAAACATGAAAAGTATTTATTTATGCTACATTACCAACATGCAAAATGTGCAGTATATATATATATATATAGTGTGTATAGTATATAGTGTGTGTGTGTGTGTGTGTATTATAAAGGAAAACAAACTAAAGTTAGTGTTTTTAAAATGACCCCAGTGATGTCTTCCTGGCCTTTAATAAAAAATAAATAAATAATATTTTATATATATATATTTATATATATATACACACACACACACACAAAAGCGTACACAAGCGAATGCGATCATCTAAAATGAGTCATGTGTCTATTTAAGATCCACTAATTCCCAACCTGTTACTAACATTTAGCGGAAAAGACCCTCTAAGTGCAATAATCTATAAAGATTAGGCGGCACGCTGCACTGAGAGGTAACCCGAGCCCCGCCATCGAACGCCAGCAATTAAGACGTCAAAATGGGTGGCTAATTGTGTTCGGACTCATCAAAATGATGAGGAGAATGGGATAACGGCGATACCGATGGGCCGCGCAGTTCAAAGAAAAGCTTTAAGTGTTACCATCGAGTCGATCTCTCATTACACCAGACTTTAATTAACTCTGCCAGAATGAAAACGGCGCCGAACAGAAACGAGCGCGAGCCCGGAATAGACGACCCCAGCCAATAAAAACACAGCGTTTAAAATAACACACAATAACCTACGTTTACAATTCCTAATTTACTAACATCAACTATTACATACATCCAGTCTGAGAGAGAGAGAGAGAGAGAGGAGAGAGAGAGAGAGGATAGATAGATGATAGATAGATAGATAGATCTAGATAGATAGATAGATAGATAGATAGATAGATAGATATAGATAGATAGATATAGATAATGGGATGATAGTTATTAGAGAATATATATTAGATAGAAGATAGATAATTAGATAGATAGATGGAGGGATCAGTAGAAATAGAAGGATAGTATTATATATTATATATATAGAGAGAGAGAGAGAGAGAGAAAGTGGTAGAGAGAGATATATAGATGAGGAGAGAGATATATAGAAAGAGATAGAGATAGAGAGAGAGAGAGATAGATAGTAGATGGATGATGGATAGTTAATATATATATATTATATATATAATATATATAGAGAGAGAGAGAGAGAGAGAGTGAGAGAGAGCGAGAGAAGATGAGAAAAGTGGAGAGAGAGATAGATAGATAGATAGATAGATTTATATATATAGATAGATAGATAGATATGAGATAGAGAGATAGATAGATAGATAGATAGATAGATAGATAGATAGATAGATAGATAGATAGATAGATAGATAGATCTACATCTGTAACGACGGGGGAGAGGAAAACGTTCATCTCTCCATGTGTGACCACTCTTCTGTCTTACCTCCTATCTTTCTTTCTTTCTTTCTTTCTTTCTTTCCTCTTTCCCTCTATTTTTCTCTCTCTCCCCTTCTCTCTGTCTTCCCCCCCTCTTTCTCTCCACTCTCTCTCTCTCTCTCTCTCTCTCTCTCCTCTTCAGGTCGTCCCAGGGAAGGAAAGCGTTGCGTTTGGCTCCACATGAAACAGAGGTGGATCGCTGTGACGCGGCCCTGCATCTGGCATTCAGCACTCAGTACCTCTCTCTCACACACACACACACACACACACACACACACACACACACACACACACACACACACACACACACACACATCGATCACTTCCACATGTCCCACACTTCAGCAGAACATCTCCAGTCCTGATTAACACGCTTTTTCTTCATTTGATGGGTTGAAGGTCGGAATGGAACGAAGGTGAAGCTCGTAATTAAGAGAGGGTTAAAAAAAAAAGCACAGCTGGGATTTAAAAAAACTCCAGTCATGTTTCACGGTGGCCGTGTGAAATAACACTGCACTGTGTGTGTGTGTGTGTGTGTGTGTGTGTGTGTGTGTGTGTGGAGGCATATCTAATACAAACTCAGCTCCGCTCCGGGCGATCAGCAATTACAGAGAAGATTTTAGTGACTGCAAATGAAACGACCATTTAAGAGAAGAAAGATGGTGAAGCAGGAGAACTGGAGGGTGGTGCTGGGGTTT
>JACRUU010000019.1:1612734-1625234 GCA_030449085.1 Kryptopterus vitreolus | reverse complement strand
GTTTATATATATATATATATATATATATATATATATATATATATATATATATATATATATATATATCAGTATATACTGTATATACTGTATATATATTTTACTGTATAGTTTATACATTACTGTATAGTTTATATATATATATATATATATATATATATATATACATCACTGTGTAGTTTATATATATCACTGTATTACTGTATAGTTTATCACTCATAATAAATCTCTCTCATCTCATAAAATCTCTATCGTTCCTTCGCACCTCGTCACTGCTCATACAGACCGTACGAATGTCTAACATCTGACCTCGACGCGAGGGAGACGAGAGCGAGGCGGGGCTGCGAGAGGCGCTAATGAAGGCCGTGGTCCAGACGGTGCGAAGGCCACGTATCTCAGCGCGTAGCCCACGCCGCTATCCATCCGCCTACACGATCCGAGCGTGCGAAGCCCGGCCCGTCACACGCCGCCGCTTTCATCTTTACGAAAATAAACACAACGCCGGAGTATCTCTTAATGAATCCCGATCGCGGCTACCTGGCTTAATTAAAAACTATCGAGCGAGCCGAGGCGATCCCGCTCGTCGCGTCTCCGCGAGGATGTAAACAAAGCGGAAAAAGAATCATTTACAGACCGCGAAAAGAAAAGAAATACGGAGATGAACGGCAGATTTATTCTTTCTTTCTAATCAAGCGGAGGTCGATTGATAAACCTCCGGGTGGAGAGAAAAAAAAAGAAAAGAGCGTCTGCCTAATGATCTGGAACGGCTCGTTCATTAATAATTTTGACGGAGGTGCGTCTCGGAGGCGATCGATATCCTGATCATACTTTAGTTTCAACCTTGACTTGAAAATGCCAGCGAGGACTAAGAGCTTCTCTTCTGTTCGGCCATCAATAGCGCAGAGCGAATCCGGGAGCGAGGACGCATCGCGGGGCGAACACAATACAATCGCACTTAATTATCTCGTGCGGATTATTAGAGTTATTAGTAAATGGAAAGGAGGAGGGGAAGGAAAAAAAAAAGCATTTCTGCCCCTGGTCTTTTATTTTTTCGCACGGCGTCAATGGGCTACGAATAATTCAATTACGCCTCCGTGTTCTATAACAGAGAATAAACTGTGCCATCCATTTGCTCTCCGTCTTTGATTAACATAATTAAAAGAGCGGCTGGTGGAAAAAAAAAAAAAAAAAGAAGAGGCCATTATTATCGCGCTAAAAGCATGGCGAAAAACACTCGCCGCTGTAATACAAGATCGTCCAGTCGCTCAGACGCCGATTGATTGCTCTGTAACTGAGAACTTGTTTATGGCACACGAGGCAACGCTTAACAGAAATGTCGACATTCAGCCTCTATAATTATCCCATTGACGAGCGGCGGAATTCTGACGGCAACGTTTTCCCGTCCGCGCGATGCTGCGATGCTACGATGCTACGCCGCTCCTCGTCCCGGTCCTCAAATACACCCCGACAATGATATCTTTCATTTAGTTTTGGTGAATCAGGAAGCGCACCTTCCCTTCCGAATTTCCAACTGAATACCCGAAATTTCCGGGAAAACATTCCGGCGTTGAGGGGCGGGAGAACCTGCAGTCGAGAATACGTAGCGCTAATTATGAGGCCGTAACAGGATTCATATCACACATTTCACACCTCGGACGATCCGTCAGTCGGAGCGCCGGAGCGCCGGCATGTGCGTCGCTTATGCGGAATTTTTTTCCACTAATACGTTTCCATTATGAGGTAATGGGCCTAATCGCCATCGCACCGCACCGATGTATTTATTTATTTATTTATTTGTTTGTTTATTTAAGTGATCCTCTAGTAACCTCTCAACCGGCTCGGGGTAAAAAAAAAAAACGTCCGTTTTTTTTGGGTGGGAATCGCCAGGATGAAGCTCTTAAAATCCGGGATCTTGTGGGAAGACCTTCCAGAGGTACTTGCTCATTTTTCCGGGCAGGTTTTCTACAAAATAATGTGGGATCGTGACGGAATTTCGATGACGTGGATAAAAAAAAAAAAAAAAAGAGGGGTTAAATCTAACGTCCTGATTGATTCGTATTCATCGCGAACAAAACAAATGGAACACTTAAGGCGAGATCTCGAGCATGTAGGAGTGAAATCAATATAAATAAGTCACTGCAGTCGGATTTTTTGGGTTGTTGTTGTTGTTTAATGGAGACATGGAAAGGGAAGGAAATAAATGAGGGTGGGAAAACAAAAGGGTACCGTTTGCACTGGTAAATTTGCCACTGGTGAATACTGTTTATGTGATAAACGTGACCGAGGCGGTGGTGGTGGGGTGGGGTGGGGTTGGCGGTGTTTGTGGCCGGGGATGATAGTACATTAGGCGTGAGAATAGTTCTCTATTCTGGTGCATTTTGTCGCCATTAAACTCAATGACTTGGTTTTACATAACCCACCTGTATTCCTCCGTAGCCCCCCTAACAGTCTGATGCAATCAAGGAAAGGGGAAAGGGGTGTATCTCAGGGGTCCACGGTGGTCGGTTGCTGATCGGAAGGTCGTGGGTTTCGAGCCAAGGTATCGCAAAGATGCCACCCCAGGGTCCTGCAGCCAGGCCCTTAACCCTCTGTGTTCCAGGGGTCATGGCTCACCAGGATATGCGAAGAAATAATATCCCTGTGCTGTAATGATATACATGTAAAAAATACTGTACAAGCGACTTATAACTGAACAGCTGATGGTTAAGGGCCTTGCTCGAGGGCCGGCGATCTTCCCGGTCCGGGGTCCGAGGCCTTAACCGCTAAGCTAGCACCTTCCCATACCTCCTAATGAAGGTCTAAAACCATAGAGTGGCAGCTTTGGCGATACCGTGGCTCGAACCCCTGATGAGTAGCCCAGCGCCATAGGTGACTGAGATACACTCTTTGACCACGACTCGGAGGATGAGAAAAAGTTATCCCGGTGTTCCGAACTTTCACTTCCGAAGTCTATGGCATGTCGTAGCTGGCGAGCCGAAATACCTCGGAAACACTCCAAGCCCAGACGCTTGCGACGGCCGGCGATGGGGGCGATGGGGGGCGATGGGGGCGCGAGCCGAGGAGACGGGAGTTTGAATGTTTATAGACCACTTTTAACTCCTCTCTCCTGCTGTAATCTCTCCCAGGGTATCAAAGAGGAGCATCATCTCCAGCAGCAACACAGCACCCAAATCCTACAAGACAGCCTGGGCTTTGTAGCTCGGCTTTCTCCTTCATCCATAGCCCTTTGTCATAGACACACTCTCACACACACACCTTCCATTCCACAGGGTTAAGTTTCAAGCTCCCCGGTCCCTCGTTCTCTCGGTGTTCACATCTGAGCCTCGGAGACTTTATCCAGCTTCATCTTCTTCGCGGGTCCCGACATTTGCCGGCCCTATTTAACCCAGCGAGGGGCTTTATCATATTTTGCTCATCGCATGCTGCTGGAGATGGAAGTTCTATCTCCACCACCACCTCTGAGATTTGCCTTCAGATCTTCCAGATCCTCTTTAAACCTCCCACACCGGACCACCTGTAGAGGCTCGGGCCGAACCTCCCCGCAAGCCCACCCACCCCCGAACCAACCCCCTGCGCTTTCCCGACGTGATTACGATTGTGTTATTTTTGTATGATTTCCCCTCCGAGGTTCGGACACGCCTTTCGGAAACACCTCAAACCCTCTCCTGGGCTACGTCTGAAAAACCTCGGAATGACTTTAATCAAAAATCGGTCCGAGCTAGGCGCGAGAAAAAAAATCACCCGCCGAGCTAGCATCTGGCGAACAGATAGAAGAGAAGAAGCTGTAAAAACCACGTCGTAATGAGAGCATTATAAAACAGTTCATTAGGAAAGCGTAGCCCCGGGGGGTGCGGATGGGGGAGGGGAGCGGGGAGGGTGGGGTTTGGGTAGGTCGTCAGGGTGTCAGAGGAGGATGAGGATCGGAAAACAAGCGTGTTACACAAGTAAACAAGTTTTTTTTCCGAGGGAAGGAATACCCCGGGCGGAGGCTGCGTTTCATTTCATACCTTCTTTACGTTTAATGACGGAGGGGCAGTAAAGCGTATGCATGCGTTATTGATTTCAACAGTATATGCCTTCTATCGCCAACGCCGTTCATTATCTCCAGGAGTATCTCCTCTCGCTCCGCCTCCTTCTTCAGCCATCAATCTCCATATTCCCGGATGAAACTATAAACCCTTCCGTTCACGACACCGGGGTGTGTGATCGACGCCCTTTCATTTACACTTCACGAGTAGCCGAGCGGCGCCCTTTTTAGACGCCGGAGTCGTAATTATTTTAATAAACCCGCAGCTTGTCGTACGCCGCTTCAGCGATCCGGCTCGGGGGGGGGGGGGGGGGGGGGGGGGTCTCGGAAATCATCGCCGCGGCAATAAACGCTTCATATTCCTATTTATTGCCTCCTAGACGCTACTGCCTTATTGGGGCCACCCTCATGAATACGGCAGGGGGGAATGAGACAGTGCAACACAAAACATATTCTGGGGGATGGGGGACGGAGAGAGAGAGAGAGAGAGAGAGAGAGAGAGGACGGATGATGGTCTGGTGATAATACTGCAGTGGGGGGAAATAAAAGGAGAATCTCGAAGGAGAGCGAATGCGAAAAATGTGTAAGCGGTTAAAATGCAACGTTTCTGTCGAAACCCGCAGATGTGTAATTATACGCATTTAATTCATGAGCGTGGACATGGTTTGGCAGGAGGCGGTGGGGGGGGGGGGGGGGGGGGGGGGGGGGGGGGGGGGGGGTGGGGGGGGGGGGGGGGGGGGGGGGGATGGGGTGGGGGGGGTTGGGGGGGGGGGGGGGGGGGGGGGGGTGGGGGGGGGGGGGAGGGTGGGGGGGGGGTGTTGGGTGTGGTTGTTTGGGTTGATTCGGGGGGGGGGGGGGGGGGGAGGAGGGCGGGGGGGGGGGGGGGGGTGGTGGGGGGGCGGGGGGGGGGGGGGGGGGGGGGGGTGGGGGTGGATACTAGTCCAGGCTGGAGATCAGCACATATCCCTTAGAAAATAATGACTGATAGCACATTAAATATACGAGAGATGGATATGAGACAGACCGAGGGCGAGGTCGAGGTCTCTTTATAATGGGAGAATATAGAGACAAACAAATCGTATCCTATACAAAGTCCTATATGAATTCTAAGATCGGATTCTATAGCAGTAAAAACAGTAATATCGCTATATGTATATATATATATAAAATATATATATATATTTATCGTGATTAATTGCACGTTTTCAACGTAGCATAAATAAATACTGTAACAGATGTAATAATTCTATACATTTCACTCAAAATCTCTTTAATAAAAAATTATTGATTATTTAATATTTATTTTACTCTTCTTTTAATAGTTAATTTCTTGTTAATGACAATGTTTATTTGTTTTAGTGTTGGTTTGAAAGTGTAAAATATAGGACGTGGCTCCTTTAAGAATTGTGTTCCGGTTGCTTTTCCATATAAACTGGTGATACGGTGTTTAGGTTATACGGAAGCGCTTTATTGCGTTCAGTAAAAATGCGCTTTATTGCAGTAATACGGATTTGGGAATGCGATGCGCTTGCGTAAGGTTCCATACGGTAATATACGCTAATATAGTGAGGAGATCGTACCTGTTGTGAATGCGCAGCTAGGGGGCGTCAATTGGGGGGAAATTTAGGAAGCGTGAGTGGATGCACTGGATGTTTATTTATTTATTCGTTTTTTTGTTGTTCGGGTTTCGTTCGTTCGTCGACGCGACGCAGAGTGAAGGAGCAGATCACTCATATAGTAACGCACACTGCGTTATAACACATGTTACGCTAAAGTCGACTTGTGTTATCTTTGATAGCCCTACAAAAAAATATATATATATATATATATATATATATATATATATATATATATATATATATATATATATATATATATATAGTTGTTAAACCAACACAACTGTATCTGATGTACATTTTATTAAATCGATGCAGCACATCATTTACTGTCACCGAATCCTACTGCATACATCTTACAGTCATGTGACCTGCAATGCACCGAGTTTCATCTGTTCAATACGTATCATCGCTGCAGATCTTTTGAAAAAAAAAAGAAAAAAACCCGGACCAGTAAGGATGAGAAAATTTGAGAATGAAAATGAGGATGTGTGTGTGTGTGTGTGTGTGTGTGTTGTTAGGCAAGGGGGATATTTGTATTTTTTTCGTATTTATTTTTTACATTTTATTCTCGTTAACGATCCGTGTGGCGCCGGTGGGCTGATGGGCATGGTGCACGGGAAGGAGATTGATGTGCTCAATCACAGAATTTATCCAGCAACGTTTACAATATGATCTCGGGCGCCTGGCTCCTCTCGGGCCGCATCACGTCGAGAAAAGGCAGGCTGGGTAATTTGTTCTGATGTAGTAAATAACTGGCCGTAATGAAACTCGGCCTGATGTATTCGTAAAGGGGAAAAAAAAAAAAGGGGGCCTGATTGATGCAGGAAGGACTCGGCGTGCCCATTTAGCATGCACGAACCCCCGGCGCTTCGGCCCTAGCCGCAGAACGCTCCCTCTGACAGCTGCCGCGGCTGCACGCAATCTTAAAGCAGTTATGAATTACTGCTGACCCCCTCCTCCACCCCCCCCTTCCTCTCCCTCCGAATAAAGCCCCCTCCTCCGACCATGCCGGAGCTCCACAAGCGAAGCATATTGAAAGTCATCAGTCTGTGGCGGTCATTCTTTTTAGCATGATGTGCTGTACGGAATGGTGGCGGGGGGAGGATTAGTTGCAATCACTGGAAAAATAGAAGCTGTAGAAAAGGGGGGGGGGCGGACAAAAAAAAAAAAAAAGAAGTGCACCAGCATGATATTTTCGCCGTACACTCAAGCAAGTCGTATAAATGAGGATAAAAGCCTGGGCTGCAGCAGCGGATAGATAATGCCTGCGTTTCCGTATTCTTTCCCTATAGCATTTATATATATATATATATATATATATATATATATCTATATATATATATATATATATTCCGGGAAAATATTCCGCACAGGATGGGAATAACATGGATTGCGATTTCTTCTCCCGGGGCGACAATGCACCAGGTCGAGCGGCACGCCGTTTCCCGAGTCCTATTAGGGTCAAAACATTCCCATTGCTTTTTCTTCTTATTATTATTATTATTTCCGATCCGAGCCGTTACCGTTCCGTACGGTAATAATTGTACGTCTCGAGCCTCTCTGTACGAAATTATACGGCCGGCTTCGAGTGCTTCGTCTTACACAAAAGTGTTTCCACTCAGCCGGGCATTTTATAGGTGGTTAATATCGGGCGCGGAATGGCGTTATGCTAATGGCTTTTTCAATCAAACGGCAAAATGTGACACGGCGTAAAAGTGTATGTAAAGTTCAGCGACGGCCGAACACCTAATCTGGGCTGTTCATTAAAGCGCCGGACAGGTCTTTTATTACCCTGATGGGATGGGATGGGATGGGATGGGGCGATGGCGTGAGGTGGCGTGGGGGTTTTTTTGGTCTAAAGGGGCAGAGAGCGGGGGGTGTAGGGGGGGGTCACAGGGAAAAGGTTAGCAAGATGAAAGCCAGGATACTCTTCACTCGTGTAGCCCTTCTACGTCTCTTCAATAATTAACCTATTGGCTTTGCTTTGGCCTTTTTAACGCTTTGAAATGCATATCAAACATCCACAATCCCCTCCAAAAAAAAATACCCCTCTGTACTTATATACAGTTTGTCTATGCTAATGTCAGGTGGGGGAAATAAATAAATAAATAAATAACACGGGATAATCCTGCAACGCAAAACAGAAACATTGCATCGCTCTTTGTCGTTTTGTTTTTACGACGACAAGTTATATGTACAACATTCATTCATTCATTCATTCATTCCTCTTCTAGCGCTTTATCTGTGTCTATCTCAGGCGTCTATGGGTATTAAGGCAGGATACACCCTGGATGGAATGCCAACCCATCACACTCACACACACATTCATACACTAGGGACAATTTTCCAAGGTGCCAATCAACCTACCGTGCATGTTTTTTTGGACCGGGGGAGGAAACCGGAGAACCCGGAGAAAAACCCCCTGAGGCACGGGGAGAACATGGACAAACTCCACACACACATGGCCGAGACGGGAATCGAACCCCCGACCCTGGCGGTGTGAGGCGAACGTGCTAACCACTAAACCACCGTGCCCCCCTCTGTATTCATCATTCATTCATTCATTCATCTTCTATCTACCCAGAGACTTCTACCGCTTTATCCGCTTTATCCGATCTTCCCTCGGGTCACGGGGAGTCTGTGCCTATCTCAGGCATCTATGGGCATTAAGGCAGGATACACCCTGGATGGAATGCCAACCCATCGCAGGGCACACACACACAACACACACACACACACACACACACACACACACACACACACACACACACACACATTCACACACACATTCATACACTAGGGACAATTTTCCAAGTTGCCAATCAACCTACCGTGCATG
Organism: Kryptopterus vitreolus; assembly: GCA_030449085.1. Lineage (NCBI taxonomy): Eukaryota > Metazoa > Chordata > Actinopteri > Siluriformes > Siluridae > Kryptopterus > Kryptopterus vitreolus. Next base: position 1,616,752 of record JACRUU010000019.1, on the reverse strand, counting down.
TTTTTGGACCGGGGGAGGAAACCGGAGAAAAACCCCCTGAGGCACGGGGAGAACATGGACAAACTCCACACACACATGGCCGAGACGGGAATCGAACCCGGACCCTGGCGGTGTGAGGCGAACGTGCTAACCACTAAACCACCGTAGTCCCCCTCTGTATTCATCAATCACGGCAAAATAAAATCTCATTGTATAAAATCAATGTTAGTGTTTGTTTTCCTGTTGACAGGATTTGGATTTTTTTACAGTTTGCCATTTAATAGTAAATAATAATGATATATATGTTTCATCTTCCTGAACGTTTTATTAAGTTTATATGACTTTAAAATATTTAAAAGTCATTTTTAGTAAAAACTTTATTTGTTTTATGAGTGAAGAAATGAAAAATTAATTTGTTAATTTGCGTTTAATTTTAATGTTCATGGAATATCAGACTGAATGTCCCCAATATAGTTTCACCTCCACAAACCTGGCCCTCTTTACCAAAAGTTTGTACACCCCTGGTCTTAGGGGAATGCCGGCGGAATGTCGCAGTATTCCAAAAGGACATGGGAGCAGGAACGACGGCTTTTCCAGAAGAATACGTTTCCTTCGTGCAATTTTTGCATTAAACGATATACAATATGATATAAAATATGCAGAACAATTATCAATTATCGCACGTAATTCTCCGCAAGTTTTCCTGAAATTTTGTGTCCAAAACAAACAACGCTACGCCGCCCTTCGCTGGCGCGGTGCAGACGTTGGGAACATGAGATGTAACCGGGTCCTCGTCAGCGCCTCTTCATTTTCAGGGACGGCTGTTGGGCCGGCGGCGGACGGCGGACTCGGGAGATGGAGAAATGGAGAATGACAATGCAGGAGGAAGTCAGCATCTGCAGTCTGGCGTGATTGTCGGGGGTCCGGTCGCAGGCAATCTGGTAATGTATCATTCATATTGCTGCAGTGCTGCTGTTGCAGCCCCTCATTCTCTTACCAGCTCCTCGACAAAAACACTGGCCGTCGTCACGCGCCGTCCCCATCACTCTCGCCACACCGCTGTCCCACAATTTGTCACCTGGTGAGCGTGATTTCTGTCTGACTGACACACACAAACACATATTCAGGCACTTATAGTCGACTGCCACGGCGTGTTCCGCTTCACCTTAATGGCTTTTTGCACACCATGTAGCAGGACATAAATGCATCCCGATAATATAACAGATATTTTCCATAATCAGCTAGCTATATATATATATATATATATATATATATATATATATATATATATATATATATATATATATTATATATAGATATATAGATATATATATAGTGTTGTCTATATATATATCAAAATATTTAATCGCATGATTTATGTACCAAAAATAAATACTTTTCATGTTTAGAATACTGTAAATAACTGTAACAGATGTTATAATTATATTCATTCATCCCAAAATCTCTCCCTTTAATAGAATTATTGATTATTTCATATTTATTTCATCAAATTATTCTTTTAATATCAATTAATTACAATGTTTATTGGTGGTTTGAAGTGTAAAATATGGGACGTGGCTCCTTTAAGAATTGTGTTCCGGTTGCTTTTCCATATAAACTGGTGATACGGTGTTTAGGTTATACGGAAGCGCTTTATTGCGTTCAGTAAAAATGCGCTTTATTGCAGTAATACGGATTTGGGAATGCGATGCGCTTGCGTAAGGTTCCATACGCTAATATATCTACTATATATATATCATTGCTTTCGAGCGATCGATTAAAAAATGCAATCGTGATTGATCACATGACTGTCGTGAGTTAATCCTCGATTAAACACAGTTTAATACTTTTCAAGTATTTTTCAATTCTGGAATCAACATGTTGCATTGAAAAAAATAATATATATATATAAATATATATATATATATAGATAGATCAGATAGATAGATAGATAGATAGATAGATAGATGATAGACAGATAACACATTAATACAAAAATAGAATATTAGAATAGAATTACCCCACCTTTTTGGTACAATAAATCAGGGTGCAATCATGCCCCCCACCACCCCCCCCCATCCTGCACCATGCCCCCCCCCCCCCCCCCCCACCTCCCTTCCCCTCTTTCTGAAAAGGACAAAAACGTTCCTTCATTTTAAAACCTAATCACTAGCGCCCATTAAAGCAAGGTGCCAGAGATATTGCCTGAGATTTGGACTGATTATCATTCTGAATGAAAAAAAAAGAAGGGAGGAAAAAAAAAAAAACCCCAGCGTTTGGTTCGGTCCCGTGGGGGCGAGGAGGAGTCGCTCTTCAAGGTGACGCGTCCAACCAGAGGAATACATTTACGACGTGCACTTGACAGCACGAGACATAAAGCTTTATACAAACATGTATATTCAGAAATTATATAAAAAGAAAATAAATATATATATATTTGCGGGTGTGTAAAATCCAGAATCGGACGGTTCCTGTGAAGTGGGCCGCCGGGGTACGGCCGGAAAAGCCAAGAGAGATGTCTGAAATGAACAAGTCGGGCTGAAATCTCATTCCGAATGGCGGGGAAATGTGATAGACATGCTAAACTCGGGCTAGGTGCAGGGTTAGGGGAGGGAACTTTGCACCGCGAATCCCATTCCGGTCCGCGGCTCCGGCTCCGGCAGGGAGAAATTGCCAAATCATACAGTAATCACCTTATCCATCATGGTAATCCTGCAGATACACACAGGGCTTTGGGCTGCGAGATCCTTTTCCTCATTTTCGAGAAGAACATGAAGTCATTCGCTCTCAGGCAGCTCAAGTATTCACTATAGGCTTCTTTTTTATTCCGGGCTAGAAAGTGTGGGACGCAGAAATCTTCTTTAAAATAAAGGGTTTTAAATGTGATTAAATGGAGGGTTTTATTTCCCAAATGCACATGTGGGGGTGATTCTACGATTTTATACGATATTATATATATATATAATATATATATATATATATATATATATATATATAATATTATATATATATATATATAAACACACACACAATCACACACACATATATATATATATTATATAATATATATATATATATATATATATTCATTCATTGATCTTCTACGGGCTTTCCGATCTTCTCGGGTCACGGGGATCTGTGTCTATTCAGCGTCTATGGGCATTAATGCAGATACACCCTGGATGGAATGCCAAACAATCCACACCACCACACACAACCACACAACACAAACAAAAATTCCTCAATCAACCTACGTGATTTTTTTGGACCGGGGGAGGAAACCGGAGAACCCGTAGAAAAACCCCTGAGGCACGGGGAGAACGGCACAGAACTGGCGCACACAAACGCAAGCGAGTACGGACCCGGATCGGGCCTGGCGGTGTAACTAACGTAACCACTAACCAACGCGCCCTCTAAATTATGGTATATTTTTTATTATATATTTTCCCAAATATTTTCAATATTAAACATTCAGGTGTTTTTACTCTCAGAATCAGCAAATCCAATTAATACTAATACCATTCATTATTTACCCTTTGTTTGTTGTTGTTGCTCTTTCGTCGTGGATAAAACGTGGAGGTTAAAAAGGTATTCATTAGGGGTCTGCGGTAAACAATGAAATAATTAAATAATAAACGAATTAATCTTGCTTATTAATATTTGTCATTATTTATCCGGAGGAACGGAGCGCGGCTCCGGTGTGGAAAGAAAGCGGATTCACACTTACGCACGGATTTGAGCGTGGAGAAATGAGCTTTGCTGGACGAAGCTGCTTCTCACCCCCTACACACACACAGCATGCAGTCATCACACACACACACACACACACACCACACACACACACAACACCACACAAACACAACACACACCTCAGCACAATTCAGTCCAGGTTCAGCCCCACACACTCAGGTGGGTCAGAACATTCCGGGACTCCCTATGTGGATACCCCCCCCCCTTGCCTTTTTTACCAAATGTGTCTGAGAGAATACATTTGACAAAAACAAAGGAAATTTGACAAGAAAAAAAGAGAAAGAAAGGA
>JACRUU010000019.1:1542119-1602119 GCA_030449085.1 Kryptopterus vitreolus | reverse complement strand
AACACGTGACTCGAACCTACAAAACCAAACCGGAACTCGAACTCGCGACTCGAACCCGCACGCAAAACGAAACCGGAACTCGAACACGCGACTCGAACGAACCCGCAAAACGAAACCGGAACTCGAACACGCGACTCGAACACGCGACTCGAACCCACAAAACTAAACGGAACTCGAACCTGTGACTCGAACCCACAAAACGAAACCGGAACTCAAACCTGCGACTCGAACCCACAAAACGAAACCGTATCTCGAACCCACGACTCGAACCCGGGACTCGAACCCGCGACTTTCACTTATCAAACATGATATTTGTGGCGTCACGCCGCGCCCCAGAAACGGCCATTACGTCAGGACGTGGCGGCGCTGATGACTTTAATATTCCCCCATTCAGACTGGGGTTTAGTGGGTCGTAAGCGGGCCTTTGATCCAGTACAGGGTTCTGTTTTAGGAGCGTAATGATATCAGGTTACACTCATTATATTAAAGCGCACAGAGATCATTCATTATTTCCATTGTAATGGTTTTTGGTAATGAGATTTGTTTGGAGGAAATTATATAATTATATAATAGTGTTTTAATTGGTCTGTTCCAAACGACCTCATCATTTCATCTCGTCCTTTAGATAAACTTCCCTCGCCAACCAGGATCATACAATCATAAAGGGGATGTCAAAGGATCAAAGCTCATGCCTCGTCTATTTTTACATTTCATCAAACGGGAAAAATCAATCAATTAATCAATTAATCAATTAATCAATTAATCAATCAATCAATCAATTAATTAATCAATTAATCAATTAATCAATTAATCAATTAATCAATTAATCAATTAATCAATTAATCAATCAATCAATTAATCAATTAATCAATCATTTCATCTGTCCATCCATCCATACATCTATAGACCAATCCATTCATCCATCCCACTATAGACCAATCCATCCATCCATCCATCCATTCATCCATCCCACTATAGACCAATCCATCCATCCATCCATCCATCCCACTATAGACCAATTCATCCATCCATACTTTCCACTATAGACCAATCCATCCATCCATCCCACTATAGACCAATCCATTCATCCATCCCACTATATACCAATCCATCCATTCATCCATCCATCCCACTATATACCAATCCATCCATCCATCCATCCATCCCACTATAGACCAATCCATCCATCCATCCCACTATATAGCAATCCATCCATACATCCCACTATAGACCAATCCATCCATCCATCCCACTATATACCAATCCATCCATCCATCCATCCATCCCACTATAGACCAATCCATCCACCCATCCCACTATATACCAATCCATCCATACATTCCACTATAGACCAATCCATCCGTCCATCCATCCATCCCACTATAGACCAATCCATCCATCCATCCCACTATATAGCAATCCATCCATCCATCCATCCATACTTTCCACTATAGACCAATCCATCCATCCATCCCACTATAGACCAATCCATTCATCCATCCCACTATATACCAATCAATCCATCCATCCATCCATCCCACTATAGACCAATCCATCCATCCATCCCACTATATAGCAATCCATCCATACATTCCACTATAGACCAATCCATCCGTCCATCCATCCCACTATAGACCAATCCATCCATCCATCCCACTATATAGCAATCCATCCATCCATACTTTCCACTATAGGCCAATCCATCCATCCATCCCACTATATACCAATTCATCCATCCATCCATACATACATACATACATTCCACAATATGCCAATCCATCCGTCCATCCATCCCACTATATACCAATTCATCCATCCATCCATACATACATACATACATTCCACTATAGACCAATCCATCCATCCATCCATCCATCCATACATACATTCCACTATATACCAATCCATCCATCCATCCATCCCACTATATACCAATCCATCCGTCCATCCATCCCACTATATTCCAATCCATCCATCCATACATCCATCCCATTATATACCAATCCATCCCACTGTATACCAATCCATCCACCCATCTACATACCAATCCATCCATCTATCCATCCATCCATTCCACTATAGACCAATCCATTCATCCATCCATCCCATTATAGACCAATCCATTCATCCATCCATCCCTCTATAGACCAATCCATTCATCCATCCATCTATCCCACTATAGACCAATCCATCCATACATACATACATCCCATTATATACCAATCCATCCCACTGTATACCAATCCATCCACCCATCTATATACCAATCCATCCACCCATCTACATACCAATCCATCCATCCATACATACATACATCCCATTATATACCAATCCATCCCACTGTATACCAATCCATCCATCCATCCATACATACATACATACATCCCATTATATACCAATCCATCCATCAATCCCACTATATACCAATCCATCCATCCATCCCTCCCACTACATAGCAATCCATCCATCCATTCATCCATCCCACTATCTACCAATACATATATCCATCCATCCATCCTACCCTATCTATCTATCTATCTATCTATCTATCTATCTATCTATCTATCTATCTATCTATCTATCTATCTATCCTATATATCTGTCTATCTGTTTGTCTGTCTATCTATCTATCTGTCTGTCTGTCTGTCTATTCAAAAATCCCTTCACCCCTTCAACAAACTACACATGTATCCCTTTAATCATTTGTCCATTCTCCCGTTCATCAGTCCATCGTTCATTCTTTAGTTCATCCCTCCATCCCTCCATATTTTTACAGAATAATGAAAGAGAAATCTGATGGACAAACTACAACAACTGTTTGTACATCAACCCCCCCAAATCCCCCGTCCCCCCGAATCCGAGACCCCGCGTTCCCCGGGGACCGCGTTCCGTGCTGTGAGGACGGAGTGAAACGGTGCCAGCGCTGTTGGCGTCCACGTGGGTAAAATCAGGGCGGTCTCAGTGCAGTCACACGGCTCTGTGCCACACCTCCTGGCGCCGGTTCCCACGAGGTGGTGAAGGGAGCGAGGGGTGTGTGTGTGTGTGTGTGTGTGTGTGTATGTGGGATGGGGGGTGTCTGTCAGCGTACATGGCATAACGGACTCCGACACGATCCCCCGGCGCGAAATTCTCCTCTTGCATCACATCCTGTACCTGGGAAAAAAAAATACCCGCCCCCCCCCTCTTTTTTTTTCCTTCCTCCAAGAGCCGGCGCTCCAATGCTATCGCGCTCACATGTAAATCGGCTTGTTTAACATTCCGCTGTTTATTCCAGACCCCCACGGCGTCTGCATATATGCAAAGCAGGATGGGCGGAGAGGCAACGAGGCTTGGCGACACACACACACACACACACACGCTTCCCAGACAGAGACAGGATTTTCCGTATGGACCGCGCCAAGGACGACATCAGTGCCGCGCGTTAATCCGCCTTTTTTTTTTTTTAACCGACGCTAATTGCCTCCTCGACTCGTTTTTTTTTTTTTTTTTTTTTCGCACCAACAACATTATTCGTTTTTTTTTTTATTATATATATATATATATATATATATATATATATATATATATATATATATATATATATATATATATAATTGTCCCCCAGACGGATAATCGGTGCCAGGACAAAGACAGACGCAAGTCTGCTTTCTTTTCCTTCTCATCTCCTCTCCTCCGCCGCTTCTCTTCTTGCGTAATGAAATGAATGCTTCATTATAATCGCCCGTTGTCATCACGCGTAAGACGCGTACGCCATTAAGCGGGCGAGCGTTTCTCTCTCCGGGTTATCAGTCCGCATTAGCGACTTCCAGCGTGCCAGCCGACGATAATTATCACTCGTCGAGGACTCCGTCTGTACGCGCGCGATCATCAGTCGCAGACGCATAATTGATCGCATGTCTTCCTTTCTTTCTTTTTTCCTGGTAGACGATAAAAAAAAAAAAAACGCCTCCGTATTTGCTTTCCCGAGCGACGAAGACGCCATTCCGGATCGGATTTCTCCCATTCCGAAGAAAAAAAAATAAAATTCCGATTAATAGGCTGTAATTCTTCCCAGCATGACTGGATTTCTGATCCACTTATATATATAAAAAAAAAAAAAAATTTGCATAACCACATTCAAATGAGCTCCATTGTGCAGGGTGGCGTAATTAACCCGGCTCGGGTTTTGCCAGCCGCTTCTCCTTCATTTAATAGGCGTCGTGGTGTCGGATCGGACCGCCGTTAATTCCGAGGGAAGACAATAATGCTAAAAAAATCCTGACGAGGCGTTACTTTATTCCGCGCCGCGTTTTTTTTTCCTTTTTTTTTTTTTTTTTTTGCGGTTAATTTACGCCGCGCTCGGCATCGTCCTTTCCTTTAAAGCTATCCTCTTTGTCTCGGCTTTGAAATTTACAAAATCCTACAAGAAATCAATACGTAATTGATTATTCACTTTTCTGCTGCTTGAAACGGCCGGCGCGTGCACCACATCCCGCAGCATTCCCCCCTTTTTTTTTTTTTTTTTCCCCTAGGCAGGAGGCAGACTCGGAGCTGGAGCTCGGGGAGGTAAGAGGCAAGAAGACGTCGGCGGAAGGCGGCGGAGCGAGGCGGAGGCAGCGGAAGGCGCCCCGATGAGGAATGCGGCGCTGGTTGTGTGTGTGTGTGTGTGTGTGTGTGTGTGTGTGTGTTTCAGGTGCCAGCGTCCTCGCGGCACACGAGCGACACTGGAATAGGAGCCGGAATTACGGGGGAAAAACAAAAAAAAAACAAACACCAAGGATCTGTACCAGGAGATATGGACTATTTGTGAACCAGGGCTTTGATACACACATGTGTGTGTGTGTGTGTGTGTGTATGTGTGTGTGTGTTTTATAATCACAGATATAAGAGCCTTGTTGTGGCACCGGCGTGGCGTTGGCACTGTGCCACCTGGTCCCCGGGGAGATGCGTTTTTCACCGCAGGGGTGTGTGTGTGTGTGTGTGTGTTGCACGCCTCCGTAAGGGATGGCATGGAAACTTGACATTACCCCACGCACGGTCAAGTGATTTGGGGAATTGTGGGCGTTCGGAGGAGACAGATGGCAGGTCTGGCGCGGTGCCAACGCCGGGTGCCACTTGTTGCGTCATCGCACGCTTTCACGTGACTCCGGGACTACAAGTTCCATAAACATACACACTGCTGAGGATCCGCTCCACCAACAGAGAGGTGTGTGTGTGTGTGTGTGTGTGTGGAACGATGTGCGATGGGAGGGAGAGGAGGGGCGGGGAAGGGATGGGGGTGGCAAGAGATGCGATGCCGGCTCTCACACCCCCTTCGCCCCCCCCTCCCTCCTCCTCCTCCTCCTCCTCCTCCCTCCAATTCCTATTTTGCCTAATGAGAGGCGGAAAGGCTGGCATTCCGGGCTCAGATATGCGTCGCATGCAAATACGTGCTGACTAGACAGCCTTCCCTGCCGGACTGTACCACGGATACACGAGCTTCCCGGGAGCTTCCGAGGAGGATTTCCGTATGAGTGGGCACCGGAAACTTGCCCGTGTCAACCCCTCTGGAGAGGAGGTCTGCAGGACGGATGGTCCAATAAGAGTCTGGGAAAAGGAGGAAAAAAAATGCGGGAGAAGTCGTTACGGAGAAGCGGGAGAAAGACGATGTGTGTGTGTGTGTGTGTGTGTGTGTTGGGGGGGGTTTAATGATTAAAGTAGAACATCTGCGCGTTAAGTGGTGATTTGAATGGGCGATTGGTATCTGCGCGGCGATTAGTGCGGACGCGGGGACGCGGCGCGAGCCGGGATTGATCGCCGGAGCGCGCGTCTCGTTTAGCGAGGAAATGTTCTGGAGGTGCTAAAGAGACGAAAATTGTCATTATTGATCCGTCCGGCGATCCGCTTTGGAGGATTCGAGGCGTTCCGTATGTTGTTTTTAGCGTCTCTGATGATTTTGCGATTGTTTACGACGGCGGCGAATACGAGGTAAGTCTCAATCGGAAATCGGAATGTTTTCTTGCATTTGACACGGAAAAAAAAATACAAATAAAAATGCTGTGTGTAAATCCAAACATGTGGCTATTTTTGTACACGCAGAGGGTAAACATACACATATATATAAATATATATATCTCTATATATAAATATACATAAACAGGGTTGCCATGTTGAACGCAAAACGCTCATTGACGGCTGCGGCGCGTGTCATCGGGGTTGAGACGTCGTTACTGTAAGTGCCGATAACGAGGCGGCGTAGAGAGACAAGTAATTCCTCCAGGTATTTACACGCGTGCGCGCATGTGTGTGTGTGTGTGTGTGTGTGTGAAACGCTCTCGTGCACAACTAATCAGCGTTATTATAACCCCCGCATCACATGACACCGCATGCTTCATTGTCGTCCCTGTGTGTGTGATATGTGAAATGCCGAGGCGGTACCGGACGCCGTAACGGATTAAAGCGTTCGCATTCATTAAACAAATAAGGCTCGTCCGGGCTTTGTTTGTTTGTTTGTTTGTTTGTTTGTTTGTTTAACGCCCCTGCTCAGAAGGGACCTGAATCATATATTTTTTTCGCAGCGTCAGATTTGTTTGTTTGTTTGTTTGTTTTCCTGACACAAAGGGATTGGTACATTGGGGTGGGGTGGGGCAGAGAGGGAGGAGATGAGGGTAGGGTGGGGGGTTGGGGGCGGGGCTTAACCCCTCCCAGCTCGTTTAGCATCCCGAAAAAATGGATTTCACATGGAAAAAAATATATAAATATATATAAATATATGCGCGTTTGTTTTTAATACGGCGAATGTTTTGTCATTAAGCGTCCGCCTGCGTGCGAGAAGGAGGAAACACGAAGGTCCCGGAAGAGACGTCATTACCGTAATGGGCTTCCATTGGGCGGGGGGTCATTAAGGCGAGATATTAATGCCGACTCCTGGTTTTATATGCATAGCCAGGCACAGGCTGGGTCACTGGGGTTGAACTTCCCATCTCGTAACAAAGGGCGCTCTGCATACGAGTCTCACACACACACACACACACACACACACACACACACACACACACACCTCACAGTGCTCTCAAGTCTCTCTCTCACCTCTCTCTCTCTCTCTCTCTCTCGTATGCATATGCAGCCCTCTCCCCCGACAATATTTATGAGCTCCGAGAGACATGCATATTATTATTGTTATCTGTTTCAGGGAAATAACATTATCCCGAGCGCTCGGCAATCATCAAATTGCCTGATTTATACGCCAATAATTCCGTACGACGTTCCCGGCGACGGGGAAAAAAAAAAACAGAGAGGTTGTAAAAATTTGTTTTAGCCGATTAATTAATCAGACGGGCGAGTCGTGTTCCCGGGTCACGTTTGCGTAAAGCATGACGTCAGGGATCGGAAAATCAAATAAATAAATAAATAAATAAATAAATAATGTAAACATCGAGCAGAATTCCAAATGCGGGAAGCAGGACTTCGGAATACTGAAAGATATCGCGAGGTAACGAGATTTATATGTATAAGATTCGTCGGCCGGATGGATCTGCGACGACTTGCGACCTGATGTCACAATTGTTAAGGTCACACACACACACACACACACACACACACACACACACACACTAGTAGTCTTTGTTCATGAATACTATGTTTGCTAACACAGTCTAAAGTCAATATCTGTCAAATCACACAAGTAGGTTTTTTTTATTACACCTGGGATTCTTTCCCTCGCTCTGTATCACACACACACACACACACACACACACACACCACACACACACCACACACACACACACACACACACACACACACACCCTAAATGTGCAAAGTAAATACATGGATTCGGAGGCTTAAATAATGCGCAGACTGCATCATGGCTGCCACCAGACGGAAAACACAAAGTCGCACAAATCGCCGCTCGGGTTAAAACACTCGTTCTGGATCTCTGAGTTCAAATGCACCGAACTCTGAAAACCTCTGGGCCCCTGAGCGAGGCCCCTCAAACCCTTCCCACACACACACCACACACACACACACATATACACACACATGAATGATAGAAATGCAGCTCGCTTTGAAAACATTCGCCTTCCGAATGCCATACACGTTACGCCTAGATCGTTAATGAGTTAATTAGATAATTAGTTAATTAGTATCAATTAAATAAAGGTCGTAAATGAAATTGTTGATCGATACGACGCGATCAACATCGTATCGCCTGTTTTTACTCGGGTTTCGAAGGCGGATCTAACATTTAGCGAACGTGGACTTCCGAGGCCGAACGCGATCCTTCCGAACGAACTCGATTGAATCGACTCACCGAGACATGAAGCGAATCACTCAGACAGCATCAGGACGTTAGCGCTGCGCGACCCTTGCTACGATTTTTCTCCGTGGGAATTGCGATCACGACTCGCTCACACTATTCTCATTTTTAACAACAAAAATGTGCTGCACTCGAGTACCAAACAAACAAACAAACAAACAAACAATTATGCTTATTTTGTAGTTATGCTTAAGTTTGTATCAATCTTGTGATTTATACTTCTGCGTGGAGGGAACGCTACGTAGCCGACGCCGCCGTGAGCGTTTATACTTCTGCGTCGCTCCGCAGCGACTATTCCCAAACACTAGTTGGCGCTGTTTGAGTTTTGGGGTTTCGGGTTTCAATGGTGACGTTTTGCAATGACGGGAGTTCACCGGCGGTCTTTGTAAAATGGCGATGACGAATCAATCTTCCGCGATCCTTTCGTCTGATTGGTCCGCGTTCGTGCTTTGTTTCCTCACGGCGGTAGGGAGGAATCACGGCGGAATACGTAACGAACGCTACACGGGAAATACGCCGACCAATCACAGACCTCGCTTGCTCTGCGCCGACGTAGTTACTTTATTGGAGAGGTGTCGGGTTACAGCGTAGGTTACGGTGTAAAGTAGGCGTCGACGCGTAGGGTACGCAGAAGTATAAACCAATGAGAAATGAGATCGCATGTACGTATGTATGGATCGAGGTCGTGATTTGTAGTCACATGACCCGATCGAGACCCGCTTGTGTTATTTATCCTGGAGCAGCAGAAAAATCCGCCCGCATGTCGGTTCTAAACGCAGACGTAGAAACGCTTGTTAAACGGAGATTTACAGGTCCGTCAGGAGCGAAATCATTTCTCCACGCGGTAAAAAAAAAAGGAAACCAAGGACGGCGATCAGTAATTGTAGCGCACGGCGCAGGAACAACAGCTTGTAGGGTTATTGACTACAAATTCAGTCTCCAAAGTCAATAGGCTTCTGAAGAGGCAAACAAAAACCTTTCCTTCTCCATCACGCGCCGCACCGCCGTCGTCAACGAGACCTTCACCCGTCCACTCGCGCCATCACGCCAATCTCTGAAGCGTGGAAACAAAAAAATGTCACCAATGTCACGCTAAACCGAGCGTAGAAACATTATAGGTCTTTCTATACAACATGTAAATAAATACAAATATACATATATATATATAATATATATTTATATATACACACACACACCAAAAAGGCAAAAAAGGACAGAAATGACCTTGAAGGAGTTTTTCCCATAAGAAAAAAAAAAAAAAAAATAAACAAAAAAAAAAAAAACAACAGCAGCAATAGTTTAGCCTTGACGCAGGAACTGCATGAGAAAATGAGCGAATGCGAAACCTGCAAAAATAATGTGGAACGCACATGCACTAAAAAAACTGCGTCTGAACTTTTAAACGATCAAAAACGTTCACCGAAAAAATTCTATTCACCACAATATATATATATATATATAAATGTTTTAAAGGGGGCAAACACTTTTGCACACAAGGCCATGTGATCTTTGGATTTTGTTTGTCCCTCAATAATAAAAACCTTCATTTGAAAAAACTGCATTTTTGTGTGTTTATTCACATTGTGTTTGATGTTTGATTAATATTTAAATGTATTTGATCTAAAACATTAAAAAAAATGGAAAACAAGAAGGGGGCAAACACTTTTTCACACCACCACACACACACACACATATATATAGATATATATATATATTATATATATATATATATATATATATATATATATATATATATATATATGTATTCTATCCAATCAGGGTTATCTGATTATCTGGGTGTGGCTTGTCTAGGATAACTCCGCCCCCCACAGTTAAATAATATGCTGAGTTTCACTGGGACGAGGCCTCGACTCAACCCGACATGTGATGTATGACGTGGATCTCCTTGGCAGCGTCGCCTGTACGTATTCCTCTCTCTCTCTCTCTCTCTCTCTCTCTCTCTCTCTCTCTCTCTAAAACACGCCAAAAAGAAAGAAAAAAAAATCTCGCCATTTTTATCGGAAACCTGTCCGAGCTTGGAAAGCGACACCTCGGCCAATCGGATTTGAGAATTCGCGGCGTATACGCGAGGCTAAAAATCCCTCAGTGAGGCTGACGTGCATGTCACGAGTGTAGCGTCAATAACAACAGAGTTTCCGAAAGAAAAAAAAACACACACACACACACCACACCACACACACACAACACACACATGTACAGCGGACCGTAGCGGAGTCGCGCCGATCGAGAAGCTCATTAATACGGATACACGCGACACTGTCGCTGCCGACACGCTCCGGGCGTTACAGTCCGATCTAACAGACGCCCAAAAATAAATAAATAAATAAATAAATAAATTATTGGGGCACTATGGTGGATTAGTGGCTAGCACGTTCGCCTCACACCGCCAGGGTCCGGGTTCGATTCCCGTCTCGGCCATGTGTGTGTGGAGTTTGTGCATGTTCTCCCCGTGTCTCAGGGGGTTAGGGTTTTTTTTTTCTCCGGGTTCTCCGGTTTTTCCTCCCCCGGTCTCCAATAACATGCACGGTAGGTTGATTGGCACCTTGGAAAATTGTCCCTAGTGTATGAATGTGTGTGTGTGTGTGTGTGTGTGTGTGTGTGTGTGTGTGATGGGTTGGCATTCCATCCAGGGTGTATCCTGCATTAATGCCCATAGACGCCTGAGATAGGCACAGACTCCCCGTGACCCGAGGGAAGATCGGATAATAGCGATAAAAGATGAATGAATGAATGAATGAATGAATGAATAAATCATGAATTTTAAACCAGGGAGGGAAAAAAAACGCTGCAATTGTCATGCAAATGAGGCCTATGATTTGTTAACATAAACACGGCTATGCAAGAGCAAGCGTGAAGCTTTATCGGTGAACGAGTTCATTTAATTAAAACGAGCGTGGACTCTGGGCGGGCGGATGGATGGATGGATGGATGGATGGATGGATGGATGGAGCTGCGGCGGCTCGTCTGCATGCTGCTCACGCTCCGGGAGATTATTGTAAATACGGAGGCCATTGTGAACGAGTGCACTTCAAGGAAGAGAAAACAAATATTTGGTCGCACCAGCGCCCGAGACGAGGTATGATGAGCTCCATTTTAATGCAGCGTCTGCCGGAGCAATGGGTTATTTATTTATTTATTTATTTATTTCCCCTCCCGCAGGGTCATATCTGCATTCTGGGCTCTGCGCCTCGTTGTTGTTGTTGTTGTTGTTGTTGTTGTTGTTGTTGTTGTAATGTTTTCAGCCATAAATCGAGAGCTTGAAATAACACAAATGGGAAACAATTACATCCGCTTGTGAGCGACTGGGAACGTTTTTCAGCCGAGGGAAGCGACGCGCACTTGTTTGTATGTAGATGCACTGACCCGAGTGCCCCCCCCCCATCACAGTTAACATCAAAGGCTTAGGTGTAAAAAAAACAAACAAATAAATAAATAAATACAAGAGGGAAAGAGACGCCTTAAACGAGACGTCCATCCTGATACGCACTATCAGGGAATTGCGGACGGAATTCCGATGTCATTTAACAGGTAAAAAAAAAATTGCTTTTAAATATACACGATTCGTTTCGCGTCTCGGGAGAAGATTCCAGAGGGAGATCTCGGGAGAAGATTCCAGAGGGAGATCTTGGGAGAAGATTCCAGAGGGAGATCTCGGGAGAAGATTCCAGAGGGAGATCTCGGGAGAAGATTCCAGAGGGAGATCTCAGGAGGGAGATCTCGGGAGAAGATTCCAGAGGGAGATCTCGGGAGAAGATTCCAGAGGGAGATCTCGGGGAGATCTCGGGAGAAGATTCCAGAGGGAGATCTCAGGAGGGAGATCTCGGGAGAAGATTCCAGAGGGAGATCTCGGGAGAAGATTCCAGAGGGAGATCTCAGGAGGGAGATCTCGGGAGAAGATTCCAGAGGGAGATCTCAGGAGAAGATTCCAGAGGGAGATCTCGGGAGAAGATTCCAGAGGGAGATCTCGGGAGAAGATTCCCGATCCCGATCCGACCAATCGGAATTCAACAAGCGCTACGATACGCTACGATCTATCTTTCCTGCTATAGAGCTCCGACCCTCTAGGACAAGGGACGTCCATTCTGATATACATTATCCTATATATGGATAAAACAGCGAGAGGGAATTCCGATGTCATTTAACAGGTAAAAAAATAATAAAATTGCTTTTAAATATACATGATTTGTTTCGCGTCGAGTCCAACGTAGACGCGTCTCCTCTCTCTTCTCTCTCTCTCTCTCTCTCTCTCTCTCTCTCTCTCTCTCTCTCTCTCTCGTTCTCTCTCTCTCTCTCGTTTCTGTCAATCTCTCTCTCTCTCTCTCTCTATGTCTCTTTCTCTCTCTCTCTCTCTCTCTCTCTCTCTCTCTCTCTCTCTCTCTCTCTCTCTCTCTCTCTCTCTCTCTCTCTCTCTCTCTCTCTCTCTCTGTCTCTCTGTCTCTCTCTCTCTCTCTCTCTCTCGCTCTCTCTCTTCTCTCTCTGTCTCTGTCTCTCTCTCTCTCTCTCTGGTCTTCTCTCTCTCTTCTCTCTGTCTCTCTCTCTCTGTCTCTCTCTCTGTCTTTCTCTCTCTGTCCTATCTCTCTCTCTCTCCCTCCTATCTCTCTCTGTCTCTCTTCTAGCTATTCTCTCTCTCTCGATATCTCTCTCTCTCTCTCTCTCTCTCTCTCTCTCTCTCTCTCTCTCTCTCTCTCTCTCTCTCTCTCTCTCTCTCTCTCTCTCTCTCTCTCTGTCTCTCTCTCTCTCTGTCTCTCTCTCTCTCTCTCTCTCTCTCTCCGTCTCTCTCCATGTCTCTCTCTCTATCTCTCTCTCTCTCTCTCTCTCTCTCTCTCTCTCTCTCTCTCTCCGTCTTTCCTCTTAATCAATGAGAAGGCATCCAGTATATTAGCGGCGTCTGGAATTCCAAACAAGACGTGATGTTGGGACCGAGGTTATGGAGGGAGTGAAGGGGAATGAGGTGAACGGGATGGACGCGGGTTCCGGCCCTGGTATCGCCCAACTCTTTAGGTCCTTGAGCGAGGCCCTTTAACCCCTCCCCCCCTTCCCGTACTCCAGCTAGGAACCCTAGCTTCCAAAAAACGAGCCGCCGCTACCGAATATGTTCGAGACGCTTCGAGACGAGGAATTAGGAATTAGGAATCGTCTGCTTTCTTTTTGTTTTTGTAATGTAATTTAGGCGAAACCCGAGGACGACGCCGGGCCCGGACGCGCCGCGGGAATCAGGTGTCAAGAGTTCAAAACGGAGACGAGCGCGCACGACGGACGTTTTTTGCGTTTAAACCGCTTTGCGTCTTCGTAACGGCGTGGAATTTTGGGGGCGGGGCGACACGCCACGGACCATGGATGGACCGCCGGGCCGCGTTTCCCCCCTGTTTTAAAAGCAGGCCAATGATGGTTTGGCTGGAGGCCAGAAAACGGAGAGCTGCTGTGTTCAGCTGAAGGCTTTGATCTTAAGTGAATTTAGGCAGGGCAACGCAATTTCACAATCCAAGTACACCAGCTGTTTAAAGTTAAACTTCCAAGGTAACCATGGCGCCGCACGCCTGCAATACAGACGATAACATGTGGAAGAAGTTTGGATGCGTTCCTCCGAACAACCCCTGATACTCCACCTCTACCTCGAACCCCCCCTCCCACACCCCTCCCACCCCTTCCTTCCTAACAACCACCACCCCACCTCAAGCTTTTAGGGAGCGCCTTCGCTAAGACATTACTTATATCAGGTAAACAGGATGCAGGTCACTGATACAGCTATATATACAACCCGAAAAAGGAAAAAAAAGAAGGGATGGGGGGGGGGGGAAGACTCCGCCTGGACTCGTAACCCTTTATTACGCTAATTTAGAACAGTTAAGGGTTCGTTGAAAAGCCCACGCTAATTACCAACCAACATGATTATATTTACAAAAGTAATCGGGTCCTGGCTGAATATTCATGCATGTCAATCAGGGCAAAAAACAAGTATCTATTACCTAATTACAGGGACGCAGTAGTTCATTTGTGAGGATTTTTTTTTTCTCTCTCTCTCTCTCTTTTTTTTTCTTTCTTTCCCTCTATTTAATTTCTCGTCTCTTGCGGACTGGGAGATTTTTTTTGCGGTCTGTCATTATAATCGAAAATACACTGCGCAACGCAAAGCAGACAGACTGCAATAACATAAATATGCGGCTTTGGAAAAACAGGTACGACTTGGCCAAGGAAAAAAAAAAAAAAAGAAAAAAAAAAAAAGGGGGGATCCCAAAGAAAAAAGAGTGTTTCTCACGGAAAAGAAGGAGCTGTTCACGACGCTTTCTTTCTTATGAAGGGGGGGGATCTTTTATGGCTGTGGGTTCAAAGTGTGTGTGTGTGGTGTGTGTGGGGGGGTGAAGTCAAACATACCTGCTAATAGAGTAAATAATGATAATACACATGGAGGGTGGAAAAAAAGAATTCATCATAGAGAATTCCCGACTATAAATAGTGCTTAAAAAAAGTGTGTGTGTGTGTGTGTGTGGTGTGTGTGTGTGTGTGTGGAGCAGTATTAGGAGTAATACTAAGAGGCTCCATAGGCACTAGGCTGTCCCATATGTAGGCAGGAGTGATGAATGTGTGCTGGTGATCAGGATCCTCATTAAATAAAATGTAAATGAGTGCTGGAAAAGCGGAGGATGGAGGAAGGAGGATGGAGATGTTGGTGTGTGTGTGTGTGTGTGTGTGTGTGTGTTTGGATGGAATAAAACAGCATGGTGGGGATCTAATGAAAATGGCTGGTCATAAAGCAGCAGCGGTGACAGAGCTCCGGGGCCGCGGCGGCACGCCTGGGGTGAGCTTCAAAATGAAGCACCCAGAAAATGAGAGCCGGGGCGGGCGGAGAGGAAAACGGATGGCGGGATACGTTCGCCAGCGCGGCGGAAAACTAGCGGGAGGGATCTTTTCTAAAGCAAGCGCTCTTTCAAAAAAAAAAAAACAACAGAAAAAGAAAAAAAAAAACAGCTTAAATGTAACACGGGAGAAAATTAATAACGGCACTAGAGAGAGAGAGAGAGAGAGAGAGAGAGAGAGAGAGGAAAAAAAGGAAAAAAAACATACGGGGGAGGAAAGACATCCCACACACCAGACAGCCGTTTTAATCTGGAGAGAGAGAGAGAGAGAGAGAGAAAAGAAAGATAGAAAAAAAAAAGAAAGAAAGGCGCCTGGTTTTTGTTAAGATTATTAAAACAAAGAGAAATATACAGAATGGCTTTGATTTATCGCACTGTTTGTGTTTCCCTGCTGCTGGAATGCCGGACCTGAGCCGGGACGCGTGCACGAGGTGGAAACCAGAGGGAGATCTCGGGAGAAGATTCCCGATCCGGATCCGACCAATCAGAATTCAGGAATGATGTGCTACGATCTATCCGGGATAGATACGGATATTTTCCTGCTATGGAGCTCCGACCCTCTAGGACCAGGGGTGTACAAACTTTTAGTACAGAGGGCCAGTTTTGGGGAGGTGAAACTACGTTGGGGACATAGTACAAAATGAAGGAAGATAAAAAAAAAAAAAAAACGATTTAATAAAATGTTCTTTTATTTTGCCTTAATTGATGAATACAGTGGTGGAATTTTACATTCTGTACATCAGGGCCGTATGCTGGGCTCCGGCGAGTGTCGCATATTATTCATTCATTCATTCATCTTCTAGCGCTTTATCCGATCTTCCCTCGGGTCACGGGGAGTCTGTGTCTATCTCAGGCGTTCTATGGGCATTAAGGCAGGATACACCCAGGATGGAATGCCAACCCATCACACACACACACACACACATTCACACACACACACACACACATTCATACACTAGGGACAATTTTCCAAGGTTGCCAATCAACCTACCGCATATGTTTTTGGACCAGGGGGAGGAAACCGGAGAACCCGGGAGAAAAAAACCCCCTGAGGCACGGGGAGAACATGCACAAACTCCACACACACATGGCCGAGACGTGAATCGAACCCCCGGACCCTGTCGGTGTGAGGCGAACGTGCGAACCACTAAACCACCGTAGCCCCCCTTCGAATTACCACCGACCTCCCGATCTAGAACGTTCATAACCTCTAGAACATGGTATCTGAGGGAATCTCACACGGAACCTTGAGGAAAATCCACAAGACCTTATTCTATATAATCCTTATTATAGATCTTAAATGAGTGAGGGAGGGGGGGAGAGTCTGCTTAAGATGTGTTTCTATGTTTAATTTCAACACACACACACACACACACACACACACACACACACACACACACACACACACACACACACACACACGGAGAATCTGCGACCCACAAAACTGTCACAGAAATCACAGCTCCAAGTGATCTGGAATTAAGTTCTGCAACTGAGCACCATGGCAAAACAAACATCCCACTGTTTGAATCCACACACACACAACAACACACACACACACACACACACACACACACAGATACGGCTGGATTAATAAACGTCTGACAGAGCACTCACAGATCTCCTTTACCATCCCAGAAATAGGGCGAAGTCAATTCCAGTCTGTGACAATCCTAACTGTGAAAAATGAGGACTCTGATTTCTTTTCCTTTTGATTCTCCCCAATTTCCCAGACCATAATTCGATGGCCTGTGCATGTGTGTGTGTGTGTGTGTGTGTGTGTGTGTGTGTGTGTGTGTGTAAGTAATGTAATTTTGTTAATAATTACCCTAAAAAAAAAAAATAATAAAAAAAAAAAATCCCTGTCCATCTTTTAAATAAAATAAATAAATAAATAAATAAATAATAAATAGTCCCGATTCGCTTCGGTAGCGTGAAGAGCGCCTCCGCGCCCCCCCCGTCCCCCCCGCAGGAGGTCAAATCCCCCGAAGGCTCGGACGTTGGAGACGGCGAGGTCACGCAGTTATCCCGTCAGAACACACAGCGGGTTTGGAGGCCAGAGGAAATATCGGTGCTGGAAGGTCATGCTGAGTCGTGAGTAGTGGAATGTGGCGGCGCTTTAGCGTGTTTTGAGGCACAGCGCGGCCCGAGCGACGACGTCGTGCTGCGTCCGCAATCCAAACATCCAGATTAGAACTCCAGAAGGATTAGATTAGAGCAAAAAAAAAAAAAAAGTCCACTTATCCTAAACCTGATCTGTCACTCGGAGAGAATTCACCAGTTGGTCTTAACTTTCAATCGCTACCTTTATAGGGTTCATATGATCACGATACCGAATATTACAACGTACTATTATAGTACTATATGAGTGATCTGCTCCTTCACTCTGCGTCGTGTTGGCGAATGAACGAAACCCAAACAAGAAAAAACAAAACGAATAAATAAACGTTCAGTGCATCCACTCACACTTCCTAAATTCCCCCAATGACGCCCCCTAGCTGCGCATTCACAACAGGTACGATCTCCTCACTATATTAGCGTATATTACCGTACGGAACCTTACGCAAGCGCATCGCATTCCCAAATCCGTATTACTGCAATAAAGCGCATTTTTACTGAACGCATTTTTATAAAGCGCTTCCGTATAACCTAAAACACCGTATCACCAGTTTATATGGAAAGCAAAACCGGAACACAATTCTTAAAGGAGCCACGTCCCATTTTTTACACTTCAAACCAACACTAAACAAAATTAACATTGTAATTAACAAGAAATTACTATTAAAAGTTTCCAGAGTAAAATAAATATGAAATAATCAATAATTTTATTAAAGGGAGAGATTTTGAGAGAAATGTATAGAATTATAACATGTTACAGTTATTTATTAGAAACATGAAAAGTGTTCAGGGCACGGTGGTTTAGTGGATTAACACGTTCGCCTCACACCGCCAGGGTCCGGGTTCGATTCCCGTCTCGGCCATGTGTGTGTGGAGTTTGTGCATGTTCTCCCCGTGTGCCTCAGGAGGTTTTTCTCCGGGTTCTCCGGTTTCCTCAACCGGTCCAAAAACATGCACGGTAGGTTGATTGACACCTTGGAAAATTGTCCCTAGTGTTATGAATGTGTGTGTGTGTGTGTGTGTGTGTGATGGGTTGGTATTCCATCCAGGGTGTATCCTGCCTTAATGCCCATAGACGCCTGAGATAGACAACACAGATCCCCGTGACCCGAGGGAAGATCGGATAAAGCGCTAGAAGATGAATGAATGAATGAATGAATGAATGAATGAATGAAAAGTGTTAATTTATGCTACGTTGAAAACGTGCGATTAATCACGATTAAATATTACAAACATATTTATTTCTACTGACATTTTTCAGTATGTATTAAGTGGAAGACTGACTAATTTAAGACGAATCCATGGAGTGAATAAATGAAGATCCGGAACTCCAGAGATTTTCTGCGACCCTATAAAACACGTCTGGGATGAATGTGAAGGCAGGAAACTCCTTACCTACACTGAACTAGTGGTGCATTATTACATTATTATATGTTATTATAACGTTATTGTATGTGTATTCAGATCTGAAAGTCCGAATCCGTACAGCGGGATAAAAACAGCGCCAAGCTGAATCGGGATCAGGAACAGATCCGCTGGACAGATAATGAGATACACCTGGGATTTTACTATTATTTATTTATTTATTTACAGGTGAACACGGACGTCTCGGGCAGAAGCAGAAACAATCGGAATTACATCATGAAAAGTGCCTCCGAAAGCAGACATGACATCGGAAAGCACGATATTCCGAAGTCCAAGAATCTCTGCTTTCTGTCTGTCTGTCTGAATCATCTGTCTGTCCGTCCATCTGTCTGTCTGTCTGTCTGTCCGTCCATCTTTGTTTGTCCGCTGTGTGTCTGTCCGTCAGTCAGTCTGTCCATCTGTCCGTCTTTCTGTCTGTCCGTCTGTATCTCTGTCTTTCTGTCTGTCCATCTGTCTTTCTGTCTGTCCATCTGTCATTCTGTCTGTCCGTCCATCTGTCTGTCTGTCTGTCCATCATCTGTCTGTCTGTCTGTCTGTCCATCTGTCTTTCTGTCTGTCCATCTGTCGTTCTGTCTGTCCGTCCATGTCTCTGTCTGTCATCTGTCTGTCTGTCTGTCCATCCGTCTGTCTGTCTGTCCATCCATCTGTCTGTCCATCTGTCTGTCAGTCTGTCTGTCCGTCAGTCTGTCTGTCTGTCCATCAGTCTATCTGTCTGTCCATATGTCTGTCTGCCTATCTGTCTGTCCATCTGTCTGTCTGTTTGTCCGTCTGTCCTGTCCTTGTCCATCAGTCTGTCTGTCTGTCTGTCCATCAGTCTGTCCATCTGTCAGTCTGTCCATATGTCTGTCTGCCCATCTGTCTGTCTGTCTGTGTGTCTGTCTGTCTGTCCATATGTCTGTCCGTCTCGCTTTGCTTTTGTGTCTCAGGTGAGAGTTTTAAAAGACACGCTGCGTTTTTCAATATATTTATTTTCCAAAAGCGAAAAAAAAAAAAAAAAAAGTTCTCCTTTGAACTTCTCTGTTGTTTTTTTTTTCTCTTCTTTCCTAAAAAGAAACACGACGGCGTTTTACAGGAAAAATATAAAAAAATAAGGGTGCGGATAAATTCGGACACCGTGACTAAAACACGGAAAACAAATTTTGATTAAATATTAAAACAAAAATAAATAAATAAATAAATAAATAAAGATTCTCCTAGGGGTGTGCAGAATTATTGGCGCCCTTGGTTAAGGTTTGAGAGGGGGTGAAAAAAAAAAGGGGGGGGGGGGGGGGCATAAATTGGGAAACGACTAAAGCATGAAAAGAAAATTGTGATTAAATTGTACAAAATTTTAAACAAACAGGGGTGTGCAGAATTATTGGCGCCCTTGGTTAGGGGTTGCACACACACACACACACAAACACACACACACAAAAAAATGTTCTCCTTCTTTGTTTTTGTTTTTTCCTAAGAAGAAATCCGGCCTTTGAGATCGTAATAGGGAAAAATAAAACTTTCAGTGACACGTCCGATTCCTTGTACTTCATTTCCTACAAAAACAGAACCTGGAACGCAGCACTTCTGCACACACACACACACACACACACACACACACACACACACACACACACACACACTGGATTCACGCAATTTCCCAAAACTCCGAAGTAATAAACCAGCAGAGTGATCCGCATAATGAATAGGAGCCGCTGTAATGCGACTTCCTGATGGATTCTTCACGGTTCAGCAATAATTTTACGAAAAAAAAAGAAAAAAAGAAAAAAAAAACCTCCACACCTGCAAGTTTACGCCAATTACTCCTCTGTACGAATTTATGCGAATAAACACTTCGCTTTCCTTATTTATTTCATTTTCTTTGTCTCCGTTAAGACACATCCGGAGAGAGATTATCCAACACTTAAGGCTGATTTCTCCGCGAGAGCCTTATGGGCCGAATTAGAAGCTTTGAAAAGAACAAAGCGTTAAAAATGCGGCGTTTCCTCGGAAAAAAAAAAAAAAAAAAAAAAGAAAGAAAGAAAAAAAAAAAAAGAAAGGATCCTTTCTCTCTTCTTTTCCCGAAGAGTAACGTATTAAAACTTCGCCCCCCGAAGTGGCGAAGATGAACGAGCGCGAGTCAGAATTACTGGCGGCCATGTTGCTGAAGAAAGTTTATTGTTTTGTGGGTTCAGTGGGGAGGGAAAAAAAAACGCCACGTTTGACGGAAAGCGTTTGTTAAAGGCACGAATACGGATAAAGATGTTTGGCGTTTTTTTTTTTTTTTTTTTTTTCCGAAAGTGTTGGTTTTATCTGGAAAGCAAAATATTCGCCATCCCATAATCGTACATTATAGGAAAAGGCAGTAAAAAATGGCCCATATTGGTTTAAATAGAAACGTTTACATTTATGTCATTTTCACACACGACTTTGATCTCATTCATACAACTGAGCATTTATGAGGTTAAGGGCCTCGCTTAGGGGCCCAGGACTGACAGTTTGGTGTGGCTGGGATTTCATGACCTCCGGATACAAAACCTTAAGCCACCTACTACTTTTGGCCATAGTCTGTTATTAACAAACAAACAAAAAAACAAACAAACAAAAAAAAAAACAAACAAACAAACAAACAAACAAACAAATAAATAATAAATAAACAAACTAATAAACAAATAAACAAACAAACAAATAAACAAACAAACAATAAAGAACCAAACAAATAAAACATAAATACATAAATACCTAAATAAATAAATAAATGAAATTAAATTTAAAAAAAGTTCCAAGTAAAAAAGTCCAATAATTTTGGACATGAAAAAAAAATTGCAGCTTAATTATTTTTTTTTTTTGCTATTTAATCTTAGAAAAAAACAAAACAAAACAACAACAAAAAAAGAGGGGTGCAGAATTATTGGTACCCTTTGTAAAGATTGCAAAAAAAAAAGGGGGGTGCCAATTAATTTTTTTGGAAAATAACAAAAAAAAAACATGAAACAAAATGAGATTGTAGCTTAAAAAATATATATTTTTTAATTGAATCTAAAAAAAAAAAAAAAAACAAAAAACAAAAAAAAACAACAAAAAATCACTCTCCTAGGGGTGTGCAGAATTATTGGCACCCTTGTTAAAGATTGCCCAAAAAAAAAAAAAAAAAAAAAAAAAAAAAAAAAAAAAAAGGTGCCAATAATTTTGGACGCGACAAAAAATAAATAAATAAAATAATAATAATAATAATAATTGTAAAAAATGTTTTTAAATCACTTTGCTAGGGGTGCTCAGAATTATTGGCACCCTCGCTAAAGGTTGTACAAAAAAATACGTAAATAAATAAAGGATGGCAATCATTTTTTTCACAACTAAAACATGAAAAAATAAATAAATAAATAAAAACAAATTTCCCCTTTTTCCCACGTCGAGATTGGGAATGGGTGTGCAGAATTATTGGCACCCTCGGTAAAGGTTGCACGCAAAAAAAAAAAAACAAAAAAAAACTTTTCTTTTTTTCTTCTCTATTAAACACACACACACACTCACACACACACACACACACACTCACACACACACACGGCGTTTGAAAGCATATAACTTTACAAACACAACCTACATTCTGCTGCTCGTGTTGTCGCTTATCGTCCGCAAGAAAGCATCGTGTTTCGGAAAATGTTCGGGAAAAAAAACGCCCGAAGATCCGAATCCAACCCAAATCCGGCGCTGAATAATCCCATACATTTTTAACCAGGGCTGAAGCGCCGGGTCCGTACCTCTCTCTCTCTCTCTGGCGTATGACAAGAGTAATTCGTCTGTGCCATCTATTGGGAGAGTGTCACCGAAGGAGAAATTGACCGGCGAGCCCTCATGTTTCAGCGGCCCTCGACGGCGACGGCGGCGGCGGCGGGGGCGGGACCTCGGGTCCTCGGGTGCTATCCATTATCCATCACGCTACCTGGCTCCGGGTTCCTCCTGAACATCATCAGTCATTTAAAGCAATTAACCGCGTCCCAGCAGAAATCGCCGCGGTATCGCGGAACAGCGTTTTCTTCAAAATCCTATTAGAAGAAGAAGAAGCGAAAAACGGGCTGGGCGGATCAGATTAGCCAATCACGGCTGATTTTCCACCGGCCATCGGAAAGATCCTAAAGGAAAACCTTGTCATCGTGGTCCTGTTGCGCTCGTTAACGCATTATTACCCATCACACTTTACAGTCCCTCTTTACAGTGAGCAGGAAAGCATGTCAGAGTGGCGTTAGATTGGACAGCGCTGCGACGTGATTGGCTGCCTGGATATGAAAAATGAAATGTCGCGTTCTAGTGCTGCAACGACGTTTTATATTGCATTTAATCGCGATTCGTCGCAACTTAAATGCACCCTTAAGACGTCTTTAATACCCTGATCGATGCATGCTTTATGCAAACGCACAAACAATAACGAGCATTTCATTTGCTCGTTTAAAGCGACGGGTCTCCGAAGTCGCCGCCTGCGAAATCTGTCGCGTTTAGTTGTTGTGTTTTCGCTCTTTTCCCCAGTCACGGCGGGACGATTTCCCCGGCCTTCGTCCTACAAACTCGACGGAGGGAAAAAAAAAAGTCAATAAAACCTCCTTTTTTTTTCCCCCTCTTTACCTTGTCGTAAATCGTGTGATCTTCTGAGGCTCCTGTGAAGTTTCCTAGCTTAGCTGATCCTATTATACCAGGGGAGGGGAGGGAGGGTGTGTGTGTGTGGGGTGGTGGGGGCTGGGGTTGGATCTGAGGACGCTAACTCGGGCTGGCTGTATTATTCGTTTCGAATTGCAGGTGAGTCTTGGCGCGGAAGCTGATGTCACGTGATGTTTTCAGCTTTACGTCGTTCATTACCGGCGCTCTTTAAATACATTATCACCTTATATGTGAAACCCAAGCCTTTTAGAGACAGAGACAGACTGTATTTACCTTGTACTATACACTATAACATTACCCATGGGATGCCCTATAGAAACCTAACATGAGTGTATATATATATATATATATATATATATATGTGTGTGTGTGTGTGTACATTAGCTGTATACATTAGTGGCGAGCGAGTAAGAGAGTGTAAAAGCTACAGGCTTGGAGGGGGAAAAAAAAAAAGGAAAAGCAGACGAGCGAAAGCGTTTAATAGACCAAATAGTTTTATCAATAGCTGTTTTTATCAAAAACCCCCCCCCCCCCCCCCCCCCCCCCCCACCCCCCCCCCCCCCCACCACCCTCTCATCCTGATAGGAACGAGGGCTTCGGATTTGCCAGATGTATGACCCCGATGAATAAGAAGGACAAGAATCAATAGGGAACGGAGCTTAAGGTGTGGTGCAGCTTTGTCATTCGGGGACATTCCAATATCTCAGCTCATTAATCTCGCAGCGTGGAGCGCCGTGGAGCGCCGTGGAGCGCCGTGGAGCACCATGGAACCCCCCTCCCTCCCCCCCCCACACACACACACCCTCACACACACACCATGCTTAATTGAAAGCTTACGACGGGCGAGTTATTTAAATGACAAAAACAGATATACCGGAGCACGGGTCAATTAGGAGCATGTGACTTAAATGGCAGCGTCCTTCTTCATCTTCTTCTTCTTCTCCTCTTTCTTCTTCTTCCGGGGGTTCTCCTGAAGGCCCGTTTCTGACCTGACCTTCGAAGGCCAAAAGGGGCTTCATTAAAAAAAAAAAAAAAACCTCCTCCAGTGCGCGAATACTTATGAATTATGGATTTCAGGCAAATGAGAGCTGAAGGAAGTCCCTCAGTGACACTGAGGAGGGAAGGAATAATGCAGGATCTATGCACACTAATAATACATCATAATGTATGGATCGTGTGGGTTTTTATAGTATTCCCGAGCTCCAGGAATTCCGGATTTTATCCCGGTGTGCGGCGAGCATTCATTATACCTGAAATAGGAGAATGTACAGCGTGCGCAGCCGACGCCGACGCCGTTTTTCCTTTCGATCTGAGGCTTTTATGTTAAAAACGTTACACATAAAGGCGTTTTTTTTGTTGTTTTGTTTGGGTTTTTTTTCTCCGTACGCCGCGCGGCTACGACACAAAGGGCAAAAGAAAGGCACAAAATCATCCCCTGCGAATGATCAAAGCCTCCGTATTGCTTTTGGACCTTCTTAAAGTCGCCGTAATTACTCCGGGGCCCATTCCAGGTTTTTCATATTGCCTGGTAAAGGGAGGGAAATAAATAAATAAATAAATAAATAAATAAATATAAATAAATAAATAAAAACGATGGCGATTATTCTTCGCTGGCGTGCGGCAAGTAAATAAGCAAATAAAGAAACGGGCGCTAAACAAAAAGCGTCTTCGACGACACTCCGATAAACACCATCACGTTCGAGACGCATCTCTCGCTCGTGACATGTTTCAAACATAACGCAAACCCCCCCCCCCCCCATCCTCCTCCTCCTCCTCAAAACACCACCCCCCCCCCCCCCCAATGCCGCATTCGATTTTATTTATTTTCTGTCTGGCGAATCTCTGGTCCGTCGTCTGTGTCAGCACGGCGCAGCGATCCTGCAAACCAGACATGAAAAATAGAAAAGCAATTAAATTTCATGTATTTCCCAAAAACCGCGGCCTCCTCCTCGTCCTCGTCCTCCTCCTCGTCCTCCATCTGAATTCTTGCAAGGAATGAAATAACAAACCGCACAGTCCGGCGGTTAAAATGCAGCCCGACGCTTTCTTTTTTTTTTTTTTTTTTACTGCACATTGAAATTCTTTTTTTTTTTTTTTATTTCAGTCTGTGGTTTTGGAGACCGAAGCCTAAAGTCATAGTTAGACTGTAGAATTATGTATAGACTCGCTGACTTGTGCCTCAAAAGGGAATCCCCCCTCAACTGTCCATGAGGTCTGGATCGCTTGCTTAAATCTACATTTAGTTTTATGGATTGCACTTTAAAAAAAAAAAAAAAGACAGGAGATAAATGATAAACGAGCAGCCGGAGCGGGAGCCGTTATATCGTAGCGGGAGTTTTAGCGAGGAGTGTTGCGATTGGCCGTTAAGTATCCTCTCTATGACCCTGTTATAGGCGATTCGTTAAAATTAATTGACAGCCGGGACGAGCGGAAAAGCGCCGCTAACGAGCGAGGAGACGACGTACACGTTTGGATCGGAATGTCCTGGGATACACGCGGATCGAAAGGCATTATAAAAAGTGTGGAAAATGTATGTACGGCGTTAACGAGTTAATAATTAATTCACTTTAACGCGCTTTAATGTTATTAACGAGCGATTAACGCGTTACTATGTACTATGTGTACTATGTCCTTCACTCTGCGTCGTGTCGGCGATTGAACGACAACAAACAACAATAAACGAATAAAGAAACGTTCAGTGCATCCACTCACACTTCCTAAATCTCCCCCAATTACGCCCCCTAGCTGCGCATTCACAACAGGTACGATCTCCTCACTATATTAGCGTATATTACCGTACGGAACCTTACGCAAGCGCATCGCATTCCCAAATCCGTATTACTGCAATAAAGCGCATTTTTACTGAACGCAATAAAGCGCTTCCGTATAACCTAAACACCGTATCACCAGTTTATATGGAAAAGCAACCGGAACACAATTCTTAAAGGAGCCACGTCCCATATTTTACACTTCAAACAAACACTAAACAAATAACATTGTCATTAACAAGAAATTACTATTAAAATAATAATTTCCAGATAAATACTAAATAATTAATGATTTTATTAAAGGGAGAGATTTGGAGAGAAATGTATATAATTATAACATCTGTTACAGTTACAGTATCACAAACATAAGAAAAGTATTTATTTATGCTACGTTGAAAACGACTAATGTACGATTAATCACGATTAAATATTTTAATCAGCCCTGATTATTACATTTATAAGGATGTTACTAATGTAAATAACATTATTTCATATATTTCACTGTTTGATGTATTGATTTATTTATTTATTACATATGATTTGCTCTGTATATATGCTTTTATATTTATTTATTTATTTATTTATTACAGAAAGTCATATCTGAGGTTCTGGGACCGGTTTATGTGAGTAAAGCTTCAGGAAAGACATTAGCATAAACTTATTAAAAATGTAAATAAACATAAATAAATAAAAACAACTTTTTGCCTCCTGTATAGTAGCGATGATAATCCAGGATAGTGTTATAGCCACTATACACACACAACACACACACACACACACACACACACACACAATATCATGAAGATCTGCTTTCTGCTTTGTAGACTTGTGAATGTCCTCGTGATCTACCGGAATCTTTCCCAGAGGAGCAGAATTCCCGACGTGGACAAAGCGTGGTTTGGGATGTTCACATAAACCTTTAGGTCAGGTGTCCACAAACTTTTGACCGTAGTGTATAATCATTTATAACCACACACTTTTACTCCAGACGGTCCCAGACCTTCTCATCGGGAATACGGGAATCTCTTCGGAAAAAAAAAAAAAAAAAAAAACCATCCGTATCCATTCCTCTCGTCTTTTTCACCTTTTCTTTTTCGACCGAACCCCGCGCTACCGTGAACCCCGAGACGCTACCGTGTGGCACGGAGTTCCCTCCGGAGGCCGGGGAGCGAAAGAGCAGCATCGCTCGCTGGGAACTCGCCTCCGAAACATCTGTGAGGCACATTCCCGTTCGCCTCGGCCCACATCCAGCCCTGCGATTTACATTACACGCGTACGCAGAGGCCGAACCCTGTGGATACGCGTCACACGCCATCGGGAGAAAACAAACCGAGGCTCGACCGGCGTGACCCGTGTTGTGCGGGGCGGGGGAGGCTTTGGATTTAAGCCGGGACGGCCGCTGGGAGCGAGTCGGCGGGGAAGGCATTGGCCGAGACGCTGGAGGGCCCGTGCGTGATGGTGTAAAGGTCCTGGGTGGCGTGGGCAAACGTGCATCGAGTCTGCAGTGCATGTCGATGCCCTTCATTTGTCCTACAGCCCTGAGACACAGTCAGGGAGAAGCATATATATATATATATATATATATATATATATATATATATATATATATATATATATATATATATATATATAAAATGGATGATATATAATATATCTTTTTCTCTGCGTCCATCAGAATGGAGGAAACAGACCTCCAATAAGTGCACAACTCACTTCTCAACATTATAGATAAACCAGATGGATTTTTTTGGGTGGGGGGGGTTGGCTTGAGTGTGTGTGTGTGTGTGTGGTGTGGTGTGTGGTGTGTGTGTGTGTGTGTGTGTGTTCGTGAGAAAGTATGGAATTTGCATCCACTTAGTTATAATGGTGCAAAACATTTTCCGGTGATTGTCTGCAGCGAGTTTGGAGGCGAAAGCAGAAGCATTGCGAGAAAAACCACACACACACACACACACACACACACACACACACACACACACACACACATGAGCCAAAGTCAAGTTCAGAGCTAAATCTGTGCATATCTCCCGATCAGTACCGTGAATCCGGACCCGTGCGGCTTAAACGGACGGCGTTTTTCCGTGAATGTTTCGCCGTTTCTATTTGCGTATTAAAAAGTGAGGCGCAAGTGAAATAAACATATAAAAGGTAATGACATCGATCGCCGACTGTGGGCTTAAGGAAGTAGATGAGCCTTGACCGTTATTTTCATAAAAAATAATAAGGAGCCGTAATTGCCGGAACGCCGATATTAATTTATCTTTGGGAAATCCATAACGCTATTAAGGGTATAATTAAAAAGATCAGTTACGATGCCAAAGAAAATTGTATTTTTTTGCACGAGCGACTGTGAAACTTAATTCATGTTTGCTTTGCGCCGACGTCCGCGACGCAAACGCTTGCTTTGAAATATTAATCCAATTTCTCTTATTGATAAAAATTCAACGCGCAGGCACAAGGCCATGCTTCATACATACATGCATCATTACACACTTCTGCAATTACGCAGGTTCATTACCTTCCCGAGAGCATTAACGCGGCCGAGAAAAAGACAAAGGACACAACAAAAACGGATCTAATAGCGCCGGGGCTCGGCCGTGGGCTGCAACCCGAGCTTCTTCATCTACTGTCATTGCTGCCATATTGATCTAATAAGACTAATAGGTCTGTTTCTTAAAGTATACAGTACGTCTGAGATATGAGCCATTATATATATATATATATATATATATATATATATATATATATATATGCTCAAAATGTCACTCTAAATAATATCGCTTTCATGTTTCTCTGTTTAGCGAGATATTTAGCGAGATATATCTGTCGCCCATCATCACATCTGAACGTTTTGATCCACGGCTTATTCCAGGCCGGGATATTAAGCAATTTTGCCGGGCCTTTAATGGGATTTGAGTCCCGGGGGTTGAGCTTTGGCGGAGATGGCCACTTCTTTACATTACGCAGTCAGGTATGACACTCGCCGCTCGGCAACTCTTCCCTTCGGCCCGGCCGGGATAAATAATAAATGAAAGTGGTATTTGAGGCTTTCGGATCGTGCGAAAGTGTCGGAAGCCCTCCGTCCCCTCCGTCCTGAAGTCTGTGGTGGGGAAAGGGAACGGGTTAGCCGTTCGGACCAGGAGCGGCGGTTTGGGAGTTTATAAACTTCTCACATGGAAGCCGTTCCGAAGTTGTTTGTTTTTCTTGTTTTGGGTTTTTTTATGCGGATGTCCTTGGCTTTCTCTCGAGGGGGTGGGGGGGGGGGGGGGGGCTGGGTTGGCCAAGGTCCGCCTCCTAACCACGTTCCGCCTCCCGTTTAATGTGTTAGTAAAGTGTTAGTAACGTCATGTATTTAATATATAGATATATATATATATATATATATATATATATATATATATATATATATATATATATATAACACACTCAAGGCTTGCGGGCTGAATGTGATGTACGATTGTCTTAAAATAAGGCGATGCTAATTTAAAGCCAATAAACTACATCTCCCACAATGCATGCGAATGTTACCCACGAAGTGCCGGAATCCCGCCACTAGAGTGCAGTGTATCCCACATCGGCATTTACCGAGGGCGATTTTTCCGACCATTGAGAAAACGTCCGGGAAGCGAAAAATTCCACGAAAGATATGAAAGCGAATACATGTTTGTGTTTGAAGTAGAAAAAGCGCTATGTGTTTTGTGTTATGAGGCGACGTCGCTCATCAAACACTACATACTGCATTATAATTACACCTGACCCTCCGATGGATAACCATAATGCTGATGTTCCCCACGGAGACGATGAGGAGTTTCCCACGTTATAGAGTTTCAAGCGTAGTTTTGTAACTCGCCAACAGATGGCAGCACGAGGCTGCGTGCACTGTCACAGGGAGCACCGATCGTGGATACCGTGTATATATAATATAAATATATATGTATATACATGTATATATATATATAAAGTGGCAAAACAAAGTCCTTTACGAGTCCAAAACCACCTTCTGCATGCAGATATATTCATTCATCTTCTAGCGCTTTATCCGATCTTCCCTCGGGTCACGGGGAGTCTGTGTCTATCTCAGGCGTCTATGTCTGATGGGCATTAAGGCAGGATACACCCTGGATGGAATGCCAACCCTTCACAGGAAACACATACACACACACTCACATTCACACACACTAGGGACAATTTTCCAAGGTGCCAATCAACCTACCGTGCATGTTTTTGGACCGGGGGAGGAAACCGGAGAAAAAAAAAAAAAAACCCTGAGGCACGAGGGGGAGAACGGAGAAAATGCAAACAAAACTCCACACACACATGGCCGAGACGGGAATCGAACCCGGACCCTGGCGGTGTGAGACGAACGTGCTAACCACTAAGCCACCATGCCCCCTCATGCACAGTTTATATATATATATATATTATATATATATATATATATAAACTTAAGGCTTATAACAGGGTGAATATCGTATAATTTCTCCAAATGAGCTTTGCACAATAAAAGTCGGACATCCTGCATACGGTTGCACGTCCTCCTTTTTGCCTAACAAACCGTAAACCGTTTTTATTTGACTAATTAAACGAAAACTTTAAAAGACAAGAAATCCGTCCCGGTAATGGAATTAATCCGTCTAAACGAGTCCTGGTGGGACGCGGCTTTATATGCGGCTCCATGAAACTTTATATATTCCATCTCATCTCGAGACATAATAATGAAATTCATACAACGGCCTTGATGTCAGCGATTGTGACTTGTGTCCAATCCGTCCCCACGTTGCCTCTTCTCTTAAATTCCTTCGTCGGAGCGCCGTCTGGAAAACCGCGTCGGTGTTTTTATCGTTGCTGTCGTTGCGGCATGGGCTACTCCGGGAGTAATCTTATTAGCCAAGGTCAGCTAATTATGTGTACATTTAATTAAGCTGGCTTGTGTTGTTACTGTGAGCACACTGGAGGAGGCACGTGATGGACTCGAGTGACCTTGTTTAACCCATTTCGTCATTTGGCTTCGGACCAAGGAGATTAGTATCTGTGGGCGGAACAAACAGGCCGTCTATCAGCTGGCGTACGGGAATGATTTAAAACAGACCGGATAATGGGGAAGTGTTATCATACGGTAGAGAGGCGCTTTGGGGAAATGTGCACTTTGTGCTTTATAACTGTTAAAAGAGAAAGTTTTATTCATGTTCGGGGGTTCCCGATATCCCCCCCCCCCTCCCCCGCTGTGTGGTGGGACGCGGAGTGCTGGAGGTCCGAGTTGCCCTCATGGTGAATTACAAGCTGAAGCTCTCTAAGTTGCATGGAAAACCCAGTTTATATTCCCACAGATGTCTAACAAGCAGAGGATATGGTGCGGGATTATAGACAGGGCCAGATCAATAGCCTGCTGTCTCAGAGGCATCAATATAGATTATGAATCACAGTGAAGGAAGTAGTGGGAGATGGCTGGCGCTGGCAGGTCTGAAGCATCGTATGTGTGTGTGTGTGATGGCTTTAATGGACTCTTCGTTTGGATAAACACACTCCGAGGAAGGAAGGTTTTACCGGGCCTTTAAGAGACGCACCGATGGAATGTAGGGACCCAGGCGGCCAAAAGGTCCCCACTTTTCCCGTGTCGGACGCATTCTAGACATCAACATGTGAGAAATCTCAATCCGGAAAAAAAATCTATACTTTGTGTGTGTGCGAGATTTGCATTTCCGACGCAATCGATTACGTGTTACACGGCGGCTAGTTCACGTCCCGACGAGGCGCGTCGGGTGCCGATACACTGCAGGGGTACTTAAGCGCAAACTAAACATGACATCTTCCTCACCCCGGGTTCGGAAGGAGCGGCGTGGAGCGGCGAGGAGCGGCGGAGGTACACCCGGCAGCCCCTCGGCTCGTTACCTGAAAGATTGCTATTGAGTACCTGTCAGAGGTTAATGGCACCAGAGGTTGCCCTGGCGTGACTTAAGAGGTGGGAATGAGGTCGCCGGGAGACGGAGCGCTTTTCTCTTGTTGTTGTTGTTGTTTTTAAAAACAATTTTCAAAAAGATTTGCTTAAAAAATATATATATTTTTTTTTGGAGAGGGACAAAAACTCGCTGCATTATATATAAAGAGACTCGGATCAATCCATGCAAAGACCTTGTAAATAAAAGGCCCAACCAAGGCCACTGAACGGAGAGATGACTTTCCGACTGAGTGGAGAAATACATATTATCTCTACGATTGTTTTTAATTCGTCTTCCTGTTTCCCCCCCCCCCCCCCCCCCACCCCCCCCCCCCCCCCCCCCCCCCCCCCCATCCCTCCATCCCTCCATCTCCGCAGGGTTCCCGTGCTGTCAAGGTCGGCAGGAACACAGGACGCTGGAAATGATTAATCTGTCAATCTACATCAAAGCTTCCTGCTGGGCGCCCTCCCCGTAGCCTCTCCCGCTCGGCGGCGAGAATGATAGGCTGTGTATTCCCGTCCTCGCCGCTACACCTTTCCCGGCGCGTCCACTCTCCTGCTGGCAGCGACGTGATGACAGGATAAAATACAGCACGTAAAAATTACTCGTAGGAGCCTATTTTACATCTGTGACGTCCCCTCCCCGTCCCCGTCCCTTTACCAGCCACCCCCGCGCTAGACTGCACTTCCTCTCTGAGCGTCCCAGTGGCCGGGCCATTTCACCGTATATATACAATAATTACTGCTATTTTCAAACCTGTGCGTTCAAAACCATCCCGTCAGACCGCGCCAAGGAGCAATAAACATCTGCCCAGACGCTCATAATCTCGCCGACTGATTTACAAGCGAGGAATTGTTCCTGTCAAATTTGTGGTTTGCATTTACGCGGCGGTAAATACGCAAAAAGGACGAGCGACGGCGGACGGGGGAGGGGGTCCGTACACGGCGAACCGATCCTCTAAGGATTATATAATAATCGCAGGTTCGGTGGGAAGGGGCGTGGCTAATGCAAGGATTCGCATCCCGATACAATCCATTCGATTCAGCACGTGAAAAAACCCCGATGCTCTACAATGTTGCAGTCGACCCCCTGAAATGTGGACTACGTTCCAGGACCTCCTCTACCACCTCCAGGAACACCTACACTACCAGGACCTCCTCTACCACCACCTGGAACTCCTCCTCCACCAGGATTTCCTCTACCACCAGGACCTCCTCTACCACCAGGACCACCTCCACTACCAGGACTTCTACCACCAGGATTTCCTCTACCACTAGGACCTCCTCTACCACCAGGAACTCATCTACCACCAGGACCTCCACCACCAGGACCACCTCCACCACCAGGATCACCACCACAACCAACCCCAGGACCTCCTAAATGACCAGGACCTCCTCTAGCCCACCTGGACCACCACCAGAACCACCAAAACAACCAACCCCAGGACCTCCTAAACCACCAGGTTCACTTCCTCCCCACCACTATGACCTCTTCCACCCCCAGGACCTCGTCTAACACCAGGGCCTCCTCCTCCACCACCATGACCTCTTCCACCAACAGGACCACCTCTACCCCACCAGGACCTCCTCCTCCTTCACCACCACCATGAACTCTTCCACCAGGACTCCTCTACCCCCAGCTGGACCAGCTCCACCACCAGGATCACCACCAGAACCACCAAAATAACCAAACCAAGGCCCTCCTAAACCACCAGGTTCACCTCCTCCCCCACCCCCAGGACCACCTCTACCCCCACCAGGACCACCACCACCACCATGAACTCTTCCACCCCCAGGACCACCTTACCCCCACCAGGACCACCACCACCACCATGAACCTTCCACCCCCAGGACCACCTCTACCCCCACCAGGACCACCACCACCACCATGAACTCTTCCACCCCCAGGACCACCTCTACCCCCACCAGGACCACCACCACCACCATGAACTCTTCCACCCCCAGGACCACCTCTACCCCCACCAGGACCTCCACCACCACCACAGGACCTCCACGTCTGGCATTAAAGCGTCTGGAAAGACACCAGAAGCATTCTAGGAGACAGTGTTGGTATTTTCCGTCCCTCCGTGCACTGACAGACTGTGTGCGGAGAAGCTCGGCGAGCGTAGTCATTGGCCCGCCTGACAGGCCTGTATTTGTACCTGACCTGTCTTTTGTTGCCTGCCGATTCTATCTCTGAGGGGAATGATAGGAACGGCGCTCCACGACGCTGATCCCAGGTTCGGGTTGCGTGGGTAATCTTCTCGTCTTTCCTCTCCTGTGGCTTTGAGCTTTACTCTGCAAACACCACCATGAATCCGTCCTTTTGTCTCCACCAGCAACCCGACACCGGATTTCTTAATTAACGTCCAGGTTCCGGACAACTAATTTATCTGAAGCCTCCCTCCCTCCCCCTTTTTTTTCCCTCCCCGGGTTAATTCCGTTTTGGGAAGAATGTGCAAATGTAATTACACGTCTGAGACGTCTGAGATCTCATAATTATACATGGCTGTCTACTACAATTACCCGCTACCTGTTAAATACATCTTCAGGATGATTAAAAGCAGATATTTGGCTTCGGCTTGAACTTCGGAGTTGTGTCATTCGGTAATGGGATATGTTCGGAGCTAACCTGGAATCCGGGAGCTCGTTTAAGAGAAGTCACCACGGAGACGGAAACTCGAATCCCCCCAAAAAAATACAAATATTGGAAATATTGCACTTCGCTCATGTTACATCATCTGATTGGTCAGAAGATGTTAATTAAATCTCGGTAAACAGCAGATCTGTGGATCATGGGGTTATAATAAAGTTATAAGACCTTCTCCACCACTGCCAGGACTTCCTCCGCCACCACCAACATCTCCAGCACTACCAGGACCTTCTCCCAGACTACCACCAGGAACTCCCACGCACCACCAAGACCCCCTCCACCACTACCAGGACTTCCTCCGCCACCACCAACATCTCCAGCCACCACCAACATCTCCAGGATCCCCTCCACCACCACTACCAGGACCTTCTCCCAGACCTTCTCCTCCACCACCAGGAACTCCCACGCCCACGCACCACCTAGACCCCCTCCACCACACCAACCTTTTCCACCACTACCAGGACTTCCTCCGCCACCACCAACATCTCCACCAGCACTACCAGGACCTTCTCCCAGACTACCACCAGGAACTCCCACGCACCACCAAGACCCCCTCCACCACTACCAGGACTTCCTCTGCCACCACCAACACCTCCAGCCCTACTAGGATCCCCTCCACCACCACTACCAGGACCTTCTCCTCGACCACCAGGAACTCCCACACACCACCGAGACCCCTCCACCACCTCAACCTTTTCCACCACTACCAGGACTTCCTCCGACACCACCAACACCTCCAGCACTACCACTACATTATCAGGAATCCCCTCCACCACCACTTCAAGGACTCCCACTACCAAGACCTCTTACACCATTATCAGGACCTTCTCCACCACCACCAACACCTCCAACACTACCAAGACCCCTTACACCATTATCAGGACCTTCTCCACCACCACCACTAAAAGGACCTCCTTCACTACCAAGACCTCTTACACCATTAGAAGGACCTCCTCTGCCCCCACCAACACCTCCACCACTTCCAGGACCTTCTTCACCACTAACTGGACCTCCACCCCCAAAACCAGGACCTCCTCCACCACCACACCAACACCTCCAACAAGACCAGGATCTCCTCCACCACCACTTCCACCACTAACAGGGCCTCCTTTACTACTAAGACTTTCTCCACCATTACCAAGACCTTATCCACCACTAACAGGACCTCTTTCGCTGCCAAGACCTAAGACCTTCCACCACCCACCACTACCACCAGGACCTTCTCCACCACTACCAGGACCTTCTCCACCACTACCAGGACCTTCTCCACCACTACCAGCCTCCTTCACTGCCAAGACCTTCTCCACCACTACCAGGACCTTCTCCACCACTAACAGGGCCTCCTTCACTACTAAGACCTTCTCCACCACTAACAAGACCTTCTCCACCACTACCAGGACCTTCTCCAACACTACCAGGACCTTCTCCACCACTAACAGGGCCTTCCTTCCACTAACCTTCTCCAGCACTAACAGGCCTCCTCACTGCCAAGACCGTCTCCACCATTATAAGACCTTCTCCACCACTAACAGGGCCTCCTTCACTGCCAAGAGCTTCTCCACCACTACCAGGACCTTCTCGAACCGTGAACTCCTCACTGCACCGATTTTCTCTCCAGTTTCTCTTACACAGATGGCAGAAGATCTCTCTCTCGGATCTTAATTAGACCTTCTGAGATGCGATCTGAGCGCCGATCGGCCGTGCTAATTCCTGAATATGAAATCCCGGTTGGAAAACCTGATGTTATCGGACACACTGTGTGTGTGTGTGTGTGTGTGTGTGTGTGTGTGTGTGTGTTTCTTCACTGCTCTGTGCTCACCAGGTTCTGTTCCTGCTTTAGTGAACCAATGAAACCATAATAAGTATTGATTAGCTCATTACTGTGTATTATTTACTGGCTTTGGGCTTCACTGTGCTTTAAAGTCAGCGCGTTTAGAAGTCGTTAGCGCGGGTAGGGGGTTAGGACCGTGGGGGGGGTGGGGAGGGGGGGGGGGGGGGGTGTTTGGGGGATGATGAGTTTGGGAGGGGGGGTTGAGGCCGAATACGGGTTTTCCGGATCCCAGTTCGGCTGATTCAGGGGAAATCTGGAGTCTGGGGGGGTGAGACTTTTGAGACCCCGCCACCCCCCCCCCCTCCATCCCTCCCCCTCGCAGGATTTATACTAAGAAGGATGCAATCGGACACGTGAGCATGATGGAGATGTGTTTACTTCCAGTAAAGCCAGTGCAGAATGTGCAGCGCGAGTGGAGTGGAAATTAAATTTCAGGAGCGAGATGGGACGGGAAAGGAATAGCGATTGGGGGGGGGGGGGGGGGGGGTATTTTAAGGTAGACTTAAAAGCCTATATTAGAGATTTTTATTTATTTATTTATTTTCCAGGGGAAACAATGCTATTGGACACAAGGGGGGCTCGCCTCAACACCTCCAGGGTTGGGGTTCGATTCTCGTCATGTGTGTGTGTGCATGTTTTCCCTGTGCATCATGGGGGGGGGGGGTTTCCTCCGGTATCCCAAGCTTTCCATGCACAGTAGGTTGATTGGCACCTTGGAAAATTGGCCCTTGTGTGTGTGTGTGTGTGTGTGTGTGACCTGCGATGGGTTGGCATTCGGTCCAGGGTGTCCAGACGCTGAGATAGGCACGGGTTCGCCGCGAGAGAGACGTCGTATAAAAGATGAATGAATAACGGTATCGCTTACATTTAACAAATGTCATCGAAAGCCATTTGGACATTTGTTTGCGTCTCGGTGATGGTGTGTGTGTCGCGGCCTCCATCTCCTCCTCCTCCTCCTCCTCACGACCCCAGCTTTCCCTCCTCGAGAGATAATCAGAGATCAGGCCGATAAATGGACTTTGATTTCAGGGGACAAGGTCGCGGACCCACCGAACACGGGTCGGAAGTCGAGCGATCTCTTCGGGAGCGAACGTTTCCGCGACGTTACAGCGCAGCGACCTTCCGGAGGACGAATCCGGCCCTTTTTTTTTCGGGGAATGCGTTTTCCGATATCGGAATTAGCGTCGGAGGGGAAACAGTACTAGCAGTAGGCTGAAGACGAGCGTTAATTTGGGACTGTGCAGAAACCGACAGCCCTGAGGCGGTATTACTATACAGACTCCCCCTCCTCACACACACACACACACACACACACACACACACACACACTCCATCTCCTTCTTTCTTGATGGACGAAATGCTGTCTCCATAGCAATTACCTAAGTCTTTTATCAGTCATTTCAAAGGAGGAAAATTAGAGCAATTGTGTCAGGACAGTCATATGGGCAGAAATTGCACACTTACTCGGACCACTTACATCTGTGACTTTGTTCCCGTCTGATGAAGGCTATTGTTCTCTGCCGTGGCTTTCAAAGCTTGATTGGGCTTGAGCAGATGTACTGTACACCCAAAAAGGCCTTTTTATTTCCTCCCAGAGTGGCTTTTTATAAAAAAAAAAAAAAAATATATATATATATATATATAAAATATATAAATCACCACACCCGAGTGGTTTTTTACATATGGAGAATGATTTCTTTCACCTTTTATAACACAAAACTCAACCCAGCCATTATATAACTGCCTTATGACGCATTATAACAGTTTTAATCATGCATCCACATTATGCATGTGTGTAATGTGTGCAAACTATATATATATATATATATATATAATATATATATATATATATATATATATATATATATAAATAAAATCTCAGGATTTAACTTGGGCAAAATCGTGTCTTAAGTGTAATTAAGATACATTTTTTAATTAGTATATATATATATATATATATATTATATATATAATATATATATATATAAGATGTTGTGTATATAGTATATATATATATATATATATATATATATATTATATATATATAAATCACACACCCGAGTGTGTTTTTACATATAGAGAATGATTTGCTTTCACCTTTTAAACACAAGCACAACTCAGCCATTATATAACTGCCTTACGACGCATTATAAACGTTTTAAATCATGCATCCACATCATGCATGTGTGATTGAAGTTCGAAATCCAAAAAAAAAAAAAAAAAAATCTCCGGATTTAACTCGGGCAAAATCGTGTAATTAGGATAACATGTTTATATATATATATATATATATATATTATATATATATATATATATATATATATATATATATTACCCACCCGAGTGTTTTTATATACGGAGAATGATTTATATACGGTTATATAACTGCTTTATGGCGTTATAACCGTTTTAATCATGCATCCACATCATGCATATGTGAAAATACAAAAAATAAATAAATAAAAAAATCTCCGGATTTAACTCGGGCAAA
Source organism: Kryptopterus vitreolus (assembly GCA_030449085.1). NCBI lineage: Eukaryota > Metazoa > Chordata > Actinopteri > Siluriformes > Siluridae > Kryptopterus > Kryptopterus vitreolus. The sequence continues at coordinate 1,563,122 of JACRUU010000019.1, read as the reverse complement.
ATCGTGGAATTAGGATAAAAAAAAGGAGTAAGAAAAAGAGAAGTGTAATTGCTGAGAGGAGTTAATCCAGTTTCCCCGGGCGGAGAGAGAAAGCTCTGATGATTTCCTTGCAGGGGGAAACGTTAAGTCAAACATTGGCTTAAACGCTAGCGATCTTCAGCTCAGGGACCTGCCAGCCTAATCTATGGCCAGTTCACTGCCCGTGATCCTATACTCTATCTGTCTTAGCATATTGATTTCCGAGCTGTCTTATTGGTTCCTAACATAATTATACCAGGAGCAGGTCTCTTAGTGCAGCTAATACTTTTACACCAAGGCATCAGGGGAGGCTTACATCCATGTCATTTATTCAGGCCGGGGACTGAGACTGTTAAAAGGGTGAATCTGAAGATGGGTGTGTGTGTGTGTGTGTGTGGTGTGTGTGTGTGTGTGTGTGTGAGAGAGAGAGAGAGTGTTTGTTGGACGGCCCTTTGTGTTATTTTCTTTTAATGAATGCACCATGTTTTGTTTTGTTTTTGTTTTAAACTATTCTTTTTTTTTTTTAAATAAATAAATAAGTGGCATTCATCAAAAAGAAAAGAAAAGAAAAAAAAAACGGAGATAAAGAAGAGCGTGGCGTTGGTGTCGAGTCGCGCCTCATCTTGCAAATCTAGCAGTTTAACAATGGTTAAATAAATAAATAAATGAATAAATAAATAAATATAAAGGGCGGCGCTGATTGCGTCTCCGTCCCATCAAGGACGCACCGGAGGCGGGTGGTGTGTGTAAATAAATAAATAAATAGATAGATAGATAGATAGATAGATAGATAGACAGACAGACCGACAGACAGACCAGATAGATAGATAGAATAGAGAGATATAGAGATCTATAGATAGATAGATAGATAGATAGATAGATAGATAGATAGATAGCAAAAAGGGAAATAACGAAATTTGCGCCTAATTGTCGGCGAAAAAAAATAATACAGGATTTACCCGTTTATTCCAGTTTATTCCGTCTTTAATCGTGCAAATGTTTCCGGATACAGGTGGCAAGAAAATACGAAATAAATAATAGTTTGGGAATGCCGAGACACTTTAACCCGGAGGAAAAAAAAGTGTGTGTGTGTGTGTATGTATATATATATATATATAATATATATATATATATATATATATATATATAAAAAAAACACGCAGACGGGAAGTGAAATGGCGGACGCGATGATGGTGAAAGGACCGGCTCCATCATTTCGCCTGCTCGACTCCGGGAAGGTTCCCGGCGATCCATTTTTCATAAAGGAGCGGGGCGGCGACGTGACACCATGACAAAAATCTGTGGCTTTTAAAGGCAGGAGTGTCAGTGCGATATCTCATTCCGGGTTTTATTCATTTCTTCGCGGCGATGGGAAGTGTGAGGCAGCCGCGACTCTCCCTGGAGAGAGGAACAAGCCGAGGCAGCTGTGCATCCGTGTGTGTGTGTGTGTGTGTGTGTGTGTGTGTGTGGTGTGTGTGTGTGTGTGTGTGTGCGAGAGAGAGAGAGAGAGAGAGAGAGGCCGAGGCATGCTCGACACACAATCCGCCCGCCATCAGATCACACCGCAATCAGACATTCCTGCACCTTTTCACTCTTCGCTCACAAGCAGGGGGATCAGTGATCTCAGGCCAAGGCATCCCCTCAGACAGTGTGTGTGTGTGTGTGTGGTGTGTGTGTTGTGTGTGTCTTTGTGCTTTCCATACGGAATGAACATCACAGGCCTAATACGTGCACCAGGTCGAAGGTTTTATCTTCAATGTTTCTCCGCACACACACACACACACACACACACACACACAGAGCGTAAGCGAGAAGACGAATGTTGTGGACTTTAAAACTTTTGCGTGTCGAAACGTATCGGGTGAAAGAGACGAGAAGTAAAACTGCTGCCGAGGAAGATCTAATAATAAAGCATTAAAAGTTAAAAGCAACATTAGGCAAAGCGGCGTCGCAGAAAACACATTTCCATGCGAGCTGTTATTTGAGTGAAGCCATTTATCTGTTATGATCTTAGCTCGTGGCAATCTCGAAAGCTGGCGTACATCCGTTTTAATAAAATAGCGTTGCCTCAATAGAATATATATTTATATATATATATATACCCCCCCCCCGCACGTATTCTGACAAGGTGAGGTATTAATTCGCTCTGTACTCGACACATTTTGTAAATGACTTTCCCTTAAATCATTCGCAATGTCTAAAAGCCCGGGAAGAAATAATGATTTTTTATTAGATTACCGTTCTTTAAGATGCATTAGACAAATAGCAGGAAATAACACTCTGCGGCCCGGTAATGCAATAAACTTCCAATTATAACACTTATGTACAATAAGTGGGCTTCTACAGCAGAGCTGCACACAAATCATTACATTTCTAATGCAGCCTGGATGTGAAGGCTTTAGACAGTCTAATATGTTTATCCATCATAAAAAAAAAAAAATAAAAAAAAAACGTGGCAATCGTTCCCCCCGAAACGGTTTCGTTTAAAAAAAAAAAAAAAAGGGTGGGGGGGGGGTGCGGTTGAGGGGAGGGGGGGGGGGGGGGCACAGAGATATGACTGCATCAATCATCCTCGGCGGTGGCGTGAAATATCCGAGGGTTATCGTCACGTCACCTTCAGCCTGGCTCTCTGTACGAGTCCACGCGCCTTGGGAAATAAATAAATAAATAAATATAATTTCGGGCCCCACTTTTGAGCGAAAGACTTCGTCGCTCGGTAGAAAACGTTTCTTATTAGCGTTTCTTAAGAACGAGGGGTTTTTTTTTTTTTGGGTTAAGAATGGAAAATCTGAAGATATTAAAGATGAAGAATCGGATGCAAAATTCAGATTCCTGGGTGCATTTAATTTTTTTCCACATGTCCAATCTGCCGGGACCTTACACACCTTCAAAACTGACGGGACCTTACATATGTCCACACTGCCGGGACCTTCCATATCAGCAATCTGCCGGGACCTTCCACACATCCAATCTGCTGGGACCTTACACACCTTCAAAACTGACAGGACCTTTCACACAACCAATCTGCCAGGACCTTACACACGACCGATCTGCCGGGACCTTACACACGACCAATCTGCAGGGACCTTACACACGACCAATCTGCAGGGACCTTACACACGACCAATCTGCAGGGACCTTACACACGACCAATCTGCAGGGACCTTACACACGACCAATCTGCAGGACCTTACACATGACCAATCTGCCAGGACCTTACATACGACCAATCTGCCAGGACCTTCCACATGACCAATCTGCCGGGACCTTACACACGACCAATCTGCAGGGACCTTACACGCGTCCAATCTGCCGGGACCTTACACGCGACCAATCTGCCGGGACCTTCCACACGACCAATCTGCAGGGACCTTACACACGACCAAATCTGCGGGACCTTCCACACGACCATCTCTGCCCGGGACCTTCCACACACGACCAATCTGCCGGGACCTTCCACGCGACCAATCTGACGAGACCTTCCACACGACCAATCTGCCGGGACCTTCCACACGACCAATCTGCCGGGACCTTCCACACGACCAATCTGCAAGAACCTTACACACGACCAATCTGCCGGGACCTTACACATGTCTAATCTGCCGGGACCTTCCATACGACCAATCTGCCAGGACCTTATTTGGTAATCTGAACAATCAGTTTATAAGATGGAAAACCAACACAAAGCTAAGCGTAATTATTAGATTAAACTATTATGTATAAGTGAGTTGTCACAAACGACAGTCCTATTTATACACAACAAACGCCATCATTTAAAGATTTATTTTTTTGTTTTTGATGTTTCGTTTCACGAAAAACATTCCGCTGAAACACAAGCGGTTCGGCGTTTGGAATCAGAATCGATCAAATTAAAACGACACGCATCCCAAATCATTTCTCACGGAATTCCAAACCCGGAGAACATCATATATAAAAAAACAAAAAGAGGTTTTTTTGTTGTCGTTTGTTTGTTTGTTTGTTTGTTGGTTTCCCGGGAAGGCCGGAGTGCGGAGTGGTGTTGTTTTTCTGGGCATTGCGTTTGTGTATCTGGTGTTTGCTCGCCTATTGGTTGATAAACACGAGTCCGGTGTTTGGCTGGAGGCTGGAGTCCGGGGCACCTCGGTCCGCTCTAACCGCTATCACGCAGAACAGAGTGCGAATCTCCCGCGAGTCCTCCGCCAGGCCTTTACAAAGGCGTCAAAGGCTACTGTTTGGCTTCTCCAGCACAGGGAGAGGAAAAAGGGGACCAAAGATAATGAAAGTAAACATGCCGAGACCCAATAGTACACTTTTTCTCTCTCTCTCTCTCTCTTTCTGCATGTCTCTCCCTCTCTTTTTTTTTTTATTTAAAAAGTGAAAAACATGTTATTCAGAGAGAGTTAACCTGCAGGGACCAGCTGAGAGACACAAAGGCTGGTGGATGATAGAAAACATCAAACGCTGGTGTTTTCCACCCTGCTGGTGTGGCCTCCGAGATCGCCTCTGAGCTCCGAGATGCCGCATTGAACCCTAATGATATTCGAGTACCCTCTCTTTTTTTTGTTTCTGGGGGGGGGGGATGAGAAAACAGTGTTCATACGGGAAATACGCCATTCAAACAACATCAGCTCTCGAACACACAGGCAACGCATTTAGTATTTATTCATTTCCTTTCTTCGTGGGTTTTAATAAGCTTCCCGGGGACTCGACGCCCTTTTTTTCTTTTTTTTTAACCGCGACTTGTGATGTAGGTCATGCGTTTCGCATAAAAGCCCGTTCGAAATTGTTTAAAGGTCAGAAATCGGACGCCATTTGAGAAGACGGACACCTGGATATATTGGAAACATACATTTTTTTGTTGTTGTTTTTTAGCACATTTATCGCAAAAAATTAAAAAGTAAATAAGTGGAAAATAAATAAATGAATGGGGGAAAAAAATGGAATCGCATATTATATTTTCATAAGGAAAGTTTCCAAAAAAGAGAATTTTAAATATTATTGAACAGGCCATCCATGACATTGGAACGTGTTACTTTTTTACATAAATTTTGGGGGGAAAAAAACAATAAAAATAAATAAATAAATAAATAAATAAATAAATAAAAATGCCTATATTATATAGTTTAAACCCGCAAAACACTGCACTGTAATTCCATTTAAACTCAGCTTAATACAGCCCCTTAATAAACACTTTATAGCTCACTTTATACTTTATACACTATTTTTTGATATTTTTTTAATAATATAATATTAATAATTTTTATATATTTTTTAATTTCTATTCATACAGTTAATTACATTTACTAAAAAATTAAACAAAAAAAACAATAATAATAATAATAATAATAATAATAAATAAAAATAATCAGGTTCTAAGCATGGGCACGGTGGATTAGTGGTTAGCACGTTCGCCTCACACCGCCAGGATCCGGGTTCGATTCCCGTCTCGGCCATTGTGTGTGTGGAGTTTGTGCATGTTCTCCCCGTGCCTCAGGGGTTTTTCTCCGGTTCTCCGGTTTCCTCCCCCCGGTCCAAAAACATGCACAGTAGGTTGATTGGTTTGATTGGAAAATTGTCCCTAGTGTATGAATGTGTGTGTGTGTGTGGTGTCCTGTGATGGGTTGGCATTCCATCCAGGGTGTATCCTGCCTTAATGCCCATAGACGCCTGAGATAGGCACAGACTCCCCGTGACCCGAGGGAAGATCGGATAAAGCGCTAGAAGATGAATGAATGAATGAATGAAGGTTCTAAGCAATAAAAAAAACATCTTCTATGAATGATCGAATCTCTGGAGGAATTTCTTCCCCGGAATGTCACATAAGGACGGAATGTGGGAATGTGGGAATGTGGGATGAATATACGATATAATGCGTAGTTGTGTATAAAATGTCTATATGGTGTATAAATGTTGTGCTACATGCGTATCCATAATCCATGTTCACCTTCACCACTACTTTTACCTCTGTTTTATACAGATTGGAAAGCAGTTTTCTTCACGCGTAAAAGTCGGTCGTCCCTGAGGAATAAATTCCACTCCCACATTGTTTCTACTTTAGGCGTAATCTTCCAGCTACTGATAGTTGTTGTTGTTGTTGTTGTTTTGTAAATGCCCAGGTTAGCCGTGTTGCATGTGCACGCGACTCGCGAGGTTGCGTTTGTGTTCGCAGAAAATATTCCCTGATCCCGGGAAATGGAATCACAAGTCAAGGGTTTGGTGTAGAAGTGAAAGTGAAAGTTTTCCCATGAAATATACAACATAAGGATAAACATCTGCATTTCACGTTTGATGTTATAATAAACGCCACTCAAAGCTTTTATGAATCGTCTTTTAGTGACTCGGTTCTTTGAATCTCCTTCAACAAATCGTCATTTGTCACAAAAAAATCGCATTAAAGACTCGTTTAAAATGAACGAATCACTCTGAGCCGACTCGTTCTCACGAGTCACATGCGACTCATTTAAAATGAACGAATCACCCATGAGCCAACTCGTTCTCACGAGTCACACGCGACTCATTTAAAATGAACGAATCACCCTGAGCCAACTCGTTCTCACGAGTCACATGCGAATCATTTAAAATGAACGAATCACCCTGAGCCGACTCGTTCTCACGAGTCACATGCGACTCATTTAAAATGAACGAATCACCCTGAGCCAACTCGTTCTCACGAGTCACATGCGACTCATTTAAAATGAACGAATCACCCTGAGCCAACTCGTTCTCACGAGTCACATGCGAATCATTTAAAATGAACGAATCACCCTGAGCCAACTCGTTCTCACGAGTCACATGCGACTCATTTAAAATGAACGAATCACCCTGAGCCAACTCGTTCTCACGAGTCACATGCGAATCATTTAAAATGAACGAATCACCCTGAGCCAACTCGTTCTCACGAGTCACATGCGACTCATTTAAAATGAACGAATCACCCTGAGCCAACTCGTTCTCACGAGTCACATGCGACTCATTTAAAATGAACGAATCACCCTGAGCCAACTCGTTCTCACGAGTCACATGCGACTCATTTAAAATGAACGAATCACCCTGAGCCAACTCGTTCTCACGAGTCACAATAAACACTCGTTCAAAATGAACAAATCAACCTATGAGGTGACTCGACTGATTTCGAGTCACATTAAACAAGCACTTTGAGATGACTCGGTTTTGTGATTCACATTTAACACGCACTGAACAATTCACTCTTTGAACCAACTGGTTCTTCTGAGTCACATTAAAGACTCGTCTTGGAGATGACTTGTTCTTGTGAGTCACAAGAAAGACTCTTAAAATGAATGATTCGTTCTATGAGACAGCTTCGACAAATCCCTCGTTGAGATGACTCGGTTTTGTGAGTCACATTAAACACTGGCTCAAAATGAATGAATCACTCTTTGAACCCACTGGATCTTATGAGTCACATCAAGAATTGTTCAAAATGAGTGAATCGTTTATGAAAAATGGACGGAGGAAATGCTGCCTCGCACATATTTGGGGTTTTCCAGAAACCTACACAGCTCCTTACATGTTCTTCCCTTCTGCACTGTCAGGAAGAAGGATGCTGAGGAGGAGGAGGAAGAGGAGGAGGAGGAGGAAGGTTGAGAGGACAGTCATACGCAACAGTCTGGGTCAAAAAAACCTGCATTTATAGAAAGCCAAACACACACACACACACACACACACACACACACACACACACACCCATCCCATCACCGCCTACATACACTCCTACCTCCTGCTCCTCCTACACACCACCACCACCAGAGGTCGTCTGGACAGGTCACGAGGACCAGCAGCTCAGGTAATAAATAATAAATAATAGATAATACATAGGCTGTCAATCGAATTTTTATTGGATTATCACGATCGCCATTATATTTTTTGTTAATTTCATGTTATTTGTTTAGTGTTGTTTAAGTGTAAATATGGGACGTGGCTCCTTTAAGATTGTGTTCCGGTGCTTTTCCATATAACTAGTGATACATTTAGGTTATACGGAAGCGAATTTTATTGCGTTATTGCAGTAGTAATACGGATTTGGGAATGCGATGCCCTTGTGTAATGTTCCATATGGTAATGTACGCTAATATAGTGAGGAGATCTTACCTGTTGTGAATGCGCAGCTAGGGGCGTCATTGGGGGGGAATTTAGGAAGTGTGAGTGGATGCGCTGAACGTTTATTTATTTATTTGTTGTTCGGGTTTCGTTCGTTACCATTAGTGGCGTTAAAGCGAAAACACGTTAATAGCGTAAAATAAATAAATAAATAGAATAGAAAATAAAATAAACAAATAGAAAAGAAAGAAAATCCATGTCAATTCAACAGAAGAGAAAGAAACTTCTTCACTGCTTCGCTTTTAAACTATTAAGCTATTTAAAAATATATAATATATATATATATTTTAAAAAAAAAAGAACGAGGGACGAAAGGGGGGGCGGGGGGGGGAAAAAAGAAAGAAGAAGAAAGAAAGAAAGAAAGGAAAAAAAAAAACCACGATACACAAAGATCCCGGGCTCGGAGAACGACCGGCTATTCATCAAGAACAAAGGAGCCCGGAAAGTGGCACGGAGTAATGAGACGAACACATCCCTCCTACCCGCGTTGATGTGCGCAAATAATTAAAAAAAAAAAAAAAAAGGGAGGAAAAAAAAAAAAAAAAACAGGAACTCTTACTTGACTCGGAGATCATTTATTACGCCGGTAATTGCTCTTCCCCAATTGCAGGTTAATTCTTTAACCGCTGTCCTACATCAAGATATTCTAATTCCCCCCCATCTATAATTCATGATATACTTTGTACGAAGCAAAGCTGTTAAATATTTAGTGAATCATCGCTCCGAAATTAATCACCCTGCAGTTAATTCGCCGGGCCTCGCTCGGAGCGACGCTCTCTGCCAGCAGTTTATTTTTAATCACGGCTGTCGGGGGGATTAAACATAAAACAACTTAACGTAATTAATAATTACTGCTGCGCCGTCGGGATCCGCAGAAGAATAACCATCGCCGCGCTTTCGTAAACTTCGTTGTTTTTGCGTAGACGATACCGACTTTATGAAACATTTATTAACCCGCTTATAACCCCTATAACGCGCGTTTCCCGAGTCCGTAACGTTACAGAGCGATTATTCATTCATTCATCTTCTACCGCTTTATCCGATCTTCCCTCGGGTCACGGGGAACTGCGCTGTCAGGCGTCTATGGGCATTAAGGCAGGATACACCCTGATGGAATGCCAACCCAACCCATCACACACACACACCACACACACACACACATTCATACACTAGGGACAATTTTCCAAGGTGCCAATCAACCTACCGTGCATGTTTTTCGACGGGGGAGGAAACCGAAGAACCCACCGAAAAAAACCAAAAACACGGAGAAAACACCTCTTGAGGCACGGGAAGAACATGCAAACTCTCACACAAACACATGGCCGAGACGGGAATCGAACCCGGACCCTGGCGGTGTGAGGCGAACGTGCTAACCATTAAACCGCCGTGCCCATACAGAGCGATTAGCGCTTCTATATTAACGTTTTTTTTTTTTAAGCGTCTTTTTTCGTTATCTTATCGTCGGCGAATCTCGTGACAAAGTTATTACATAAACACGACATTGCGGAAAGATGCATCATTCGTCGCTCCTCCGTCATCCCTTTCTCCTTCAGGTAACAAGAGGCGGGTTTTTTTTTTTTTTTTTTGGTGAATAATTTAGCGCGCCACACTGTGCTAACATTAGCCGTGGAGGAGGAAGCGTTTCATTAAAAGCGCTTAATTTCCCAAAAGGGCGCTCGTTCGTGCGAGATCTCGCTTTTTGACTCCGAGATTAAAATAGAAAAAAAAAAAAAAAAAAAGGTATTTTGATCAATTCTGATGCAACGGCAGGGACACGGCGGTTTAGCACGTTCGCCTCACACCGCCAGGGTCCGGGTTCGATTCCCGTCTCGGACATGTGTGTGTGGAGTTTGTGCATGTTCTCTACGTGCCTCAGCGGGGTTTTTCTCTGGGTTCTCCGGTTTCCCCCTGGTCCAAAAACATGCACGTAGGTTGATTGGCACCTTGGAAAATTGTCCCTAGTGTATGAATGTGTGTGTGTGTGTGTGTGTGTGTGTGTGTGTGTGTGTGTGTGTGTGATGGGTTGGCATTCCATCCAGGGTGTATCCTGCCTTAATGCCCATAGACGCCTGAGATAGACACAGACTCCCCGTGAACCCGAGGGAAGATCGGAAATAAAGCGCTAGAAGATGAATGAATGAATGAATGATACAGCTTTCGCAAAGTGCGAGGTGCACAACAAATCCTCAAATCTGATTGGTCGGAAGGCGTCGGACCCAGTAACAGTGTAGCGAATGGATTGTGTCGCAATATATACATACAATCGTTTCTATAGTTACCGCTTCATGGACTTGGATGATCAAGAGTCACTGATACGATGTAAACATGTTTATATGGCTATATAACAGGATAAACGTGTTTGTACGTTTATTTTTAAATCGCAGCGCATTAATAATGAAAGTCGGAATGAAATCGCCTCGTTTCTGGAAAGTTTCGTTATTGATTTCGCACTTATTTATTATTTATGAAATTAATGGTTTATTAAACATGTGTTTTTCTGGTACGTCGTTTAACGATTGCTGTTGTTTTTATGCCATCGGGATGTAAAAAAAAAAAACAAGCGGCGGTTTATTTCATCCGGTGCTTTCGTGACGTTCCTTCCCCTTAACTTATTTATTGTTTTTATTTATCATAATTAATAATTACTGCTGCTCCGGTGCTGCGCTGTCAAATAAAATATAATAATTAATTAATTAATAAGACCTAACAAGATCATGTTTTTGGAAAGTTTATTATTATTATTATTATTATTATTATATTATTATTATTATAAATAATAATTAAAATAAGCAATATATACCTATAAAAATGGGGGGCACGGTGGTTTAGTGGTTAGCACATTCGCCTCACACCGCCAGGGTCCGGGTTCGATTCCCGTCTCGGCCATGTGTGTGTGGAGTTTGTGCATGTTCTCCCCGTGTCTCAGGGGGTTTTTCTCCGGGTTCTCCGGTTTCTCCCCCGGTCCAAAAAAACATGCATGGTAGGTTGATTGGCACCTTGGAAAATTGTTCCTAGTGTATGAATGAATGTGTGTGTGTGTGGTGTGTGTGTGTGGTGTGTGTGTGTGTGTGTGTGTGTGTGTGTGTGTGTGTGTGTGATGGGTTGGCATTCCATCCAGGGTGTTTCCTGCCTTAATGCCCATAGACGCCTGAGATAGACACAGGACTCCCCGTGACCCGAGGGAAGACCCGGATAAAGCGCTAGAAGATGAATGAAAGAATGAATACCTTATAAAAAAAGATTCGGAACAGATATATATTTTTGTATTTATTTATTGATGTATTTATTTGTTTGTTTGTTTGTTGTTTACAGACGCTCTCTCCCCCCTACGAATGAGTTGCATTGTAAGCGTTCGTTCGTTAGTATGAATTTGTTCGTACGGACTTGCGCATGTAGCCGAACTATTTTGGAACGATATAAGCGATAAAAACCGCCGTTTACGGAATTCCTGAATGCCGCACTTGTGAAAAGTTATAAAAACAATAACACGTATAAAATGAATAAACAGTAAAGAATAATACAGTAAGGCTGGTGGTGTTACACTCGTTCGTTACGCTCTGCGTTCGTTAAGCTACGTGACTAGCTAGCTAGGATATTTTTTTTTCGAATAGCAACAAATTGTACTTTTGTGGGACGTGTTTGTTCGTATCGGTGGAAGATCGTAACGTGTTTGTTCGTAGGGTGGGAAATAACGTATTTATTTATTTAATTATCTATTTATTTATTACGTTCGAATCCCACCACCACCAAGCTGCCACTAGTGGGCCCTTGAGCACAGGCCCTCAATTGCTACAGTCGTAAGTCGCTCTGTCAAATAATCACACACACACACAACACACACACCACACACACACACACACACACACACACACACACACTAGGGACAATTTTCCAAGGTGCCAATCAACCTACCGTGCATGTTTTTGGACCGGGGGAAACCGGAGAACCCGGAGAAAAACCCCTAAGGCACGGGGAGAACATGCACAAACTACACACACACATGGCCGAGACGGGAATCGAAACCCGGACCCTGGTGGTGTGAGGCGAACGTACATACTAACCACTAAACCAACGTGCCCCCCCATTCATTCATTCATCTTCTAAAACCGCTTAGATATCCGATCTTCCCTCGGGTCACGGGGAGTCTGTGTCTATCTCAGGCGTCTATGGGCATTAAGGCAGGATACACCCTGGATGGAATGCCAGACCCACGCACACACACACACACACACACACACACACACACACACACACACACACACACACTCACATTCATACACTAGGGACAATTTTCCAAGGTGCCAATCAACCTACCGTGCATGTTTGTGGACCGGGGAGGGGGGAAAACCGGAAACCGGAGAAAACCCCCCTGAGGCACGGGGAGAACATGCACAAACTCCACACACACGTGGCCGAGACGGGAATCGAACCCGGACCCTGGCGGTGTGAGGCGAACGTGCTAACCACTAAACCACCGTGTCCCCCCACATAACAGGGTTTTATTTTTGAAAAAGAGAGGAGGGATGGACGATGCATTCAGGATGCGGATTGTAAAAACCCGGAGCGGCGGATTTGATCCAAAGCTCAGATATAAAAATAACCCTTGCAGGGATAATAAGGCCAAAAAACACAAACACCCCCCTTCATGCCTCGAATATGTTGTTGTGGCCCAAATACAATGCAATTAATGAATCCGAGTCCTATCTCGCCTGTAACGCCGGCTTATTCTTCTTCTCCGTGGATATCGCAGCGGCCGATCTCGATTCAGGGCACACACTGGAATATTATCAGCGTCACGGCGGCGGCGGCGGCCCGTCCGTTCCATTCACGCTATCGCCTCACAAAGAGACCGGGGATGGAAATCAAGCCGTCAGGAGACTTTTTTTCCCCCTCTCTCTCCCCCACCTCTCTCTCTCTCTCTCTCTGTCTCTGCAGTTTCATTATGAAAGATTAAAAAGATAAGGGCTGGAGTCAGATCATTTCAGATATCGCTCCTATAGATTGAAAAAGTGTCATGAATCTATGATGTGGAAACGGCGGGCGAAAAAAGGTTTTAATAAGCTATTGTATAGATAATTGACGATTTCCAAGATAGTTTTTTTTTTTTTCCCTTCATTTTTTTGTCCTCCCCCGAACACACACACACACACACACACACACACACACACACACACACGTCTTTGATTCACTTCATCGCAAAGAATGTGAGGGTCTGATTGCGTGAAATCACCACGAGTACCTTCAATTATTGGAGCCAGTCAGCGGTGTAAAATGACTAGGTCAAGGGAAAAATGTCAGGACTGAATGGCAGAAGTGTGTGTATATGTAATGGGTGTGGTGGGGGGGGGGGGGTAAAGGGGGGGGTTTAAAAGAAAGGGAACGAAGGGGGGGGGGGGGGGCGGACGGAAAAACATAGCTTTACATGCGGATACGTATTTATAGCGAGCGACGGCGTGTATTATGGCGCCCGTTGTACAACTATGGATATACGATAATAGCGTATTCGATTAGAGAGTGGATGCGGAGACAAAGACAATGATTGTTATATATGTGGGTGTGTGTGTGTGTGTGTGTGTGTGTGTTATATTATATATATATATATATATATATATATATATATATATATATATATATATATATATAAAATAGGCGTGTTGCGCTGCGTTTCCCGATCCTTGGTCCGACGGCAGTATTTATTTATTTATTTATTTTATCCTAGCCGAACACACAGGAGGATCTCTTCCAGAAAGGCGATTTAGAATATGTCCTTTATAATAAGCCCGTGCTTTAAATCCAAGCGGGACGGAAACATTACATGGACAGTGTGTTTGTGTGTGTGTGGGTTGGAGGGAAAGGGGGGGGGGGGGGGTCGGGAAGGTCGGAGCAGGATCTCGAGGCGGCGACGTGGACAAAGGCGGGGAAATGTTAGCACGCGGAGACGGGCGAGAGAGACGGCGTACGGTCTCGTCCTCGCCGCGGCAGGGATAATCTCTCAATCAGAGTAATGAGAATATATACGCCGCGTGTTCCCTGCGGCTCGCGTTCTGCCTCCTGGCCAATTTAGCGTTTAAAAGCCACACGTGAAAGAAAGAAAGAAAGAAAGAAAGAAAGAAAGAATGGCATTACACTATCCTTCATCACGGGCGGGTTAAAATCCAACCCTCGTTTTTTTTTTTTTTATTTCCCCTGTCGGAGAGCGAGTGTGTTTTCTCGTCTTTGTTTTAATTAAAGTGCACCCTGCTGAGAGGGGAGTCACATTAAGGCCGAGGGGAATTTTTTCTAATTATATTAGCCGTCAGCGAACAATCCGGGCCATCGCGGCGCTGGTCTTAGCGCGCGCGAAAGCCATCACGCCGCGGCGATATTTCCCCCCAGGCTCGGGACCGACGATTATTGTTTGTCCATAAAATAGAAAAAGACAAGGCTAAAGCGGACTGTAACCCTGGGTCTAATGAAGGACCCGGGGATGGAGATCATTCTTCCTTCGCCGGGGCTGTTTATTTATTTATTTATTTATTTGTCGCGTAAAGGAGCGACGGCTGATTTACGGCCTGCGTATATTAAAAAAAAAAAAAAAAAAAAAAAAGACGACACAACGTTCATTCATTAATATGTAAACAGCCCTCGGGTCATTAATATCAGGGGCTCAGAGGCTTCAAGGACCTTTGGAGATTGACTCGAGGGGGGTGGGGTTTAGGAGGGGGGGGGTTAAACTTCAACCGAGGCGTTCCCCGGGGTGAGCGGGGAAAAAAAAAAAAGAATAAATACGCTTGATTGCAAAAAGCCATATAGTGATTGAGCGGCTAATTTATGCAATCTAATTGAGCGGCTCGGAGCACCTGTGAGTTATGGAATTATACATAAACCCGGGGTTATATATATATATATATATATATATATATATATATATATATAAAACGCACCACCATCAAGGAGAAAGTGTATTTGCAGAAATAATGCAGCAAAGACGCATTTTATCTTTCAAAAATAAAAAAAAAATGAATAAATAAAAAGGCCTGGAATGAAAAGACCCGATATGTGTATCATAAAGAATAAGAAGAGGGGGGGAAAAAAAAAAAAAGATGAATCGCTCCGACGCCATTGAACTTTTTTTTTATTCAGAAAACACGTTAACGAAGCGTTCCTCGTTAAAAAAAAAAAAGAATAATTAATAAATAAATAAATAAAATGCCCCTAAGTGTTTTACGCCAACCAGCTCATCTCACCACCTGCCCGGCCCCGCCCCCTTTCCCGTCTGGAAGACCGCGTCCCTGAGAGCGCCTGCGTCTAATTGGTTTGTTGTCTTGAGGAGCCGGTGACAAGGCGGTGTGTTGAAGGCGGGCTTTCATCAGAGGTTATTCGGTGAAATAACTAATTTCAGCATTCCGGGCAGGACGGATTCAACCTGCTCCGTCTGGAGACGGAGATCCCTCTGGAGGGTTCATTAAGACCGTGGCATTCCAGCTCTCCCAGTCAACAACTAAACACGGCACTAACCTTTATACAAGCAGAACGCCTCGCTTCTCTTCTGCCAACACACACACACACACACACACACACATGCGTGAACGCTCGCTCGTCTATCCCACACATATTGTGTATTGCTGCACAAACAAGGACTGGAAAGTTTTTCTTTAGAGAGAGTAATTAAACTGCGATGACTCTACAAAACCGGAATCTCGTTAAAATCCGAGAAAAACAACGTTTTATCGGCGCTGGTCGGAATGTCAGAATGTCAGGCCTGTTATTGTTGTGCTGAACAAAATGCAAAGTGTGCATGCAGTTCTCACAGTTTTCTTTTTTTCCACGTTTCTGCCGTAAATTACACAATAAATAGCATTCCGACGGGTCGCACAAATCCGGGAAACGCTCCGGAAGGCCGGGACAAACGGAAGGCCGGGACAAACGGAAGGCCGGGACAAACGGATGGGACAATTTACATATTAGGGCTGTCAATAGAGGAAACAATTTCATTAGTCGCATGTTATACCATAAATAAATTGCTTTTCATGTTTGTAATACTGTAAATGTAACAGATGTTATAATTCTATACATTTCTCTCCAAATCTCTCCCTTTAATCAAATTATTGATAATTTAATATTTATTTTACTCTGGAAACTTTTAATAGGAATTATATGTTAATTACAATGTTATTTTGTTTAGTGTTGGTTTGAAGTGTAAAATATGGGACGTGGCTCCTTTAAGAATTGTGTTCCGGTTGCTTTTCCATATAAACTGGTGATACGGTGTTTAGGTTATACGGAAGCGTAAGGTTCCATACGGTTAAGTAAACACGTTATATAAGGAATAAGTAAATATGTTAACTTTCAAATAATAGGCCTAACATAAATAAATAGAAAATAACTAAAGAAATAGAAAAATGGCGGTTATGTCAATTCGAAAGTAGAGAATTTCTTCACTGCTTCGCTTTTAAACTATTAAGAGGCATACAATTTTTTTTTTAAAGTGTAAAGAAAGGTGGAGAAAACAAAAAGAAAAAGAAAAAAATGACGCTACACACGATCCCGGCTCGGAGAACGACCGGCTATTCATCAAGAACAAAGGAGGCGAACACACTTTGTTTAGTGTAAAATATGGGACGTGGCTCCTTTAAGAATTGTGTTCCGGTTGCTTTTCCATATAAACTGGTGATACGGTGTTTAGGTTATACGGAAGCGCTTTATTGCGTTCAGTAAAAATGCGCTTTATTGCAGTAATACGGATTTGGGAATGCGATGCGCTTGCGTAAGGTTCCGTACGCTAATATACGCTAATGTAGTGAGGAGATCGTACCTGTTGTGAATGCGCAGCTAGGGGGCGTCATTGGGGGGGAATTTAGGAAGTGCGAGTGGATGCACTGAACGTTTCTTTATTCGTTTTTTTGTTGTTCGTTCGCCGACACGACGCGGAGTGAAGGAGCAGTCGTAATAGCGCGTTATAACACGTTAATAACATTAATTATAACATGAACGTCTGACTGGAATGAAGTTGTAGATCAGAGGAAACATATACACATTTTTCGTTGAGGAACTGTACCTCAGCGGGGACATTTCTGTGAACCGCGGTTAAAAAGAAAAAAAGCGTCCCGTACACGCGACCCACCCGACGCTGAAGATCCAGAGCCGTGGAAAGGACTTGTGAAGGTGCTCGTGGCGGAGGACAAATCCGTACTCGTCCCCCATCAGCGCTCCACTGTTGGAGATAAAAGCCGTGCTGTAATTATTAATTCATTATTAACAACGAGCATTATTTATAAGACATGGGACTGGACTTGGTGTGTGTTTTTTGGTTCTCTGTCCAAAGAGGTCCCTCAGTTGACGAGCAGGAGCCCGAGGCGCTTCACCCCGTCCGCCCCCCCCCTTCCTCCTTTTTTTTTTTATTTTTATTTTTTCTGTGGTCGGAATCTTGCCCGCTGCTCCCCCTGAGCGACTCGTCCATTCATCCCGGGATCCACCTGAGACGCTGCAGCAGATTTCTTCTGATCATAAGTGACTGGTTGAGGTCTGATCATGGGTTCCAGGCCTGATTTATATTTAGTAGAGGTTGATCCGAGATGCAGCGGTGGCCCAGGGCTAAAGGTTGGACGAGTTGCCGAAGAGGAGGGCTAAAGGTTGGACGAGTTGCCGAAGAGGAGGTACGATCGGGGACGTTGGGGGGGACGGGGGACGTGTGTGTGTGTGGGGGGGGGGGGGTAATCGATTTATTTCAGGGGGCACTTTCCAAGGTCATGTGGGTTGTGTGAATGTACATTTTAAATCCAACTTTTATTTCGGAGATTTCCAGGTGAATATCAACGGAGGGAGGAAAGGATGTCTTTATTTATTTATTTATTTATTTATTTATTTATTTCAGCACAGGAAGCGACCAGGCCATTTGTTTATGGCCATGAAAGGGATATTTATGCATAAATATATATATATATATATATATATATATATATATATTATATATACCTAAAATGCATTTTTAAACACAAGATTGCGTAAGTACTATATAATGGGACGGTACTTTTTTTTCAACTCGGAGCCAATCAATAAAAGCTGAAAGCACAAATAATTCTATTTTCGAGGAGCCACTGGAATGACGACTAAAAAATGGCTGAAATTGATATTGTAACAGAATATTCCTGCAAATGTGGTGGATAAGATTATCACCCCCCCCCCCCCCCCCCCCGCCCCGGAGAAGATGCAGAGGGTAAACTTGAATGATTGATAATGAACGGATCTCCGAAAGTCAAGTCACCGGCGTGGATCTCCGATGGGATGGTGATGAACGGCCCGAGCGCAGATGCGCCGCATGGTACGGGCTCGAGGGTTTCGTCCTCCAGCCGTGAGAGTAGGACGACAGGGAACTTTTAGTCCCACAATGGAAGCTCGGGAGCGTTATCCCATTCGGGGAGTGGTACCGTCAAACAACCCCCTCCCCCCACCACCCCACCACACACCCTCCCCTCCCTCCCCTTTCCCCCCGATAATTACATACAATAATAATTAGAATTTTATTTTGTACCTATTTTTATTTGGTACGACATGCAATGAAATGCTTTTTTAACCCCACCGTGTAAACATGTAAACATGACGGGAAAAAATAAATAAATAATAAAAATAAATACATTTAGATGAAAAATAAATAAATAAAATTGAAATAAACTACAAATGGAATAAAAAGATATCTTTATATATAAAAAAAAATATATATATATATATATATATATATCTAATATCTATATATATATATATATATATATATATATATATATATATATATATAAATAATACCGGACGGAATTCCTCCTATTTGCATGGATTATGCGAGGTTCAGGGCCGCTGAGTTTCCGATTCATTTGAATTTATCGTAAAAAAAAAAAACGACCTTGAAAAAATGGATTTTACGATTTCACCTCGGTGTGACGCAGCGAGATTCCATAAGTTCTCCGCCTCCCGTCCCAAAATACACTCAGAAAATACGGAATACAACATGACGGCGCTCTGACCAATCCGAAGCGATCAATTCCAAGAGGGGGCGGAGTTTCAGAAATTCAACAACCAAACCAAAACCAAAACCCGCCGTAACAAGTTTGTGGCGACTAAAAGAAGCATCATGTCACGTCAACAGGAGCACATTGTTGAACGGGGAGGTGTGGTGTGTGTGTGGTGTGTGTGTGTGTGTGTGTGTGTGTGTGTGTGTGTGTGTGTGTGTGTGTGTGTGTGTTGCTGCGGGATAAACATGACGACGTCAAAAACCCCAAAACACTCACTACAAACAGGTAAACAAATAACAACACATTTTCTCCTCCGTATCCAATCATTGATTCGATCTATATGACACATCGCTCAGCTCTAACTTCGCCCCCCCCAGACACCCTCACCCCGCCCCGAGTTCCTCTTCTCCACACCGCAAGGGCACTGGACGAGTTACGGACACGCGAACCGTGCTTTGTCAACCCCGATAGCGTCAGACGCCTTCGTAACGCGTTAGCGATCAAAGCGTTCGTCCCCGCCGTAAATAAATAAATAAATAAATAAATAAAAAGTTCGCCGGGTGCTGACAAGTGTCCTTTCGGATGGGGTAATTTAATTCTTCAAAAATAAATAAATAAAATAAATAAATAAATAGGTGTCCTTTCATATTTCATCAGCGACACCAGCGGCGAGGCAGATGTTAAACGCTGTTTAGGTCACCTCTGCTTCGGCCTACGTGCAATCTATCTTCTTTTATCACTGTCAGAGGATCCAGGGTCGGAGGAGGAGGAGGAGGAGGAGGAGGAACGGCGAGCTTTTACGCTCTCCGTCTGGTTTTTGGAGTTTGTTACAAATGAAAGACGGCGGATTAAAGGAAGCCGCACCGAACAACAACAACAACAACAACAAAAATTATTTTTTGTTTTTTTTTTTTTTTTTTTTAAATAAAAGAAAAAGGATCATCAGGGTCCGGGTTCGATTCCCGTCTCGGCCATGTGTGTGTGTGTGGAGTTTGTGCATGTTCTCCCCAGGGGGTTTTTCTCCGGGTTCTCCGGTTTCCTCCCCAAAAACATGCACGGTAGGTTTGATTGGCACCTTGGAAAATTGTCCCTAGTGTATGAATGTGTGTGTGTGTGTGTGTGTGTATGTGTGTGATGGGTTGGCATTCCATCCAGGGTGTATCCTGCATTAATGCCCATAGATGCCTGAGATAGACACAGACTCCCCGTGACCCAAGGGAAGATCGGATAAAGCGCTAGAAGATGAATGAATGAAAAAAAAAAAGCTTCATTCCGGACGTGATTTGAGGAGCATCCTGGGAAAAAGCAGGAATGCTCCCCCGGGTTGGGTTTATTTACTCTGTCAAGAGGTGCAAATGAGCGGTTAATGAAGCGAAGCGGCCCGACGTCGCCGCTCGCAATTATTTCGCGCCGCTGCCAGTGCCAGTTCGACTTCTGACTTTGTGATTAGGGGGCTCCTTCCCGTAAAACCTTCCTGCATCCTCCATTTCGGCCCCAATCAGCAAACCATAATGAGGACTTTTAGCTAAAAAGACTCAGCCTTTGATTTTTTTTTTTTTTTTTTTTTATTTATTTTTTTTTTCAGGGGAATAACCAAATGCCAGGCTGATTTATGAATTAAAAACATATTTTCAGCTAAATGTTGCATGGTTTTTATATATATATATATATATATATATATATATATATATATATATATAGATATTTTTTTTTTTTTTTTTTTTTTTTTTTTTTTATTTAAACATTGTGGCTTATCCCCCTCTTTCATTACATGCTGCAGAGCCGTAATGAAAATAGTTGCATGCAAAACGCTGCCAGGTTTGAACTCATATTCAGAAGCAAATTTATGACCTGCTCTGGTACGGACACAAACCCGCACAATGGACCGAAACACTCAGTTATACGA
>JACRUU010000019.1:1534619-1537119 GCA_030449085.1 Kryptopterus vitreolus | reverse complement strand
TTTTCTCTGGGTTCTCCGGTTTCCTCCCCCGGTCCAAAAACATGCACAGTAGGTTGATTGGCACCTTGGAAAATTGTCCCTAGTGTGGGAATGTATACGTGTGTGCGTGTGTGTGTGTGTGTGTGTGTGTGTGTGATGGGTTGGCATTCCATTCCAGGGTGTATCCTGCCTTAATGCCCATAGACGCCTGAGATAGACACAGACTCCCCGTGACCCGAGGGAAGATCGGATAAAGCGCTAGAACGATGAACGAATGAATGAACATTTTATATATATATATATATATAATTCCCGTGCCGCAGTTCGTTAACAGCCGTAATTAAGGCTTTGATCTTTGATTAATTACGAACAAGAAAAACGAACGTCGAAGCGCTTTTCATAAAACATGCTCTCTGTTCTGCTCCTGTCTGCTGTAATTATAAAAAAAAAAAAGGGGGAGAGAGAGAGAGAGAGAAAGAGAGAGAGAGAGAGAGAGAGAGGCGTATTGTGTGGAGAGCAGTCGGATGTATTTGACGGCGGCGCGGCAGATTATCGCTCTGATTAACCATTAAAGTGATGAATTGTTCTCGCGGTGGGTTTCGTGTTAATTAGCGCGAGTTTAAGCAAACACATTAACTAATTGGCGCCTCGTTTTTTTTTTTTTTTTTTTTTTTTTTTTTGGCACAGGGTTGATAAAATGCAAATGAGTCGTTAATGAATCTCTGGCATCCCTGAAGCGATTCAATTGACACGCCAGGCTACTCGACTGCAGCCCCTGTTTGATCGATGTAAGCGACACTTCCTGATCTCGTTAAGACTCACCGATATCTGCTTCGATTGCATTTTATTTCTAACGTATAAAAGCAGCTCGGAAAAGAAAAGAAAGGGACACATGACGGAGGGGGGGGGGGGGGGGGGGGGGGGTGGGGGGGGGGAGGAGGAAAAAAAAAGCAAGGGATCGTTCCCGCTTTACGTTATGGTCGCGCTCGTATCGTGTGACCGCGTAACCTAAACCTCCGTTTAAAAGAGAATAAATCTCGTTAAACAGCTGTGCGTTAAAACGTTCACGGTTTCTATAGTAACAGCGCGTTCGCTTGCGCAGGCTCTACTGTAATCGTAAAAAAACGGCCAAAAAAAAAAAAACGCACACGTATAATGACTGATCCGTGTGAGTTAGCGATGGCGAAGGTGTATTTAACATTAATGTAAGGAGTCTCCAGTTTCAGTACTTTGTAACAGCTGGGATTTTAATCTCTGTGAAAACAAAGACAGGTGGGGGGGGGGGGGGGGGGGGAGGGGGGGGGGGGGGGGGGGGAGTGAAAGGTGGGAGTGAGGTTCAGTGGTACCCCGGAAAAATGGCAGGTTCAAATCCCAGCACCTCCACCAAAGCTGCCACTAGGGGAGCTCTTGAGCAAGGAAACGCTCTGGATAAAGGCCAAAGCTGCCAGATGGCGTAAATATAAATATTATACGTTAATATACGTTTTATTTCTAGAGCGCTTTTCAGAACAAACATTGTCTCAAAGTGGATTTTACAGAATATAAGAACAAAATTGACTCGTAAAGGGGGGCACGGTGGTTTACTGGTTATCACGTTCGCCTCACACCGCCAGGGTCCGGGTTCGATTCCCGTCTCGGCCATGTGTGTGTGTGGAGTTTGTGCATGTTCTCCCCGTGCCTCATGGGGTTTTTTTCTCCGGGTTCTCCGGTTTCATCCTCCCCCTCCCCCGGTCCAAAAACATGCACGGTAGGTTGATTGGCACCCTTGGAAAATTGTCCCTAGTGTATGAATGTGTGTGTGTGTGTGTGTGTGTGTGTGTGTGTGTGTGGTGTGATGGGTTGGCATTCCATCCAGGGTGTATCCTGCCTTAATGCCCATAGACGCCTGAGATAGACACAGACTCCCCGTGACCCGAGGGAAGATCGGATAAAGCGCTAGAAGATGAATGAATGAATGAATTCACTCCTATTTAAATGTGTGTATTTAACCTCCGATGAGCAAAATCTGGGGCAAATTCAGGTGACGCGGGGGGGGGGGGGGGGGGGGGGGGGGGTGAAACCTCCTTTAGATGGTGTGAGGAAGAAACCTGGTAATTATAACCAGAGTGTGTGATTATAAATCATTAAACACCAGAGAGTGAGAAATATCACGGGCACCAGAGTGTGTGATTATGAGTAATGTCCTTTCTACAGTCTTATACAGGACACGGCAGCACCGACACGCTTCCGTCTGAAAAGCAGGTTTTTGTTCTCCGTTCTGGTTTGCGCTTCGAGCCGAGACGACGGAAAAGAAGCTTTGTGGGAAAAAAAATAAAAAAAAATCTAAAATGTATTAGTTTGAAACTCGTAACACATCGATATCACGTCCCATGTTATATACACATTCCTTACACAGTAAATTATATGTATATTAGGGCTGTCAAAGGTAATAACACTTTAACGGCGCTAATGTTATTAACGTGTTATAACGCACTGTGCGTTACTATGTGAGCGATCTGCTCCTTCACTTGAACGAACGAAA
>JACRUU010000019.1:1497119-1532119 GCA_030449085.1 Kryptopterus vitreolus | reverse complement strand
ATGGATTGACCCTATTCTATATATATATATATATATATATATATATATATATATATATATATATATATATACACTACACACACACACACACACACACAAAAGCAAGGCCCTTAATCCTATGTGCTCTAGGGGGCACCATAACATGGCTTGACCCTATTCGATACACACACACACACACACACACACACATTATACACATTACACATTATACATACACATTACACACACACACACACACAAACACATGCAAGGCCCTTAACCCTCTGTACTCCAGGGGTGCCGTAATACGGCATGACACTATTCTACACACACACACACACACACACACACATAATGTATGCTCCAGTGGTAAATGAGTAACTGCTGCATTCTGTACAACACTGATGATTGTCGAATTCACCGTGACTGATAAACGACGCCGTTCCCATCCTGATTTAATGGATATGTATTTCATGTCCCACAGATCCTCCTTCTCCGGCGTTTATGACCCGCGTGGCATCCCACATTCTACGGTCACGCTTTCCTTATATGGTCTTACTTCCTGTTCTTTCTCTAATTATTTACTACAGTACATGCATGTGTTCCTTATTTCCTGTTTTGTTTTTTTGTAAATAAGCCCTAAATGTACTGGAGTTGTGCATCATTGCCATCAAATGGAAATAATCAGAAAATGTACTGTACTGTGTGTGTGTGTGTGTGTGTGTGTGTGTGTGTCTCCGAGTGCATACAGAGTTTTATTTATTTAAATTTTATTTGCATTAATTGATTTCTGTCCTTTCTGCACATTAAGCCTTTTTTTAAAGATTGTGGTTTTAGAAGATCTTTAGTGATTATGTTAATTTATAATAAAGCTATTGATTGTGTGTATAATAATAAAATGTCATTAATTCAGTATTAAAAACAGGACGAAGCATTATATATATGTGTGTGTGTGTGTGTGTGTGTGTGTGTGTGTGTGTGTGTGTGTGTGTGTATGAGGGACATAAAAGGACATGAAAGGATATTGTTGTGCTCGGTTTTCGTCAGAAATGTCTGTAAAATCTATTCAATAAAAGTAAATACAAATATAAGGTCTAATAAACGTCGCTGAAAATGACTTTGTGCAGAACAAGAGATATTTTATCCTGAATATTCCAACATGAGTCACGAGAAGTGATTCGTCCCCGACGCGCTAGAAATAATGCCGAGTCTGACCTTTCAAAGAATCAAATAGGAATTGTCAAAAAGGATCCTTTATTTGCTGGCCGGAGTGAATCATGGGAAATACGCAGACTCAAATGACCTTGACTTTTTGCAATTCTGGTGAAAAAGGTCAACCTGGCGCGCGTCCTTTCACTCTGAATATGAGGAGACGAGCGAAACCGACGTCGTTCACCTCATCACAGATAAAAATGTCCTGTAACCGAGAAACGCAGCCTCGTACATACATACAGGAGAAGGAGATGATGAGAGGTGATGGTGAAATGACAAGTGAGGTGATGGTGAGATGATGGTGATGTCATGCTGATGATTTGATGATGGTGAAGTTGATGGTGATGTCATGCTGATGATTTGATGATGGTGAAGTTGATGGTTAGGTGATGGTGAGAGATGATGATTGTGAGGTAATGATGATGATGGTGAGGTGATGGTGGTGAGGTGATGATGGTGAGCTGGTAGTGAGTGAGGTGATGATGAGGTGTGATTGTGATGAGGTGATGGTGAGGGTGATGCTACTGATGCTTTAGGTGCTAGGGTGAGTGTGATGATGGTGGTGAGTGGTGATTTGTATGAAGGTGTGATATGCGATGAGGTGATGGGGCGTGATGTGAGGTGCTGGATGGTGACGGTGAGGTGAGATGGATGTAGGGATCGGTGATGAGGTGGTGGATGAGGTGATGAGGTGATGCGGTGGTGATCGCGGGTTCTTGGAAGCGGAGATGGTGATGGTGAGAGGTGATGTTAAGGTGAGATTTGCTGTTGAGGTGATTGATTGTGAGGTGATTGTGAGGTGATGTTGCGGTGAGATGATGATGATGAGAGGTGATGGTGAGGTGATGGTAAGTTGATGGTGATGGTGAGGTGATGGTAAGGTGATGTTGAGGTGATGGTGAGGAGATGATGGTGATGGTGGTGAGGTGA
This sequence comes from Kryptopterus vitreolus, assembly GCA_030449085.1. Classification (NCBI taxonomy): domain Eukaryota; kingdom Metazoa; phylum Chordata; class Actinopteri; order Siluriformes; family Siluridae; genus Kryptopterus; species Kryptopterus vitreolus. The sequence continues at coordinate 1,529,998 of JACRUU010000019.1, read as the reverse complement.
TTGTGATTGTGAGGTGATGATGGTGATGATGGTGAGGTGATGGGTGATGTGATGCTGTGAGGTGGATGATGGTTTTGAGTGGTGATGATGACTGATGGTGACCCGGTGAGGTGATGATGGTGAGGGGAGAGTTGATGGTGAGGTGATTGTAAGGTGATTGTGAGGTGAGAGTTGATGGTGATGAGATTTGATGATGTGAGGTGATTGTGATTGTGAGGTGATGATGGTGAGGGGAGAGTTGATGGTGAGGTGATTGTAAGGTGATTGTGAGGTGAGAGTTGATGGTGATTGGGAGGTGATTGTGAGGTGATGATGGTGAAGATTTGATAATGTTGAGGTGATGGTGATTGTGAGGTGATGATGGTGAGGTGAGAGTTGATGTTGAGGTGATGGTAAGGTGATTGTGAGGTGAGGATGGTGAAGATTTGATGATGTTGAGGTTGATTAGTGCGATTGTTTTTTTTGTTTGATTGTGATTGTGAGGTGATGATGGTGAGGTGAGAGTTGATGGTGATGGTGAGGTGATGGTGATTGTGAGGTGATGATGATGATGCTGAGGTGATGGTGAGGTGAGAGTTGATGTTGAGGTGATGGTAAGGTGATGATAATGGTGATGGTGATGGTGATGGTGATGGTGATGGTGATGATGATGATGCTGAGGTGATGTTGAGGTGAGAGTTGATGCTGAGGTGATGGTGAGAGGTGATGGTAAGGTGATTGTGAGGTGATGGCGATTGTGAGGTGATGATGGTTGAGGTAATGATGATGATGATGCTGAGGTTGATGGTGATTTGGTGATGATGATGATGCTGCCCGGTGATGTTGAGGTGAGAGTTGATGTGAGGTGACTGGTGAGAGTTGATGTTGAGGTGATTGTGAGGTGATGATGATAGTGAGGTGATGGTGATTGTGAGGTGATGATGGTGAGGTAATGATGATGATGATGCTGAGGTGATGGTGAGCTTGATGTGATGGTGAGGTGAGTTGAGGTGATGATGACTGTTGAGGTGATGGTGAGGTGATGGTGAGGTGTGATTGTGATGATAGTGACCGGTGATGGTCGATTGTGAGGTGATGATGATGCTGAGGTGATGGTGAGGTGAGAGTTGATGTTGAGGTGATGGTGAGAGTTGATGTTGAGGTGATTGTGAGGTTGATGGTGATTTGGCTGATGAGATAGTGAGGTGATGGTGATTGTGAGGTGATGATGGTGAGGTAATGATGATGATGATGCTGAGGTGATGGTGAGGTGATGATGATGATGATGGTGAGGTGATGTTGAGGTGAGAGTTGATGTTGAGGTGATTGTGAGGTGATGATGATAGTGAGGTGATGGCGATTGTGATGGTGATGATGATGATGCTGAGGTGATGGTGAGGTGATGTGAGTGATGTTGAGGTGATGATGATGATGATGAGGTGATGCTTTGATGGTGAGAGTTGATGTTGAGGTGATTGTGAGGTGATGATGATAGTGAGGTGATGGCGATTGTGAGGTGATGATGATGATGCTGAGGTGATGGTGAGGTGAGAGTTGATGTTGAGGTGATGATGATGATGATGGTGAGGTGATGTTGAGGTGAGAGTTGATGTTGAGGTGATGGTGAGAGGTGATGGTGAGGTGATTGTGAGGTGATGGTGTCCCGCAGCAGATGAGAAAAGTAGTACAGCGATTTCAGGGCAGAATCAGTTGAGAATTTGCTTATTTATGTGGGGCATCGACAGAAATATGGACGACGCGTTACTATGAAATTGTGCATTCGGGCCGAGGGAAGGGAAAAAAAAAAGCTCCTCCTGGAGTGGGAAATTTCAGTGTTGGTGGGGAGACTACAGCGAAATTGCATTTCCACAGCCCCCAAAGCAAATGAGGTCCAGGCGGGACTCGGCAGAGATTCACACTGCATGAATCCGCAATACATCAACATCAACATGGCAACAGGAGCCATACCGCTTCAGAAATTACAACCCCTCCTCCCGCCATCCCTCCATCCCTCCATCCCTCAGAAGGAAAAAAGAAATCATAAAAATTCAGTAGCAGGAGTGAAATGAAAAGCTGTTCTGCTGCACGACTGAGACGCGTTTTACATGAAACGCTCTAATTATACAAAACTATTCACCGTTTACAGAGAAAACGTGTCTCCTGTTTTTTATATACATGTTTATTTACATTTGTATATACATTTACATCTTACTTTAGGGTTTAAAACAAATAAACTTACCATAGATAATAAACAGGACAATTAATTAAAAAAAATGCGGAAATGAAGACATGAATAAAGGAGGAAGGAATCTTATTAAAAGCAAGCAAGAAGGACTGGAAAGAGGGATGGAAGGCTGGACAAAGGAAATAAAGCTTGTTGGAAAAAAGAAAGGAAGGAAGGAAGGAAGGAAGGAAGGAGCAAACCGAGGTCGAAAAAAGGAGGAAGCATGTAATAAAAGGAAGGAAAGAGTGAATAAAGAAAGGAGGAAGGTCATTAAAAATAAAGAGGCAAAGACAGGCGCAAGAAGGACTGGAGAAAAAGGGGGGTGAAAGGTTGGATGAAGAACAAAAAGGAGTAAGCTTGTTTAAAAAAAAAAGGAAGGAAGAAAGGAAGAGCAAAAAGAGGTGGAAGGAAAAGGAGGAAGCTTGTAGTTAAAGCAATAAAGAAGGAAGGAAGGAAGACTAAAATGGAGAAAAGGAAGGAGGGAGGAAAGAAAAGAAAAAAGTCTATTAAAGAAAGGAAGGAGGAAGAATGTTTGGAATAAAGGTGGGAAAGAAAAGGAGGTTTATTACAGGAAGAACAGTGCAAACAAAGAGGGTGAGGACGGATAAAGGTTCTTAAAAAGAAAAAAGGAAAGAAAGACAGATGCGAGGAAGACTGGAAAGAGGGATAGGAGGCTGAAGGAAGGGGAAAAAAAGGAAGGACAGAAGGAAGACTGAAGAAAAGGTAGGAGAAAGGAAAGAAAAGAAAACAGTTTATTCAAGAAAGAAAGGAAGGAACGAAGGGAGGAAGGAAGGAAGAACGGTGGGAATAAAGACAAGGAGAAAAAAAATTAATTAAAGACAAAGAAGTAAGAAAAACGGAAAAAAAGGAAGGAGTGAAGAAAGATGGTGGGAAAGGAGGCTGGTGGAGGAGGGAAAAATGGAGGAAGCTTATAATAAAAAGACTAAAGAATGAAGGAAGACTAAAATGGAGAAAATGTAGGAGGGAGGAAAGAAAGGATGGAAGGAAGGAAGAAAGGAAGAAAGAATGTTTGGAATATAGGCGGGGAAAAAAAAGAAGCAAGGAAGACTTGAAAGAAGGATAGAAGACTGAAGGAAGAAAAAAGGAAGGAAGGTAGGAGGAAGAAAAGGATGGAATAAAGAAAAAAAGGAAGTTTATTAAAGACAGAAAGAAGGTAAAAAAAAGAATGAAGGAAGAAGGGAATAAAGACTGGAGAGAGAGAGAGAGAGAGAGAGAGAAAATGATGAAAAATGAATGAATGAAAAAGGAGATTTAAAAAAAACTTATTGAAAAGAAGAAAGGAAGGGATGGAAAAATGGATGGAAGATTGGAGGAAGAGAAAAAGGAACAAAAAAAGGCAGAAAATATACATTTTAATGGATTTTATTTGATGTTTATTAAATGCATATTTAATGAAAAAAAATTCTTTTGATATTTATTTAAAAATATATATTTTTTTATATTAAAAATATCGTGTTTTTGCAGACGGGATACATGCAGGATGAAGTGAAAACGGAAACATTCGGGATGAAATGATATTTTCCCATGTCTCGTGGGAAATTTGCCCCGAAATTTTCCTCAGAATTTTTCCCGCAAATCTTTTTTCTTAAAAAAATAATAAAAATAAATAAATAAATGCATAAAACCTCCCAGAATAAAGGAGTGTGATGTCATTTCTCCTGAGCGATGACATCACTGAGGTGTTTCTCGTCTTCCTGTCGGACAGAAGCGCGAGCGCGTGTCCGTCTACATTTAAACAATGAAACAGTGGAGGAAGTAACGGAGACGCGACAGGAAGTCAATACAGCTATGAAAGATCTCCGATAATCTCCGCAATTAAAGACTCGCGGTCTCGAGACCGTCAGCGTATCGACACTCGCTGCTCTCAATCACACCGCATCAATCACACTATACATCATCATCACCACTGATCAAAGCAGCGCAATAACATCAATTCAATCACATCAATCACATCAATCAATCAATAAACATCATCAATACACATCAATCAACACATCAATCAACACATCAATCAACACATCAATCAACACATCAATTACACATCAATCAACACATCAATCAACACATCAATCAACACATCAATCAACACATCAATTACACATCAATCAACACATCAATTACACATCAATCAACACATCAATCAACACCGTATCAATCACACGGCATCAAGCGCACTATACATCATCATCACCACTGATCAAAGCAGCGTTACCATCAATCAACACATCAATCAACACATCAATTACACATCAATCAACACATCAATCAACACATCAATCAACACATCAATTACACATCAATCAACACATCAATCAACACATCAATTACACATCAATCAACACATCAATCAACACCGTATCAATCACACGGCATCACGCGCACTATCAATCATCACACATCAGCATCACCACCACTGATCAACAAGCAGCGCACATCAACAATTCACATCAATCACATCACTACACAATCAACACATCAATCAACACACATCAATCAATCAACAGTACACACGTATCAATCACATCAATCAATCAACACATCAATTACACATCAATCAACACATCAATCAACACATCAATCAACACCGTATCAATCACACGGCATCAAGCGCACTATACATCATCATCACCACTGATCAAAGCAGCGTTATCATCAATCAACACATCAATCAACACATCAATCATTACACATCAATTACACATCAATTACACATCAATTACACATCAATCAACACATCAATCAACATCAATCAACACCGTATCAATCACACGGCATCAAGCACACTATACATCATCACCACTGATCAAAGCAGCGTTATCATCAATCAACACATAATTTACACATCAATCAACACATCAATAAACACATCAATTACACATCAATCAACACATCAATCAACACATCAATCAACACATCAATCAACACATCAATAAACACATCAATTCAACACATCAATCAACATCATCAATCACAACGTATCAATCACACGGCATCAAGCGCACATATCATATCATCATCACACTGATCAAATGCAGTTATCACAACACATCAATCACACACATCAACACACATCAATCACACTGCATCAAGCGCACTATACATCATCACCACTGATCAAAGCACAGCGTTATCATCAATCAACACACATCAATCAATACACATCAATTACACCGTATCACACGGCATCAAGCGCACTATACATTATCATCACCACTGATCAAAGCAGCGTTATCATCAATCAACACATCAATTACACATCAATCACACATCAATCAACACATCACTCAACACATCAATCAACACATCAATTCATCAATCAACACATCAATTCATCAATCAACACATCAATCACACCGCATCAAGCACACAACTCATCACCACTGATCAAAGCAGCGTTATAATTACACATCAATTACACATCAATTACACATCAATTACACATCAATCAACACATCAATCAACACATCAATCAACACATCAATCAATCACATCAACACCATCAATCAATCAACACATCAATCACACATGAATCAACAAATCAATTACACATTAATTACACATCAATTCATCAATCAACATATCAATTACACATCAAAATAAACAAACAAACAAACATTCAAACAAATAGAAAGAAAGAAAGAAAGAAAGAAAAAAAGAAAGAAAAAAAGAAAGAAAGAACAAGCTAAATAAAAAGCAAAAAAAAGTCAATGACGGAAAGAAAGAAAGCAGAAGCGAAAAAAAAATTGATGAATCAACAAAAGAAAAGAATAAACAAACAAACAAACAAACAAGGCAAGAAGTGATGCTGAATGGGTAAACATGTGTAAAGTGTTTTATTCACTCCGGACTCGAAAACATTCCGTCACTGAGAGAAAAAAAAAACCCTCTAAAAAAAAAAAACGAGAAACGAAACTGAAACACACGTTAACGCCGTCACGTCCTGCAGTGATGAATATTTAAAAACAAACAAACGTTTATTTGTTTTCTGGACGGAAATGGGAATGATATGGTTGGGAATGTTGGGAAGGAGCGAGTGCTGCGAGTGCTGCGAGTGATCCGCGATACAGCGCTACATCCAAACACATTAGTGACCCGGAAAGAGGAACAACCCCCCCCCCCACTCCCTCCATCCTACCCCTCCTCCACCCACTCCATCCCTCCCTCCCCTCCCTCCCTCCCTCCATGCATACAGTATAAACAACATTTCCATAATGCTCTTTATTAGATTGTTGTGGCTGTGTGTGACCCCTCCAGCGCAGCCACTTTATGCAGACCCGAGGTCAGCCTGGGGTCAGGACCAAATTGGAATCATGCAAAAAAAAAAAAAAAAAAAACAGCCTTTCAAACGAGCCTCGTGGCGTTTGCGGTTTTATGTGGCAAATTAATTTGCACCACATCTGTTAGAGACACAAACATTATAGACGAGATGGAGAGGGGAAAAAAAAACAACCACATTCCCGACTTCAAACCAACCAAAAACAAAACAAAAAAAAAAACATTTTCGGCTAAAACATCGTTAAAGACGTTGGTTGACGCGGAAGGACGCGAGTAGGAGAAGAAAGGAAAAACACGTGAAAAGATTGGCGGATGTACAATATAGAGAAGGCGGATCGGGCTGTGGCGCCCCCTAATGGGATAAAGTGGAAGTAATGCTAGCTACATTAAAAATAAATAAATAAATAAATAGTCTTGATATCAGTCTAATTATGCGATTTTCGGATCGGGAATTTTGTATTGGGAATAATCCGGGTGGGTCCAGGGAGCGCGCCGGCGTTAATTCCGATGTAAAACAATAAACCGTGGCGTTTGAAAGGAGCGTCAGCTGGGCGGCGCCGTGGCCATATGCCGCCGGAGTCGTCTGTTTTGTACGTTAAGATATTTTAACGTCCAATTAAGCTCATTAACAGATGATTAGCGATTGCATTGCCTGCAGCAACAAAAAAAAAGGAGGAGGAGGAGGAAGGAGGGAGGAGGGCGGTGGGTTGTGGGGGGGTCGGACCTCCCTCGCCTGATTGGGCCAGCTTGAGCAGGCTGGCAGGGGAATACGGAGTGACCGCAGCTTAACAGGCCTGCTTTTGTCCATGCTGACAGGCGACATGAGAGGGCCACTCCTGTTTTATGAATTAGTCCCTTTGAAAGTGAAGCCACGCTGCTTAATACATTAACGCTTTTGTGTTTGCATATGCTCCCTCTCTCTCTCTCTCTCTCTATCCCTCTCCCTCTCTCTCTCTCTCCGTCCTTCTTTCATAGCGTGACCTTTGTTTGACTGCTTACACGAAGCATCCTCGCACAACCGTCCACTGAGGCTTCGGGCCGTAATTAAACACAAATGAAAACAACTTGTTCGAGAAGAAAATAAAAAAAACATACACACACTTTTATCATGCCATATTCGGAGCACTTTATCCCACAAAGCTTCGGAATGCTAATTTTCCGTGTTTTGTTTTTTTCTCCCGGGACTCCACATGTACGTCTGAAAGCGCGTGTTCCGAGCGAAGGACGTTAAATGACTCTTTAATGAATAGCGGTTCGTTTTGTACTGGACTGTGATAAAGACTTTCGCTCGGAATGATCAAGACGCGATGCTACGGAGATTTGAGTCAAACTTAAAGACGAAAAGGAAAAATACTTTAAGCGGATTTTCTCGACGTTCTCGAGATCACGATTCTGTCGCGCAATTCTCTTTTTTACTGCAAAAATTTATTGCACTCAAGTACAAATAAAAAACACTTCCATGTGTCCAATCTGCCAGGACCTTCCATGTGTCCAATCTCCCAGGACCTTCCATTTGACCAATCTGCCAGGGCCTTCCACACGTCCAATCTGCCAGGACCTTCCATTTGTCCAATCTGCCAGGCCTTCCACACATCCAATCTGCCAGGGACCTTCCACACGTCCAATCTGCCAGGACCTTCAACCACATCCAATCTGCCAGGACCTTCCACACTTCCAATCTTCCAGGACCTTCCAATCTCCCAGGGCCTTCCACACGTCCAATCTGCCAGGACCTTCCATTTGACCAATCTGCCAGGGCCTTCCACACATCCAATCTGCCAGGACCTTCCACACGTCCAATCTGCCAGGACCTTCCATGTCTTCAATCTGCCAGGGCCTTCCACACAGGTCCAATCTGCCAGGACCTTCCATGTGTCCAATCTGCCAGGACCTTCCACACGTCCAATCTGCCAGGACCTTCCACACGTCCAATCTGCCAGGACCTTCCACACATCCAATCTGCCAGGACCTTCCACACATCCAATCTGCCAGGACCTTCCACACCCAATCTGCCAGGACCTTCCATGTGTCCAATCTCCCAGTGCCTTCCACACATCCAATCTGCCAGGACCTTCCACATGCCTTCCACACATCCAATCTACCCAGACCTTCCACTGTCCAATCTGCCAGGACCTTCCCTTGTACATCCAATCTGCCAGGACCTTCCACACATCCAATCTGCCAGGACCTTCCACATATCCAATCTGCCAGGACCTTCCACAGGTCCAATCTGCCAGGACCTTCACATTTCCAATCTCCAGGACCTTCCACACATCTGCCAGGACCTTCCACATGCCCAATCTGCCAGGACCTTCCACACGTCCAATCTGCCAGGACCTTCCATGATCCATCTGCCAAGACTCCAATCCTACCTTCCAGGACCTTCCACGTCCAATCTTCCAGGACCTTCCATTTGATCCTCGCCACCTCCATTTGACCAATCTGCCAGGACCTTGCACACGTCCAATCTGCCAGTACTTTCTACACATCCAATCTGCCAGGACCTTATATGTTAATCTAAACGAGATGGAGCAGGTGACGTTGTGTCCATTGTGGCTACAAAAACCAAAGACGAAGTTAAGTGTTATTATTGTAATAAAGTAATATGTAACACGACGGACAGCCAAACCCGAGTTCCCCGTCATGCACGAGATTCCATCCCAAAAGCGAGCGAGCGGAAAAAAGAGCGATAATCTTACACGTAACGGAATTAGAAGTGGTTTTTGTATGAAAGCGAGCGCCCGCCGAGATAAAAACAATAAGAGAAACCCAAAGAGCATCAGTTTAACGCTGGGAACGTGGCAAAGGGTGCGGAAAACAAAACACTGCTCCGAGTGGCGTCCCTGAAGATCCGTCCCCTCCCCCCCTTTTCTTTCTTTTTTTCCCCTCTTTCCCGAAAAGCAGATGCACGGCGTGACCTCGAAACAGGCTGGAATATCAGCGCTGGATATTGCAGAGGTGAGAAATCAAGGCAGATAGAGCGAGCCACCGTAGGTAGGAAATTGACTCGGAGGGGAAGCACACCTGCTGTTCATGTGAAGCCCGAAACCTCTTTGTTCGAGTTCTGACCGGCCCGCGATCACATCAGCAACAGCAGGACGCGAGGCGTGCTGAGAGAGGAGGAGGCGGAGGAGGGGAAATAAATAAATAAATAAATAAATAAATAAATGTTCATCACTGGTTGTTAGAAGGACATTTATAAAAATCTGTAAACGGAACAGGGAGGGGGATCGGGGGGGGGGGGGGTCGAATCTACCTGCGCCATGGCGTTCGGCAATAGTTTTATTAAAGAATGATACAAACAAATAGAAAGAGAGAGAGAGACACAGAGAGAGAGAAAGAAAGAAAGAAAGAAAGAAAGAAAGAAAGAAAGAAAGAAAAAATAATGATAAAGAGAAAGTAGAAATAAAGAAAAAAGAAAAAGAGAAAGGAGAAAGTAATAAGAAAGAAAGAAAGAAAGAAAGAAAGAAAGAAAGAAAGAAAGAAAGAAAGAGAACTAAGAAAGAAAGAAGAAAGAAAGAAAAAGACAAAGAAAGAAAGAAAGGAAGTAGAAAGAAAGAAAGAAGAAGAAAGAAATAGAGAAAAAGAAGAGAAAGTAGAAAGAAAGAAAAAGAAAAAGAAAGAAGAAAGAAAGTAGAAAAGAAGGAGAAAGAACGAAAAAGACGAAAGAAATAAAAAGATAAAGAGCAAATACAAAAGAAGAAAGAAGAAAGGAGACAGTAAACCTTAAAAAAAAAAGAAAGCAGAAACGAAAAAAGAAAGAAAGGCCAAAACAGAAAGTTAAAGTCAACAAAACGAAGAAAAGTAGAAATAGAGAAAGAAAGAAAAGAAAGAAAAGAAAAAATTCAAGAAAGAAACATAAAAGAAATAAGAAAAAAACGAATAACTTAAAATAAATATATACCGACGAAAGAAAGGGAAATAAAGAACCTGAAGAGAAAGATAACGTAAAATAAAAAGAAAAAGAAAAAGAAAGAACGATAAATAATATAAATATATATATATATCTAATATATATATATACACACACACCCACCCCACACACACACACACACACACACACCCACACACACACACACCCATATATAATATAAATAAGAGCGCTGGTTCTCGGGGAGGTTTTGGCTTCCGTCACTAAAAGGCCGTTTCAGAGCAGCAACAGCAAGGCCTTCATTATTCCGAGCAACTGTGGAAACTGAAATCCTGTCGTATAACGCACTCGGATTGATCGCTGGCCAAGAGAAAACACCGCCTGCAGTATACGAGGTGTATAATCATACAGGAGGGGGAGGGGGGAGGGGGGGGGAGGGGAGGGGGGAGGGTGGGGGGAGAAGAAAGAAGGAAAAAAATAAACATGATTTTTTATTTTAAATCCTTGGATATAAATTTTAAACATAAACGCCGAAACGGACGACGGTGCACGAATAAACACGGACCGGAAAAAATTACACGTACAAAATAAATAAATAAATAAATGGGAAAATAAGAAGGAAAAGACGGCTGTAATCTTTTTCAGGCGACGTGTGTTTAAACGAAAGAAAGAAAGAAAGAAAGAAAGAAAGGTGAAAGGAAAGAAAGAAAGAAAGAAAGAAAGAAAGAAGGAGAAAGAAAGAAAAAAGAAAGAAAAAGAAAAAAGAAAAAGAAAGAGAAAAAATAAACATAATTTTTTATTTTAAATCCTTGGATATAAATTTTAAACATAAACGCCAAAACGGTCGATTCCGGTCGACGGTGCACGAAAACACGGACCGGAAAAAAATACACGTAAAAAAACAACGTAAATGCGTTAAAAAAACAAACAACGTAAATGCGTAAAAAAAAACAACGTAAATGCGTTTAAAAAAAAACATAAATGCGTTAAAAAAAAACGTAAATGCGTAATGCGTAAAAAAACAATGTAAATGCGTAAAAAAAAACAGCGTAAACGTGTAAAAAAAAACGTAAATGCGTTACAAAAACAAACAATGTAAATGCGTAAAAAAAAACGTAAATGCGTTAAAAAAACAACAACATAAATGCGTAAAAAAAAAAAAACGTAAATGTAAAAAAAAACAACAACGTAATGCGTAAAAAAACAACAACGTAAATGTTAAAAAAACAACAACGTAATGCGTAAAAAAACCCAACGTAAATGCGTAAAAAAAAACTACGTAAATGCGTAAAAAAAAACAACGTAAATGCGTAAAAAAACAACAATCGTAAATGCGTAAAAAATAAACGTGTAAAAAAACAACGTAAATGCGTAAAAAAAAACAACGTAAATGCGTAAAAAAAACAACAACATAAATGCGTAAAAAAAAAAACAACGTAAATGCGTAAAAAAAAACGTAAACGTTTAAAAAAAAAAACGTAAATGCGTTAAAAAAAACAACAACGTAAATGCGTTATAAAAAAAACCACAACGTAAATGCGTAAAAAAAAACGTTTAAAAAAAAAAACAATGTAAATGCGTTATAAAAAAAAACAACGTAAATGCGTTTAAAAAAAAAAACAATGTAAATGCGTTAAAAAAAAAACAACGTAAATGGGAAATAAGAAGGAAAAGACGTCTGTAATCTTTTCCAGGCGGCGAGGTTGTGTTACACACGCCAGGCACGGGTCCATTTTAGGATTTGATTCATTTCTCCTGGACTTGCGTTTGAATAATACATTAATAGTTTCGGAATGCAGGCGACGTTATTAACTCCTTTTTTTTTACGTTCCGGGCGTTACGAGCGTGTTATAGATGTTATATGAGCGTGTCGTTATTAGCCGCGAATTATTCATGGAAAGGACGGAAATGTACACGAGGATCAACTTTTTGACGATTTTAACGATGCTAATAATTAAACCCAGTGAGGCTCACACACACACACACACACACACACACACACACACACACACACACACAGGGATCTGATCAATCTGCCTGGTAGGAGAACAGTGTTTTCCCCCGGCCGTCTGCAGCGAGGTAGAGAAACAAACAATGAACAACCATAATCTGGGGCTGGAATCGCAGGTCACCCGGGGCCGCTTGCGCTGCCTCCCAGTAAGTGTTGTGGTGTCAACTCCTTTACACACTCGCCATTCATCTTAGCCAGGCAACCGGATTCTGCGGCTGGGAGGAGAAAAAAAAAGGGGGGGGGGGGAAAGGGAGAACGAAAGGGCGAACAATGGCTTAACGTATGTTTAGGGAAATAAACGGAACCTCGAGCCGACGCCGTCCTCTTCCCCCTCGGTGGCCGGATTTTCCCCGACACCAAACAGGGAACGAACAAAGCGGCTCGGGGAGGCGAGCGTATCCTGGTCCACGGGCCCGGCGGACCTCGCCGTCTAAAAGCCCGGTCACAGGAGAGGAGAGGACACAAATCCTGCTGTTTTACCTGAGAAGCGAAGGATCGAGGGAGGAGAGAAAATGCGATTCGTCCTCAGCCCATGAATCAGATCACGTAGCGTTCCTTGCCCGAGGCCCTTCTCATCCTGCTGCTGTCTGGGCTGAAGGTGCGAAGCTCCACTGTGTCTCTCCATCTCTCCCTCTCTCACTCTCTCTCTCTCTCTCTAAGTCAACCCCAGGAAAGCAGAGCTGAATTTTTCCATCGGAATCCGTGTCAGAAAAAAAGAAAGAAAGAAAGAAAGAGAATGGAGAAAGAAAGAATGAAAGAAAAAAAGAATGAAAAAGAGAAAGGAAAAGAGAAAGGAAAAGAGAAAGGAAAAAGAAAGAAAGAAAGGAGAAAGAAAGAAAGAAAGAAAGAAAGAAAGAAAGAAAGAAAGAAAGAAAGAAAGAAAGAAAGTAGAAAGCTGCGCTGTGTCTCCATCTCTCCCTCTCTCTCCTCTCTCTCTCTCTCTAAGCCAACCTCAGGAAAGCCGAGCTGAATTTTTCCATCGGAATCCGTGTCAGAAAGAAAGAAAGAGAATGGAGAAAGAAAGAAAGAAAAAATAATGAAAAAGAGAAAGGAAAATAGAAAGGAAGTAAAGAAAGAAAGGAGTAAGTAGAAAAAAAGAAAAAGAAAGAAAAGAGAAAGGAGAAAGAAAGAAAGAGAAGAAAGAAGAAAGAAGAAAGAAGAAAGAAAGAAAGAAAGAAAGAAGAAAAAAGTCCCCTGGAGCAGGGTTAGGGGCCTTCCTCAAGGGCCCCACTTTTTTTTTTTACGTGTGTTTTATGTTAATGGTTGATTTCTTATACGTCTGCATTTAAGCATGACGAAAAGTTGCGCAAGAACGAACATTCCTGCATCGGAATAATAGAATTGTCTTTATTTGTCGGAGCACAGATGGTTAAGGGCCTTCCTCAAGGGCCCAAGAAATTTTCTTTTTGTGCGTTTTATTTTAACGTTTAATTTCTTATACGTCGACATTTAAGCATAACGAAAAGTTGCGTAAGAACGAACGTTCCTACATCGGAATTGTGGAATTGTCTTTATACATTACGGCAGGGCGAAATTCTTTCTTTCTTTGTGCACATTGGGTCAAGGGCCTTGCTCAAGGGCCCGAGAGTTTTTTCTCTATCTTTTTATTTATTTATTTATTTTTTTACCGCTAATTTCTTACCTCGATGTTGAAGGATAACGAAAAATCTTCCTGCATTAAACATAAAAACATACTATTATTATTATTATTATTATTATTATTATTATTATTATTATTAATAATAATAATAATTATTATAATTATTATTAATATTATTATTATTATTATTATTATTAAATATATAAATTATTATTATTATATGATTACTAATATTATTATTATTATTATTATTATTAATATTATTATTATATTACTATTATTACTATATTATATTATTATTATTATTATTATTATATTATATTATTATTATTATTATTATTATTATTACCACAAATAACGTTCAGGACTAAAAACAACAACATAATGCATACATATATACATAAATAAATATATATATTTATTTTTTTTCTCGTCCCGCTGCCTCGAGTCTCGGCGTTATTACGAATGCTGCTGATTTGTATTGATAATCCCACTGTATCGCTTCAAAAGGTCCTGACTTCATTTTCGTCTCGTCCTCCACAACGCGCTCCCTTCTTTCCCCCTTTGCCGTCGTAAATTAAAGGCTAGCGCTGGCCGGCGTGGCAGCTGGCATAATTAACCGTGTCTTCACACTTCTCACACACACACACACACACACACACACACACACACACACACACACACACTTCTCTTTGTTCCACAACACTCGGGTCCCTGGCGCGTCTCGGCTTACGCTTAGTCACAACATGCAGGAATGTAAATGGGAGCGAGTCGGACGGAGGTACATATATAGTGTGTGTGTGTGTGTGTGTGTGTGTGTGTGTGTGTGTGTGTGTGTGGTGACCTCTGCTCTGGATCGCTAATGTGAAAATGCACGGCGCTGGATTCGTGTATTGTATACGATGCGTATGGAATTGTGGAGGGTAAATGTGTAACGTTGCCGAAGCCCTTAGGTATAATTTAACATATCGGAAACACACACACATATATATATATATATATATATATATATATATATATATATATATATATATATATATATATATAGCTATATATATATATATATATATATATATATATAAATAATTTAATGATTTATAAATCACTATAAGATGCTCTATTTGGGTATTTAAAAGCATTGAGGTAATAATAATAATAATAATAATAATAATAATAATAATAATAGTGCCAATAGGGAAGTGTATTATTGCAATGTAATTGGAGCAATTAAAACGCTTATTTCTAAACGACGGAAAACGGCGAGTTTCGGCGGCTCGGAGTGGTGGGGTGGGGTTGGTGGGGGGGGGGGGTTGATGGGGGGGGGCGGAAACCCGTGCTGCGTTTGTGTGTTGTGCGAGAAGCAGAAGGTCGTCGTCTTGTTAAGTTTCCAGCGGTTGTAATTTCTACGGTCTACCTATGCCTCCTATTGGTCTGTTGCATTCACTTACCCGACATGGCACGCTGAGCTCGAGCTCACAGGGAAGAATAGAGCAAAAAAGACACAGAGAGAGAGAGAGAGGGGAGAGAGAGAGGGAGAGAAAAAAACGCAGCGAATGAGAGCGAGAGAGAAAGAGGGAGGGATGTAACCATTACGGATGTTGACCATTGTCTCTTTACATGAATGTGCACCATAAATGAGGCCATTGTGCTGCACCGAATTGGGGCCGATTCCGAAACGCCATTTAGCGGCTTAATAATACGACGACGGCGGCGTATTACATCTGCATTCACAGCCTTACACTGCTTCTGTATAATATATAATACAATATATATATGTGTGTGTGTTTATTACCTTAAAATATGACAAATAGTAGAAAATAAAAATATATATAATACTGCGTGTGGTTGATGAATCATTATTCCGGAGAAAATATCCGGCGTTAAGGACAGTCTGTGGAGAAATGTCAAATCTCTGTCCTAATCTCGCGTCTGCGCGTGCGTCTGCGCGTGCGTCTGCGCGCATGCGTTCGGATCTGACATTTGGCGTTGCGGCGGATTAGCAGGCGAGACACAGAGAGGGAAATAAACGCCCGTGAGGAAGTCGAAAATATCTCATAAATATATGTAAACATGCAACGAGGCTTTGCAGGAAATGGGAAGTGCCCTCACACACACACACACACACACACACACACACACACACACACACACACACACACACACACACACACACAGCGGTAATGCAAACACAGGTGTGACAGGTGTTAATAATCGTGGGAGGTCGAGGAATTGGAGTGCAGCACAGAGGTGGGTGATTATGCAAATACATACATATACTAATATATATATATATATATATATATATATATATATATATATATATATATATATATATATATATATACACACATCATATTATCTAGGTGTCAGAAAAAACAAGGGTGATGCAAATGATTTTATTTATCTATTTATTTATTATTTGATGAAATTAATTAATTTATACTTTAATACTATAATTAGACAAAAAAAATTATGTACTACCAATTAGGTGTGGGCGTTTTTATAAAATAAATAAATAATTTATTTATTTATTTAAATGTATATTTTTTTTTTTCTTTCTTTCTTTCTTTTTTTTTTACATATTTTGCATATATCTTTTGATATATTTGTATTTGTTTTTAAATAATCCCGCGTCTCTTTCCCCACCTAATAGGTTTGTCTTCTCTATTTTTGCTAATGTGTAGAAATGTACATAACAAATAACATAATAATAATAATATAATAATAATAATAATAATAATAATCCCCCCCCCCTGAAAAACTATATGTGTTTTGTTTTTAGATTACATTTGTAACAAGACGGAGATATATATCGAATATTATTATCGAACATTTTGACGCCGATACCAACAAACAACGAAGATAGATAGATAGATAGATAGATAGATAGATAGATAGATAGATAGATAGATAGATAGATAGATAGATAGATAGATAGATAGATAGATAGATAGATAGATAGATAGATAGATAGATAGATAGATAGACAGATCAGACACAGACAGACAGACAGATCAGTAGTATAAACAGACAGACAGACCGACAGACAGATAGATGTAATATAAATAGACAGATAGACATAGACAGACAGACAGATAGATAGATAGATAGATAAATAAATAGACAGACACACAGGTAGACAGATAGATAGATGTATAAACAGACAGACAGACAGACAGACAGACAGACAGACAGACAGACAGACAGACATAGATAGATAGATAGATAGATAGATAGATAGATAGATAGATAGTATAAATAAATACAGACAGACAGTTAGACAACAGACAGACAGGTAGACAGATAGATAGATTTATAAACAGACAGACAGATAGATAGTAGATTGTATAAACAGACAGAACAGATAGATGTATAAATAAACAGACAGGCAGATAGAGATACAGACAGACAGACAGACAGGACAGGCAGACAGACAGACAGATGTATAAACAGACAGACAGACAGATAGCTAGATGTATGAATAAATAGACAGACAGACAGATATAGATAGATGTACAAACAGACAAACAGACAGACAGACAGACAGATAGATAGATGGATAGATAGATACTTTATTCATTGCTCGGAGAAATTTAAATTTACAATAATAATAATAATAATAATAATAATAATAATCTAATAAGACATACAAATATATGTATGTGTGTGTACAAGAGAGTGAGAGAGAGAGAGAAAGAGAGAGAGAGAGAGAAACAGTGGCATTCTTTTTATCAAAAAAAGGCGGGGAATAAAAAACGAAAGCGGTAACGTTAAACGTGACGAAGCGTCCGCTCGACATGCAAATGGAAACGTGTTGCTGTTTTTTAAGTTTCCTAATAAACCGGCCGCATCGAATGAATTCACTCAAATCAAGAGAAGAGGGGAAAAAAATGAACATATCCATCATGGTGTGGCTGAGTGCGTCGCGCAGCAGGTCCCTTTATGATTTCCCGAGCCATCTCCCCGATATTCCGTGTAATTTCCAGCAGTAAGTAATACTGGGGGGGGGGGGGGGGGGGGGGGAGTGGGGGGGGGGGGGGGGCGGAATCCCATCAGGAAATGAAAGAAGAATGACTGCAGCCTGGGAACGTACGCGATAAGGACGCCGCGTCGCGTCCGGCGTTGGCGCCCGAAACCCGCGCGCATTAGCGCTAGTTATAAATATTGATGCGCGCTCCGAACGGCAGCGTCAATGTATAGCATCGGCGGGATTAGCATGTTTAAAGAAATGGAGCGTGTAATGACGGGTAGTTTCACCTCCATTACTGCACACTCATCACAATCCCTCCATTTCTGCTCTTACAAGGCAGCGGGGGGGATTTTTTATTTTTTATTTATTTATTTATTTTTCATTTCCATGTTCCATGTGTCGGAAAAGCGAATAAAGCCCTTCTTTAGAAAGCTTGACTCCGAGATCCCGACCCAAGAGACAAATGACCCTCCTATTAAAAAAAAGAAAGGGATGGGGGGCGAGGGGGGGGGCAGCATTTCACATTTCCAACACAAGAAACTTTTTGAAATTCCCCCACAATCCCCCTCTCTATCCATCTCTCTCTCTCTCTCTCTCTCCCTCCTTTCCTTCCTTCCTCCCACGATTTCCATTAGTAATGAGTGAAGTATTTGTCGCTCTCTGCCAGGGCGGTAATTAATGTCCATGGTTTCAAAGGCAGTTCATTTGAAACACTCATCCACGCCAAATCCCTCTTTCTCAGCTGAAGCGCAGCTTCTTTAAAGTGTAATCCCACTATTGTTGAACCTGAACAGAAGGTGAGAGCCACCCAAACACACACAGAGAGGGGAGAGAGAGGAGAGAGAGAGAGAGAGAGAGAGAGAGAGAGAGAGAGATGAAGAGGAGAGAAAAGAGAAATTGGAAAGAAGGAGGGGTGGATTGGGATTTGAGGCATCGGAAATGAAGACGGGATTCTGAGCGACAAATGTGATTCACTTTTTTTTTCTCTTTCCTTCGTGTCACTGCTTTTCCGGTGCGTTACGAGACGCCTGTGAACGGTCCCTCTCTGAGCGGGGGACGGGGGGACGGGGGAACGGGTTCTGGGGGACAGTTTGGGGATGGACGGGGGATGGGTTCTGAGACGGTGGGGATGGGGGGACGTGGGGGACGTGGGTTCTGGGGAGACGGGGGGATGGGTTCTGGGTTCTGGGGCGACTGGGGTGGGGATGGGGGATGGGGGTTCTGGGGGAAACGGGGGTTCTGGGGCGACTGGGGGGACGGGGTCTGGGGGACGGGCTCTGGGGGCCCCGATTCTGGGGGACAGTGGGGACTGGTTCTGGGTGATGGGGAGGGAAACAGGTTCTGGGGGGACGGGTTTCTGAGACAGGAGGATGGGTTCTGAGGCGACTGGGGGATGGGGTCTGGTGGCGCCGGGGGGGACGGGTACTGAGGGCCTGGGACGGGTTCTGGAGGGCCAGGGGGGCAGGTTCTGGGGAGACTGGGGGACGGGCTCTGGGGGCCCGATTCTGAGGAACAGTGGGGACTGAGGAACTGAGGAACGAGTTCCTGGGGATGGGTTCTGGGGGACCTGGGGAACGGGTTCAGGGGCCCGGGGGAACGTCTTCTGGGGGACGGCCCGGTGCTTTTAGCACCCAACCCAACTAAAGTTACACTTAGCGTATGAGCAGCTGAAGTGTATTGGATTTGGAGGAAACAGTTAGTCGATTGTTTCTGGTCCCTGGGTGGCAGTTTATGGTAATGTTTGCATCAATACGACACAAAAGCCAGCGAGCACATCAAGGAAATGAAAGACAAGGCTGCCTTTGTCACTTCACTGCACTATAAAGGAGGGATTTGGAGGCGAGGGCCGGCGATCGCTGGGGAGCAACAAAAATGAATGAAGTGTAGAAACGCCTAGGCTTGATCCTCTCTACTGGAGGTTTTAGAGACTGGCTAATAGGGCCGGGCTGCACTCGAGGACACAAGATATATAACCCACACACGTTTGGGCACCGCCAAAAGGTCGGAAAAGGCCAACGGCGCAGAGCAGGGGGATGACGGGGAGACCTGTCATAAAAACCCCCGATCCTGGAGAGAACGACTGACAATCCGTGTACGCCATTAGATAAAAACATTTCTGATTAGCAGACCTTTCTACGTCATCAGCTGAAAAAAATGTCTAAAAAGGTCAAGAGCGGGGCGAGATCCGATTGCGCCGCCCGGGACTCGCGGATCCGCGCCGCGATTACGCCCGATAAGAAACGCGATAATAAATCGTCCGCGCATAACGAAGGCGATCCTTTTAATTGTCGTCAAATTGTTCACGGCGTTAAAAGCTAACGAGGGGGAAAATGAGCAATTTGATTGCGACGGCTTTTAATCCGAGGGATTTTACACGTCAAAACGCCTTATAATCCACGCGATGGATGAAAACACGAATAATTATCCTGATGGTTTAATCGTAGAATAAACAAACATAAACAAAAAATAAATAAATCGTCAAAACGAAAAATCCGTCGTCTTTTCTCGCGGTCCATTCCGGAAACACTAATTGTGCCTAACAGCAACAAGAGGATCCACTAATCATTTTTGTTTAGAGAGAGAGAGAAAGAGAGAGAGAGAGAATCATTTTTGTTTAGAGAGAGAGAGAAAGAGAGAGAGAGAGAGAGAGAGAGAGAGAGAGAGAAATGAAATGTGAATTTCAAGGGCGTCTGAGCACCGCGCCTGCCATCATGGTCCGATTCACCGCTTATTTCTCCGATATGCATCTCCTGACCTGTATATAAAATTCATAGTTTCACAAGTGACATGAGCGAGCCTTGGGTGAGCGAGAAAAAGGGGAAAAGGGGACGGGGGAGGAGGTGGGGGGGGTGGGGGGGGGGGGGGGGGGGTGGAATGGAGGAAGGTTTCTTGACCCTGGTCGCCATGGAAACCGCAGGACCTGATGGGTAGCAGCGGGGGGAGCGGAAGGGGGGGGGGGGGGCGTTTTTTTTCGTTTTTTTTTTTTTTTTTCGCCACGGATGGGAGGAGCGGCATGACGAGGCTGCATAAGATTGATATGTTTACAACGGAAACCTGAACGTCTCCTAAGGTGTGTGTGTGTGTGTGTGTGTGTGTGTGTGTGTGTGTGTTGTTTCATCTCTGTCCCTCGTAACGATGTTAACGAGGAGGGGGGGGGGGAGGCGGGGTTAATTAGGAGGGGATGAAAAACAAACAAGGTGAGGATTAAATTCAATTAAGGTCATTGGCGGCGATAATTACAGGGTTTGATACGGTGAGAAATGTCAACACGTGCCACATCGTTAACATAATTAATTAATTAATTACCTTTTTTTTTTTAATTGAATGCGACTAAACGATCTTTTTTTGGGGGGGAACGAAAAATATATACATTTGAAATTAAATATATATATATATATATATATATATATAATAATAATGTAAAATAAAAAAAAACCTATGCCTGATATTGACGTGATAAAAGGGGTTTTTTTTTTTTCGTCTTTTTTTTTTCTCCCCGAGACCTATTTTTACATAATCAGATCGTTTAGGTTATGACAACACGTTTAGCTTTAATTTAATTTCTTCAGTGTCTAGTGCATTAAAACAGCGCGCTAAAGAGTCTCTCCGGCAGCTCACCCGCCTATGGAGAAGATTAGGACGCCGGCGTGGCATTTTTATTCGCAGCGTAATTTGGGCAGGGATTTGCTTAAAACCGCGCGGGGCGCTCGTCTCGGAGCGGGGGAGGGGGGGGGTGATGTGATTGGGGGGGGGGGTTTCTCGGCTGCTGCAAATTCCAGGTGGCAGGTCATAGGCAGTAATTTCAGATTTTAATAACAATCCCTCTCCTCTCGGT
Source organism: Kryptopterus vitreolus (assembly GCA_030449085.1). Classification (NCBI taxonomy): domain Eukaryota; kingdom Metazoa; phylum Chordata; class Actinopteri; order Siluriformes; family Siluridae; genus Kryptopterus; species Kryptopterus vitreolus. Next base: position 1,508,212 of record JACRUU010000019.1, on the reverse strand, counting down.
CGCTGCCGGATTGAATGAAAGCATAAATTGCTATATCTGACCACTAGTACTTGTTAAAGCCTCTGGCAGCTCTCTGCTCTCATCTCGCCATCTCGCTCCACTCCTCCTCCTCCTCCTCCTCTCCGTCCGCTCCGACCAACCCCCCCCCCCCCAAAGCTGTATTAATGATACCTGGGAAAGGTCACATGAAAAATGAGTGACAAACAAATCAAAGCGTATTAGCTTGTGGCTTTGTTATCAGTAAGATGGCAGAGATGACAGACAAAATTTGGAATCCTGAATAATTCTCGGCTGCGTTTTATTTTTTTTATTTATTTATTTTTTTTTGGCTGGCTCGGCAGGCCAGGGGGAGACACGGAGATAGAGAGAGAGAGAGAGAGAGAGAGAGAGAGAGAGAGAGAGAGGAGAGAAAGAGAGAGCGAGGAGGATGAGGGGAAGATTCACACTGTGACTGTTTGTCTCCTCTACTGACACTGGAGGAATCATAATACGCATTAATGATGGTGTGTGTGCGAGTCTGCAGCCAGGAGCAGTCAGTCACTTCAGCTCCCACGAGGTGCCGCTCATTTCAAACAACACACACACACACACACACACACACACACACACACACAACACACCTCTTTTCCAAGGTCAGGCTTTAACCCACCCGTTATGCCAGACCTCCTGCCCAACAGCGTTTGGTGAAAATAAATTACAAATTTACGAATTTCACAAACAATCAGCGGAAACTTTCCGACGGATTACTCCGACAGCGGCGGCTTTTGATTCCCGACATTCCCGGGTGCGGAACGGGAACGAGTGCCTTCGGAAAATCGCTCACGTCTGCGGCGAGACGAGAAAGGCGATATTAAAAAGCGATGGCCGCCTCCTGCAGACGGATGTTTCTTTCTTTCTCCCCCCCCTTCCGCCGAAAATAAATCGCTCCGGATCTTCCCGTTACAAGCCCCACCCCCCCTCCGGCCGCGGGAGCCGTTGTTTACAGTACGCTAAACAGATTCATGAGAATGCAAAATATTGTCTCCGCGGCATATCACGGGTGATTGTATGCGACGTGTCCTTTTTCTCCTATTCGTGTTAGTCCTGATGTTGTTGTTGTTGTTGTTGTTTTTTTCAAGGTAGTTTAGGATGAGCGCCGATTCCCGGACGCAGAGAACGCGCTATTACACCGGGAACAGGGGGCGGGACAGGACGCCTTCATAGCTCCGGATCTCCGGTACCGAAAGCGTAGGCGTCCGTGCACGGAGAGTCGCGATTCGTCGTAGGAACGGATGAGGAAGGGAAGGATGAGGAAGTGCCATGTGTTGTTTTTAATAAATAAATAAACAACATTACTAGGATGCAAACGAAGCCAAATTTCCGGCACTTTGTTCTTAACGAGGGGGGCACGGTGGTTTAGTGGTTAGCACGTTCGCCTCCACACCGCCAGGGTCCGGGTTCAATTCCCGTCTCGGTCCATGTGTGTGTGGAGTTTGTGCATGTTCTCCCCGTGTCTCAGGGGGTTTTTTTTCTCCGGGTTCTCCGGTTTCCTCCCCCGGTCCCCCGGGCCAAAAACATGCACGGTAGGTTGATTGACACCTTGGAAAATTGTCCCTAGTGTAATTTATGAATGTGTGTGTGTGTGTGTGTGTGTGTGTGAGATGGTGTTGGCATTCCATCCAGGGTTGTATCCTGCCTTAATGCCCATAGACGCCTGAGATGGACACAGACTCCCCGTGACCCGAGGGAAGATCGGATAAAGCGCTAGAAGATGAATGAATGAATGAATGTTCTAGACCACGTTTTCTTGTTAATTCTTGTGCGTTTATTGCACCGTCCGCGTGAATTTTACGCCGCTTGATAGTTTCGATTCCCCAATCACGACTCGAATAAAAAAAAATTTTAAAAAAATAAAAAAAAAGCTAATTGAAGTGTGAATTACGGTCATTGTCGCTGTTCTCTCCTAAATGCATAACTAATATATATATATATACATATGTATATATATATATATATATATATATATATATATATATATATATATATATATATCTTACTACTAAATTATAGTCCATTTTATTCTCACACACACACACACACACACACACACACACACACACACACACACACACACACACACACACACACACACACACACACGCACACGCGCGGGCTACACGTGCAGTAAATAGAGATTAGGTTGTAAAACGCTGGCTCATTCCCTTAAAGCCAGTAATCAGTAGCAGACACTGGTGGGTACTCGGCGTCTACGCTAACGAGGCATGTGAGACCGTGCATACTTGATGGATATTGCACATGAAGAAGAAGGAAAGGAAAAAAAAAAAAAACCCTCTTGTTGCATAATTACAGCATATAAAACACTGATTGGACTTGAACATGACACTAAAAACAAGCCCTGAATAAAGCGAGGCATTATAATATTATAGACTGCTGAAACGAGCCTCGGGAAAAAAAAGGAGAAAAGAAAAAAAAAAAAAAAAAAAAAAAAAAAAAGCACTTTTCCTTTCCGCTCTTGTTCTAAAAATACGAACGTCCTCAGCGGGGGAGGAATCATTAACCCTCTTATCAGCGCATTGCTAACGCTACAGAGTGAGAAACTAAAGGTCCCTGTCCCTCTTCACAGTCAGATTTAACACCTCGTCTGGAATTAAGATCGGGACGGCGATGCTCGGCGTCGTCGCTTTTGGACCGGCCGCGCTATTAATTATAGCAAACGCGCTAATTAGACTCGGTGGACCGCCGGCGTGATTACGGGTTATAATTGCTGGTTTATAATTTGTTCCGATCACAAGTGGAGAGCTTTTCAATTAGACTAACAGCCGAGTAACCTGTGTGCGTAATTATCTCAATTATCTTACCCTTTATAATTCGCAAAGAAACAGAACATAATACGTGTTTGAGATAATATTAGGGCTTTTATTGACGCGTTAACGAAAATAACGCAGCGTGCGTTACTATGAGAGCGATCTGCTCCTTCACTCCGCGTCAAAACGAATAAAGAAACGTTCAGTGCATCCACTCACACTTCCTAAATTCCCCCCAATGACGCCCCCTAGCTGCGCATTCACAACAGGTACGATCTCCTCACTATATTAGCGTATATTAGCCGTACGGAACCTTACGCAAGCGCATCGCATTCCCAAATCCGTATTACTGCAATAAAGCGCATTTTTACTGAACGCAATAAAGCGCTTCCGTATAACCTAAACACCGTATCACCAGTTTATATGGAAAAGCAACCGGAACACAATTCTTAAAGGAGCCACGTCCCATATTTTACACTTCAAACCAACACTAAACAAGTTAAAAGTTTCCAGAGTAAAATAAATATGAAATAATCACAAATTGTATTAAAGGGAGAGATTTTGAGAGAAATGTATATAATTATAACATCTGGGTTACAGTTATTTACAGTATTGGAAACATGAAAAATATTGATTTTTGGTAGGTATATATATATATATATATATATATATATATATATATATATATATATATATATATATATATATATATATATAAAAAACGTGCACACACACACACACTACACACAGTCATTATATTTTGTGCACTCGCGTCTCAGCAATGGAAAATTAGAAAATATCAGACTGTCATTGAGAGTTTTTGATACCAGGATTTAGAAAGGGGGGGGGGGAGATAAATAAATAAATAAATAAATGCCAAAAGCAGAGATGACAAATCAGTCCAGCGAAGAGAAGTGGGCCCTCAGACAGGGGATGTCATTTGTCATGATTGCCATTTGGCTGCACTCCCCTCACACCCCGGCTCGGCATCAGATGAATGGTACCTTGATAGCCATTAATTCTAAATTATCCAAATTTGCCAAAACTGCATCCCTGTATGCGAGGTGAAATTAAATTTATCTGTACTTTAGCCCCCCCACCACCACCACCACCACCCCCCCCCCCCCCACCCCTTCCACCACCAACCTCTTTCTTTATCCCCCCGTCCACCTGATCTGCACAGTCTGACTCTTTCATAGAACGGACGGAGGGAGGGAGGAGGGGGGGGGTGGAATTAGATTTGCCCTCCTGCACAATACACATGGGCAGAGCATCAAAAGCCCTGAGCCTGGTGACATTTTGAAATGTTCATCTCTCCTCATTCCACCTCCATATTTGGGATGAATAAACTGGACAGTACTGAAAGAGTGGCAGCTCCATGGGTTCGGCCACAACCTCCGCCTCCTCCTCCTCCTCCTCATCTTCATCCCTTACCCTTAACCCTCCTCCCACACACACACACACACACAGACCCCCCTGAACACAACCTTTAGGCCATCGAGGGGCTTTGTTGCAGGAGGACGCAGCTGAGTTCACACACACACACACACACACACACACACCCTGCATAATACTGGAGGTAATTAAGCCACAGCTTCAAGGTTCCATGGACACAAGACAATTCAGCCTAATGAAGTATCGATCGGCTGCAGCCGAAGTAAAACAAGTTGACATTCATTTAGAGGAGGTATTGAGAATATACCACGACGCCATCCAAGACATAAAAGCCTCGACGACACAAAATTTAAATCATACCAAAACAATGAGGCCTCAATGATGTTACCTCTCGCAATCGACCCAACCCGAAGGACTGTAAAGGAGGCGCATGTCATTAACCATAACGGGAGGATGTCATATTAGAAATTATCTGCAAAAGGGTGGATTGGAATATATATATATATATATATATATATATATATATATATATATATATATATATATATATATATATATATATATATATATATAAAAACACGAGTCTTTTCAACACCATAATATGTTAATCCCATAATTTTAACCTGAACTCATTCACGCTTAGGATTCACATGGAAATCATCAACATGTGTGTGTGTGTGTGTGTGTGTGTGTGTGTGTGTGTATGTATGATATATATATATATATATATATATATATATATATATATATATATATATATATATATATATATATATATATATATATATATATATATACACACACGTTTATAATATATATATATATATTTTGTAATTATTTATTTTACATGATAACTCATAATTGTATTAATGAATAAAGTGATCAAATAGGAATATATATATATATATATATATATATATATATATATATATATATTCCTAATTCATCATTTTATTAATATATTATTATGATGAACAGATTTCTACTACTCCCAAAATATCAGTAAAATTATATATATATATATATATATATATATATATATAATTTTTTAATTAATTTATTTATTTGACATAATGTTGTTTTTCATTTGGCATGTATTCTAATTCTATGTGAAAATATTCCTCCATTTGATTTATTTATCGAACCCTACTTGTTTACTGATCTACGTTCCTGAGGGCTTGAAAAGCAAAGACATGATTACAACCCTGGGATAAATACATATCACATTAACAAAAAACAGGGTTAAGGGCCTTGCTCCAGGGGCCCACTAGTGGCAGCTTGGTGGTGATGGTGGTGATGGGATTTGATCCTGCGACCTTCCGGTCCAGAGGCCAACACCCTAACCACTGAGCTCCTCCCACAAAAAATATCAGTAGATTAAAAAAAAAAAAAAAAAAAAAAAAAAAAAAACCCGTCCTGGGCTGAATCCGCTGATGGAATCCGTCATGAGTGTAATATTGTCGCTCTGACGAACGGTGATCAGGGAGCGATTCCTTTTCCGAATCACACTAATCTCTCGGGTGGAGGAGGAAAAAAAAAGGATCTGTAAAGCAGTAATTTCCTCCGGGGGTTCATCGGGAACCCCCCCCCTCCCCCCCCCTCCTCCCCCCCTCAATCCAACAAACTGCAAGTTTAAGGGTTAGACTCATTAGAGAGGCGTGATTGGCAGATGCTAAGATTGGCATCAATTGCCCTACTTCTGTGATTGAGAGCTACAGAAACGCCGCGCCAAAAGTCGAATGCGGGGAAAAGAAAAAAAACCCAAATAATGAGTCAATCAGAGCAAAATGTTTTGGCCGCCGTCGTCTGCGAGCTGCGGTCTGTCAAAAGAAGACCTTGATTGGTAAGGAGATAAGTGCGCGTCCATTAAAGCGGGAACGATCCGACGAGACGAAATCGTCTCTTCCTGTCTGTCGTCACCGCCGTCACCGCGCTTTTAAACTTTCCCGCTCTTTTCCGTCGGAGTTTATTGTTCCCGCGGAATAGCGCGGGTTCGGATCCCCGCTAACAGGATAAAGATCGCCCGGGTGTATAAACGCAACGGCGTGAATAATCTTTCCAACCCCAAAACGCGTGCACGCTCGTTGGTGGGGCGTTTGGAGGGGGCGGGGTTTAATTTATACAATCAGATGCAAATCTGTCCTTAAAGTAATCACATGTCTTATAATGGAGCGCACAAATGTCACTCCCAGGTGTGTTTTAACCGCAAACGAGGCGCGACGGATCCCGTAAACGACGGCCAATTCCCGCCGAAACCCATGCATTTTTAAAACACCGGCAATTACGCCAAATGGACAGTTTAGAGTAACATTTGCATTTCTGCCAAACGCACGACGAAAGCAGCTATCAAAGTCAATTTGGCTCCATCTCAGCGAGATATCACACGCCATCGGGCGGGGGGGGGCTAAGGGGAAGGGGCTAATAAATAAATAAATAAATAAACAAATACATAAATAAAGCACGGAATATCCATCAAATGTGTTAATTTGCTCAACGTTTGATTGCAACGAATGATTCCCGAAATGAAACGAACGCCGCCCTATCGCTATTAAGCGTCACGCTTGCCGTACGACAGCTTATAAACGCCGGCGGAGGTAGCAGGGAAAGCCGCTGGAGATAAACATCTCGCTAAACTAATCCAGATTGCATTCCTTCCGTTCCGCACTCAGCTACATAAAAAATAAATAAATAAATAAATAAATAAAAACACAAAAATTCCTTTTTGCTCACATATCCATCAAGGATATTCCGTCGGCGCGGAAAAAAAAAAAAAAAAAAAAAAAAGAGTGCAGCAGGTAAATCACCAGCCGGAGACGTTATTAGCTTATAAAGGATCATGAATTTAAACCATGGCGTGCAGAAAGCGGCGCGTACTTCTCTCCGATACGCCGTAAATTTGATCAATCGTACACAACGCCGGTTGTTTTGACGTCTCCGGGAGGAGAAAAGGGTAAAAAAAAAAAAAAAAAAAAAAGAAAAAGAAAAAAAGCTATCCGGGTTATGAGAGGACTCGAGGTATCAATAATAAAAGCGTCTGGTGGAATGATGGTCAATGTGCGGGAGGGGGAAAAAAAAGTAGGGTGTTGAAGGTGCGAGCGTGACGGCCGCGTTCTCCTACCTGTCATGGTGCGGAGTTCAACATCGTCCCTGATCAGCCTGGAGACCAAGGCCACTTCCTGCACTGAAAACACACACACAAAAAAAAAGAAAAGGAACGAATATGGCGGATATACAGACGCTCCTCGCCCCTAACGAAGAAACGCTTTACGAACTTTTCCCAATACCAAGAAACCGAAGAAAAAAACGCAGTGCCGCGGAACGTGTGTAATAAGCATGTAATACCTACCATGTATACTATATATCTATATACAGAGAGAGAGAGACACACTATACACACATATATATATATATATATATAGGGGGGGGGAAGGCCCACATATATATATACATATATATATATACACACACACACAGAGATGATATTTATATATATATATACACACACTATATATACACATATATATATATATATATACACATTATATATATACCCACACATATAGATATATACCATACACATATATATTTATATATATATATATATATATACACATATACACACACACATATATATATACACACACATATATATATATATACATATATATACACACATATATATAACATAAACCACACACATATATATATATATATATATATATATATATATATATATATATATATATATGCATTACTGTATTTTATACTGTTTATTCATTTTAACCATGTTATTGTTTTTGTAACGTTTTCTTAAGTGCAGCAAATACGCTAAACTACTGTTATTATCGCTTATATCTTACCAAAATAGTCAGGAGATATGCGCAATCCGTACAAACAACTTACGAACAAATTCCTACTAACGTACGAGCGCTTGGAACGCAACTCGTTCGCAGGGTGGGGAGCGTCTGTGCAGACCCCTGCGTTTTATTCCTTTTATACCGCAGCAAACTAATTATTTATTCGATCATTGAAAGATCGTAGGATTGTGTCTTTAATAATAAAAGAAACCGTTTTTTTTTATCATTAACCGTACCAGCCTTTCAGACAGTCACCGACACTGGAGACTCCTTCCATGGATGGTTAACATTGTTTAATAGCTTTGGTGTTACGTAAAGCGCCTGATAAAATAAATAAACAAATAAATAAATAGATGAGAAAATATACATATGACCGGATTGCAATGAGCAAATTAATATAAAAAAAAAAAATTCAATTTTAAAGAATTTCAATCATTACTTTTAAAGAAATCTCATCATCACACTTTCGGCCAATCAGAATCCAGAATTCCACAGAACGACTAAAACGCATAAACATGCAGCGATGATGCGAACATAAAAAGGACACGATCTTTAATTTACTGAAATTGCTTTCCGAATAGAACACTGACGCAACGTCCCGTAAATCCATGTTTAATATATAATATATATATATATATATAAAATAAATAAATAATGACAATAATAATAATAATAATAATGAAAAAAAAAGTAGGTCAGGAACGATGAATAATCCTCATCACAAGCAAATCTGACGAGTCTTTAAAGTATATGATTAATTCTTTCATATTAATCGTGTAATTCTGTCATATAAAACAAAGCCTAAGCCTTATTTGTGACGATATATGACCTTGTCGGAGAATTAAGACGTTCCCGGCTCGGATTGTGGGGAGAAAACAAATAATAATAAATAAATAAATAAATAAATAAATGCATCTGAAGATTAAAAATAATGCTTGAACTATTACCGGGGATTATAAACGTAGGAAAATTGCTTTTTTTTTTTTTTTTGATACAAACACTGATTTCGAAGCAAATAAGGGGGGGGGGGGTGGGGGGGGGGGGGGGGGGGTGCAGGTGGTAGCCTACATTACAGACTGCCACGGGAAGCAGGAGTTATTCCAGCGAGGTTTTCATTTTTGCGCCCCTTCCTTCCTCAAACACTGAAATTAAAGCAATACCTTGTAAGAGCAACACAATCTGTTCTCGATTCATGCTCCACAGCTCCGGGATACACGACTGGGAAAGAAATGCAGAAAGCGTTTGATCTACGGACGATTCATGAAAAGGGGGGGGGTTTGGGGATTCGGGTGGGGGGTGTTACGGCAATCCAGTACGTCTCACTTGGAGAGTGAATCTTGTTGGATCGAGCCGCGGCGTGTGTTTATATGTGAATGAGAATCGTTCCAGAGGGCGACATAACGCTCCTGTCAGGCCGAAGCTGCACATACGCCGTACTTACTTTCATCGGAAACAATAACACGCTTACTGTCAAAGGCGACACTGTCGCTTTCACACAGACTCACAAAATGGCTTATAAAAGTTATTTAATATGCCTTTGATTTGTAGGTGGAAAGTTTCAAACCTGCGTTTAAAAAAAAAAAAAAAGCACTTTTTGGAAAAGTTACCGTGAACTTTTACTACGAATGTTAATACGACATTTATAAACGTCTTATAAGCTGTAGAAACGGGGATTATTTGCCGTACCTAATTATAGTTGTGTCATAATTATGCTTAGAAATGCATTCGAATAAAAGGTACAGGTATAAATTGTCGAAATTAAATAATTGTATTAAATAATTTTTAATTATTAAAAAAATTTAATCTCCACACACATATATGAGATATAGAGATAGTTTTTTTTTTAGAGAAAAATATAGTTGGTTATATATTTTTTATATATATATATATATATATATATTTTTTTTTATATATATTCCATATATTTCCATATACTGATATAACAAATAAATAAATGACAATCGAATACTATTTAAGGACCGGAAGGTCGCAGGTTCAAATCCCGGCATCACCAAGCTGCCACTAGAGGGCACCTCAGATCGCTCAGGGTGTCTGGCAAATGGCGTAAATGTAACATGTGAGGTGAAATATTATGGAATATATTAATGTTAGACAAAATCGTGGGAAATGTTATTTATAAATATGATGCAGTGAAGTTTCTTTATTCGTTAATAATTACGCGTTATTAAAATGAACGCGGCTACAGCGAATTTGCGTTAAAGTATTAATAACGTTAACTTTGACTATATATATATATATATATATATATATATATATATATATATATATATATATACATATTTATTATCCAGTTCCGTAGTCTTGTGCCAAGTTATAAACGCTAGCAATAATGCTTCTCTTGACCTTGTGATGCGTGCATACGCCGAGAGTGGTAGCTCAGCGCTGAAGAATGCTGGACGCTGTATAGGAAGGTCACGAGATCAAATCCCAGCACCATTAAGAGGCTACTCTTGCAGGGCCCTTGAGCAAGGCCCCTTGACCCTCAACTTGTATAAATAAGATAATTGCAAGACGCTGTAGGCAAGAGCATCGCTAAATGCCATTAATATAAATAACAGCGTATAAATGCATCATAAGGACGTTCCTTTATAACAACTAATTACAGGCAGGTGTATATATTAACTTACCAAGGCAAATAAATAAATAAATAGATAGATAGATAAACACATGCGAGAGGAACGCACAAACAATAAAAACAAGTGTAATAAATGAATACAAATAAATAAATAAAATAAAAATGTCCCGCTAAAGCTGGTCTTGGAGATTAGTGTTGATCTTTACATGCACCGAATCAATGATGGATAAATATATAAAGAAAAATGAAATCACAATATGAGAAAAGGGAATTTAATCCTACTATAAGTTGATCTAATTTTAACAGAGGAACGTGTGTGTGTGTGTGTGTGTGTGTGTGTGTTTCTTTAAACCCCTTGATTAATTCTGATCTCTTAATCCACAATGACAGAGAATATTGAGGTTATGAGCTCCATTACTGTTATATCGCTTCAGCAACTAA
>JACRUU010000019.1:1444619-1494619 GCA_030449085.1 Kryptopterus vitreolus | reverse complement strand
GCCGTTTGGCGGACGCTCTCGTCCCCAACAACTCGACTGCGAGGCTGCCGAGGGTTAAGGGCCTTGCTCAAGGGCCCCGACAGTGGCAGATTGGTGGTGCTGCAGGTTTTAACGCATGACCTTCCAATCAGAATCTTATCCACTTCCCCTGTACGTTTTAGGTCATTTGGCAGACGCCGTGACGTCCGGGACGAGTTTTTAAGGGTTAAGGACCGGACGCAAGTGGGATTTGAACTCACAACCTCGCAATCAGAAGTCCGTCATCACAAGGGTTGAACTTTCACGGCACGATGTTTTAAAGTAATGAATAAAACACTCGACGTGGGATTGAAAAATAATTCACAATGATGTATTGGGTTAAAGAGGAGTCAAAGCCCGTTACAAACGGTCCTTTATAACTATAAACATACGACCTCTTATAGCTCTTATACAACCTCGATTTGTCGATTGCAATTTGTGTTTATTTAAAAACCTTAAACCAGGCATTTGCACAAGCCAGTGCCGGTGTCGAGCCTGGATAAACGGGGAGGTTTGCATTAGGAAGGGATAAACAAAGTGCCAAAGCAAATATGTGGATCACAACCGATGTGGCGACCGCTAACGGGAGCGGCTGAAAAAGATGTAAAAACCTTATGTGGAATAAAAAAAATGCATGTGTTGCACAATGTACCGGTACTAGAAAGGTATCGCGATACTTTTAAAAACAAAAGGATTCTTCATTTCGTGAAAAAAAAAAAATACAAAAATTAAAAAAATTATTACGGCTGCAGTTCCCAGTCTTGGACTCAGGGGGGCAGCACACATTGCGCACACAATGTGATGTATTTATTTATTAATTTTTTTTTTTCTCCGATGCACTCCTGCTGATGAAAGTTGAGATAAATATAATAAATAATTACAAATATATATACATTTTTTTATCTTTATATTATTTAATTTTTACTTTGTTTCAGCAAAAAATGTGCGTTTATTAACACATTAAAAAACAAAGTCCCGTTATATCACATCATATTCTGTATTGCGTTATTTAATCGAGGTATCGTATCGAAGGCAAAATTTCGGTACGCTGAAACAAACACCAATATTATATTTATAATATTTATATATATATATATATATATATATATATATATATATATTTTTTTTTTTTTTTTTTTACTCTAAATTTGTATAGAACATCGCTGAGACCAGCCTCCATCGGGACCGTGCATCAGCGTAAAATAAATAAATAAATGAATAATCGGCATAAAGACTAAACACGTCGTGACGGAGTCCTTTTTTTTTTTTTCCCCTCCGACTCGACGGGGAAATGCATTGGAGCAAAACGCCTTCGCTTGTCTCTTTAGCACTCCACTCTTTTGATCCCTATGTGTGGTCTAAATGAAAACCCAAACAGATCCATTCCCCCAAGTTCCCTCACAGACACGAGGATCAATACACGGACATGTGGGTATTGATCAGCGTAATGGTGGCAATACTCACAAATTTGCCAAAACAAGACCTTTTTTTTTTTTTTTTTTTTTTTTTCCCCCCCTCTCCTGGAGGTGTTGGCCCTGCAGCTCGAGTGCTCTAAGGGTAATGTTTTTACAATGTCCATAGATTTTATAGACTAGCGGATTATATAGTATTACGCCGTTCACCTTACAATCGGAGCTACTCGAAAACGGCACGCGGCTTATCGAGCGTTTCAGGATAGCTGCAGAAACGGAGGTCCTCGCTTCGCCGTCGCTCGCTCGCGGTGTGTTTTAATACGGGAATAATTACAGTCACAGCCAATTTGAATTTTTCGCCTAAAGAGGGCCTTCGCCTTAAAAGAGGGTTCACTTGAATTAATATCCGGGGGCGATATATATATATATATATATATATATATATATATATATATATATATATATATATATATATATATCATATATATATATATATATATATATTTATATATATAAAATACCAGCTAATGTGGTGTATTAAAGTAGAAAACCCACTTAGGATCTAAAATACTGGAACTTGCTAAAGCGGAATATAAAATCGTTACGTACCCCGAAGATCCGTTTTTTTTTAAAGTCCCGGCGTATTATTAAAGCATATTAACGAGCAGCTACTAGAGAATATCTGCTAACTACAGCCATACTAAGAAGAGGATTTCTGACAGCGGCTTGGATTTTAAATATTTTATTTTACTCGATTTTACTTTATTATTTAAAATTCAAAAAATCCAGATTAATAAAAGAATCCGGATTTTGCGTTGAGGAATATCTAAATAGATAGACAAATAAATAAACTGCACAATGTTAGCTAGACTCTAATTAGACACTGCAAATACGGATAGCTAGATCGGATCGCCGATAACCAATTAAAATGGATTTTTAAAAAAAAAATAATAATACAAATATTTAATGTAAAATAGCATTGAACTTTAATACACAAATTATAAGAAATGGATCAAATTAAATATATATGAATAATATTAAGGAGAAAAAAAAAAAAGACATGCACTCAAATTTAACATTTCAGCGACGTAAAAATAGTTCTTTTCAAAATGCATTAAAAAAAAGCCATACAAGCAGTCGCCTCTAGAGGCCGCTATTGTACTGTATAATGCAACCCGGAAAAACTATCACATTGGATTTTTTTCCCAGGACACATTTATCGTGCATTTATCTGCAATTCCAACATGTCTGTATTTCTACACGACAAAAAAGCAGAAAAAAAACGCACAACACGTCCGACGCATGTATTAAAATCTAGTGGTCTATTAATAAAAACCAAACATCATCAAAAGGCAACACTTTGGAGATCAGCAGCTGCAAAGTGGAAAAAAAACAAAAACAAAAACAAGCGGGACGCGTTAAACAACGTGTGCAGTGAAGTGTGCAGTCTGGCAACGAGCGGATTTCCAACTTAAAGCGCATCATTGTTCTCCGAGCCTCATTAACACGCCGGTAATTGCGGCGCTTTTGTAGCATCGCGCGTTTCGCACTCGTCTCCGTGATAATCGCCGCAATCTAAACACTTCAAAATAAAAATAGTTACGTGGACGATTTGCATAATCTGCCAAAGAGCCGTCCATTCAGAGCGAAGCGGCGAGACGCGTCTCTGAACGGCCGCGTCTGACTTCAAAGCCGCGCACTTAAACCTACACCGCCGTATAATAATAAGCCTGCGTTACACGGGGGGGGGGGGGGGGGGGGTGTTTTTATTTCTGCACAAATGTTGTGCTGTCTGAAGATTAATACAGCAGGAATAGTGCGTGCAGCCAAGGAAATTTATAATCAATATTATAGTATTATTTGGAATGCAGACATTTTCAGGGAGGAAAAAAAAGAAAGTGTGTCGGTGTGACGGAAATTCATCACATCGGAGGAGGATCCCGAACTGTCAATGGTGAAAAAATGTATATATATATTTATATATTAAAATTTTTTCCCCCCTACCATGACAGATCAAACTTTCTCTCCCAAATATATATATATATATATATATATATATTTGTTTGTTTTCCCCTACCATCGAAACTTTCCTCCTATATATATATATATATATATATATATATATATATATATATATATATATATATATATATATATATATATATATATATATATGTGTGTGTGTGTGTGTGTAGTAAGCCTGATATTTTATGCAAGAGTAAACAATTGATTTTTTTGTGAATCATTTTAATACATCGTGACACCCTCGCCCACTTTTCCCAGCAGACCCCTGGTGCGGAGTGGAACCGCGGTACATCTTTAGCAATAATGCAAAATCAATGTGCGGAAACTGAGCTCTCATCGCCTTAAACGCAAGCTGCTACTTTTACTGATTTCTGATTAAATCCACAATACGTCCAAATGCGGAGAAAAAAAAAAAAAAGGAAAAAGAGGAGAAAAAAAAACATGAAGAAGCGAGGGATCCTGATGGAAACTGCTAAAATAATAAAATATATATATATATATTATATATATATATATATAATATATAATATATATATATATATATTTTGGGGAAAGAAAAAAAAAGGGCATAAATGAAAACACATTGATTCTTTTGGCTGCTCTAAATGCTAAACAAACCACAGTGTTTTGAAATAGATATATGTATGGTAATTCTTTCATTTATCTCCGAGATATGGCCAAAGACAGAAAGACACACGGGGGTGTGTGTGTGTGTGTGTGTGTGTGTGTTTGGTGGAGGGGGGGGGGGGGGGTTTGGTTGGTTTGGTTTAGAGAAGAAGCCTTCTTCTATTTGCAGTTCCATTAATCTCCTGAAGCTTTAAATGCATAATCCAAAGGAAGACAAAGCAAAAGTCCAGCCGCCGTCACCCGGGATTTAATACCCGGGATTAAATATTCATGCTGTACGGCCGTCTCTCCGCTTTTACACCCACAGTGTCCATGCTCGCTGCTCTTTGATATGGAGTCGGCTAAGGCGCTTACGTGACCGCTGGCCCGTGAACGAGGAGGACAGAGCAATCAAAAAAAGGACCAGAATCAACATGAAATAGCCGGCAATTACTGACACCCCGACGCTGCGCCCCAGCCCCCACCCCCCCCCACCCCCCCCCCACACACACACACACGTCCCCCACACACACACCCACGATGGGTGGAAACAAGACGAGCGTATATAAATGCAGTGTGTTGTGGAAGAGCTGGCGTCCCTCACGCTGCGTGGAGGCCACAGGAAAGTAACCATGCCCATAAGTGATTATGTACTCATTCCAGTTCTGTCACTCCGTGTTTACATGTCCGTCAATGACGCGGCCGTCAAGTGCTTTATAATTTAAGCAGCATATCATTTAAACGAATGCTTTTGGAGGTCGTTATTCACACATTTCTTCCCGTGGAGGGAAATAAAGGAAAGGAAAAGCCGGGCCGGTGTTGACCCGTTTCGTCTTGACGCTGGAAATGCCCAGCAAAATACAAATCCAGAGCGATTATTTATTTATTTATTTATTTTTTAACACTCAACAAGCAAACCGGATCTTAAACTTGGACTAAAACGCACAAACATTGGTGTTTTGTACCGCAACAATGACATCGTTTTATTTTTCCTAACATGTTTACAATATTATTTTTCCTAATATGTTTACATTTGCATGTTTATCCGACATGCAAATATTAACACAGCCCAGAAATGTATCGTAAATCCGACACGTTCTAAAAACCCGGCGCGATTTTATTTATATTCGCTTTCCCGTGTGTTTGTTTTTTTTGTTAGTTTTTTTTTTTTGTTATAAAAATGCACAATTTGATCTTAATCTGACGCTTTAACAAAATAATAACGGCAGAAATGCGGAAAAGGGAATTTATGCAAAGAATATTAGCGGAGAAAATTAACGCGTGATTTTACGACGGCGTTTTTTTTCCTCGCACCGATCGATCGTTACAAAACTGATAAATCGGACGTGTAGTAAATAAAAAAAACAAACAAATATGTTTTTTTATACGTGCAACAACGACGTCATTTTCTGTTCCTCCTTTCGGAACATATGTTTACAAAGCAGAGTGTTTATTATTATACCGTTAATAATATAATATAATAATAGTATACAGGGGGGCACGGTGGTTTAGTGGTTAGCACGTTCGCCTCACACCGCCAGGGTCCGGGTTCGATTCCCGTCTCGGCCATGTGTGTGTGGAGTTTGTGCATGTTCTCCCTGTGCCTCAGGGGGTTTTTTTTCTCCGGGTTCTCCGGTTTCCGGTTTCCCCCCGGTCCACAAAAACATGCACGGTAGGTTGATTGGCACCTTGGAAAATTGTCCCTAGTGTATGAATGTGTGTGTGTGTGTGTGTGTGTGTGTGTGTGTGTGTCCTGTGATGGGTTGGCATTCCATCCAGGGTGTATCCTGCCTTAATGCCCATAGACGCCTGAGATAGACACAGACTCCCCGTGACCCGAGGGAAGATCGGATAAAAAAGCGATAAAGCGCTAGAAGATGAATGAATGAATGAATGAATGAATGAATGAATGAATAGTATACAGGTTGGTAGCTACACACCATTTGTTATTATAAATGTAATAATACATATATTATCGTATACTTTTTGTTTACACCATTCCAGAATTCCCGTCTTTTTCCTTTTCTTTGGGATAAATCTGGAGCTCTTAGATCTTAATCTGACGCTTTAACAAAATAACAAATAACAAAATGCCGTGTTTATACGATTTTTTTTACAAAACGAATAATCGGAAATATGACGCTCATTCCGAACCGAGACAATAACATGCGTTTAGTTTCTGGGTTTTAACTTGATTATGTTTTTAAGGGTTTTTTAAAAAAAAAAAAAAAAAAAAAAAAAAAAAAAGATTGGACTTTGACGCTCGGTTTACGATCCGATGTGTTTTTTTTTTTTTGGCCGATCGCCAAAGCGTGAAGATAAACAGCTCTCGGAGACGTACATGAAGCTGGATAATTGAATCTTATCCTCTCTGGAAAACATGCAAGGAGTGATTTGATGACATCATTAATCAATATTCAGTACATTACATGTTCTTGCCGGCTTTTTTTTTCCTGGGTGAATAAAGAGCGAAATGCGGCGTCGGGTCAGGACGACGTTAACGACCGGACCTTGCAGACTTCATCACCGCTCCTTCTTTTTCTTTTCTTTTTTTTTTTTTTTAAAGGCCTGTCATTCAGGATTTAACCGATTCACATCTTCACCGAATCTGCCTCTTTTTTTTTTTTAGCCCCGGCTGTAAATCCTGATATTACAGTCCTCCGGGGTTTTTTTTTTTTTTTTTTTTTTTTTTTGGGACTGTTTTACAGAGCCATTTAAATACGAGAGCAGGGTGGAAAAGTGTGTCAAGGGTCTGTAACAGATGTCTAGTGGTCTATCCGCTCTCCCTTTGGCTAATTTAGCACTATATTGAGCCTTCAGGGAGGATTGATGGTCCGAGAGGAGGGGCCTTCTCTCCTCCGCACGAACAAGTCCCAGGAGGAAGCGGCCACAACTTCCAACACTTTATTACTGGTCAATTTGGAGTCTTCTTTCACTTGGGTGACATGGCTTAGGAGATGTCACAGGCTGGCCAATCAATACTTGAAGCTTAGCGGGCTGAAGTGTCTGCCACCACGGACGGCAGCAGCTGCGACCGCGCTCACTCTTGACCTGTTTATCGGACGGTAATTACTTGCGAAGTGCTCAACATTTGGCTCGGGCTGACCGGGAGAACATTAATGAAGACAAAAAAAAAAGGAGGAGGAAGGAAGGAGGAGAAAAGTCGGCCGGCTTTGGCCGATCGATCCGGACGTTTAAAGGCGATGCGATATTTAACGCGATACATACAATGCCATCATTATATATATATATATATATATATATATATATATATATATATATATATATATATATATATATATATATATATATATATATATACACACACTATCCGCTCCTTTCCTCCTGCAGATCGAACCGCCACCGATATTCCCTGCTCTATTTTCCTGTGTACGCAGAGGACGAGCGCTGGGCTGGCTGGCGCTTTCCGCCCGTGGCTCGATGCTGCAGCGAAGACGCTCGGCGTGCGAGCCAGCCGGAGCCGGAGAGACGAGCCGCTAGCTGGAGAATGTATGTTGATCGTATGGATTTCCTCCAAAAGACGCGATAATGATACATCACGGGCAGATTTAGCCCAACAAAGTGTTAGGGAAGTGCGAAAGCAATTTCGGGACGTAACGAGCGACCGCGCGTTCCCTCGTAACGCCTCAAACAACAAGAAAAGAAATCTATAAAAAAAAAAGGGCCTCGGGAAAAACAAAAACAAAAATAAACAAAACAAAAAAAACGCCTGCTGCGCTCGGGACTAAACGAAGCTATTTAAAGCATACGGCGATGGTAGTTAACAAAATAATGCAAAAAAAAAAAAACATTATTATTATTATTATTATTATTATTATATAATAAAGCCATACATTATATAAAGACGTAAAGCTTTCTTTAAGGCGTCTGATGATCCGACATCGAAGCCTCCTTTTGTTTTTGTTCTAAAAACCAAACACATCTGCGCTTTAAGCCTCTTATTACTATTGCGTTTATATTAAAAGGAAATAATCATAAATGTTTTTTTTTTTTTTTTTTTTTGTTTTTTTTTTGGTAATAAAATCCAGTCTTTTTCCGTGTGATTAAAATGTAATCACTGATTATTCTAAAGCACAATCTTTTTGACATCAAGGGGAACATTTATTTTAATCTCAAATTTTAATTACTTGGCCAATTTCGACAGGGGAAAAATATATATATAGATATATATATATATATATATATATATATATATATATATATATATATCCCATTTCTTTCGTTCTCTCCCAACACACACCGTATGCAAATTATAAGATGAAATAAAAGATCTAAATAAGGGATGGAAGGGGGAAAAAAAAACGTAAAGAAGGAAATAAACGGAGAAGACTCGCGGCTAATTCCTGCTATCTATTACAGAGACGTCGATTTG
Source organism: Kryptopterus vitreolus (assembly GCA_030449085.1). Lineage (NCBI taxonomy): Eukaryota > Metazoa > Chordata > Actinopteri > Siluriformes > Siluridae > Kryptopterus > Kryptopterus vitreolus. The sequence continues at coordinate 1,486,165 of JACRUU010000019.1, read as the reverse complement.
AATGACGCGGCGAACGATAGGGACGAGATGTCGGTATTTCCACGGCGGTATGTTTTAAGATTAATATATAATATTACAGATAGTAAAAGCAGGGAGTGAGTGTGACGGTGTGACGCGCGCCACGCGATTTGCGAGGGTCGCGTTTGGAACGTCTGCACGTCTTGAATCCGGATCGTATGTGTGATAATTGTTTTACACATATACAGAATATCCTCATCATTTTTATTTTAATAAAAAAGAAATGGGTTTTTTTTTTCTTTTCCTCCACTGTTCGCTTTTTTTTTTTTCTTTCACCCCCAATCCCCCCCTTTTTTTTTCCCCCCTTTTCTGCTTATCTAAACGCAGGAAGAAGCCGGCATGCTGAGTGGTCATTTTGGCGCGGTAATGGCCAAATCAAAATAACAACATGTCTCTCCACACAAAAATGACCGCAGCATGACGCTGCCTGGCGAAATTAATTCCACCTTTGTGCGAGGCGGAGAAACGCTGCGAGTCCCCTGCGATCTACTGTAAAAAAGTCTTGAATATGTAGGAGGCCTTATCTTTCTCGCGCCCCGTTTTTCTCTCGCCGCAATTCAATCTCCCAAAGTTCAGGATTACACTGATGGAAATGTACATCAAACAAAAAACATTTCTTTTTTTTCCCAGGCGCCGAAGCCAGCCATTTCTTTTTTTTTTTTTTGGGGGGGGGGGGGGGTGTTAAAGAAATGGATTTGCGGCGGTGTGACGAAAGGAAGACGTCTTTGTGTTGGGAAAGGAAATGAAGGGTCACCGCGAACTCATCGTTTCAGCTCCATGATGCCTCTTTTTTTTTTTTTTTTTCTTTTTTTTCTTTTTTTCTCCGGAACGAAATGAGCAAAATCTTGATGCAAAAAAAGGATGACCTAAATTCACTGCCCACACACACACACACACACACACACACACACACACACACACATGCAGGATGCGATATTCCGTCAACTTGAATGTTACATTGAGATGTTGAATTAACACAAATAAAGAAAAAGCTGGAATTTAACCCTTTTTTAACGCCAAACGTCTGCATTAACGGCTGCGCGTTCGGGTTCGAGCATGTGTTCCCCATAACGCCGAGATCTCAAACCCTGGAAAAGCGAAATGGTCACGGGTTGATCGTTTTTAGAGTTTAGAAAGTCATGCATGCCAGATTTTATTGTTTTCATGTGTGGGGGAAAGAAAAAAAAAAAAAAAAAAAAAAAAAAAAAAGACACAACTCCGGGTGCCGTTTATGACCAGGATGCAGAAAAAAAGAATATAATATATTAAAATAATAATTTTATAAATATATTAAAATAAATTATGGGTATTTGTATATTTATTACAAATACAAATAAAAGGCAAAAGTGTGAAATTATTTATGCATTAAAAAAAAAAAAAAAAAAAAAAAAAAAGCTCCAGCCACAACTCCGGGTGCTGTTTATGACAACATGGTAGCGGGGGAAAAAAAAAAATAAATAAATAATAATAAATCACTACAAACAAAAATAAAATATGGGTATTTGTATATTTATTACAAATACAAACAAAAGGCAAAAGTGAATTTTTTATTTTTTTTTTTTAAATAAATAAAAATATCCAGCCACAACTCCGGGTGCTGTTTATGACAACATGGTAGGGGGGGAAATAAATAAATACTAATAAATGACTACAAACAAAAATAAAATATGGGTATTTGTATATTTATTACAAATACAAACAAAAGGCAAAAGTGAAATTATGTATGTAGTAAAAAAAAAATAAACAAACAAATAAATAAATAAATAAAAACTCCAGCCACAACTCCGGGTGCTGTTTATGACAACGTGGTAGGGGGAAAAAAAATAAATAAATACTAATAAATCACTACAAACAAAAATAAAATATGGGTATTTGCATATTTATTACAAATACAAATAAACGAGAACAGTGAAATTATTATTTTTATTTTTTTTTAAAGGATTTGTTCATGGCGAGCGTACGCGGGGCCTATCTCTGGCGCGGCGCTGACACGGCCACTTGACGTCTCTATTCAACGTGTAATGTTGTAAATAATTGCAGACAATTAGCATCTTATTAATGAGGCTGAAAAAAAAAAAAAAAAAAAGGCCGTCTCTCCCCTGGCACACTTTTCTTTTTTGTGCTCGACAGAAAACAAAACCTCGCCCGCTGTTGACAAGCCGCCATCTGTCTCCAAATCCGCAGGCGGAGAGCGGGGCGCGCTCGGCGCTAATATGACATGTTGAAACATTAATCGCCCCCTTGGGCCGACATAATTACTACTCCGTGTTAATCACCTAACAATTAGCAGCCGTCGCTTTTTTTTCCGAGGGGCAATCAACGAATTAGCCGGAGAGGTTCTCGTGACGCCGGGGCCTTTAGACTGGCACCTCCTGCACGCGCACGCACGCACGCACGCCACGACTCGTTTGCACTTGTACCAATTAGCCGCTGTAATATCCCTGGGTGAAGCGGAAGGCCTTTTTTTTTAGTGCCGCGTCCCCTGATTTCCCATGCGCTGCGAGATTTCCATCCACACTTCCATCCTTCATAAAAGGCGTTCCGTATAATCATCAATGCTCCTTTTTATTTTCTTGGTATACACAATAAAATCTCTCTCTCTCTCTCTCTATATATATATATATATATATATAAAAATATATTTATCTTTTATTTCATATATTAAAATCCTCCTGATCAAATCCTTTCGTAGTTCTGTACGAGATACGTCTGCGCGGATGGCCTGTATCAGTAGGGGATAAATAAAAGAGATAAAATGCAAGGCGTATTATGGGGTGTGGGGGAAATGGCGCGAGGGTCTGTGATATACTCTGAATGCATGAGTGAGGAATTGGCGTCCGGGACGCTGCAGCATACATATTTATGTCCGTACACCTATTTTCTCTTTTTTCCTTCTCCTGAATAATCAGGGGACGGCTGACAGTCACTTTGACCGTGTGTGTGTGTGTGTGTGTGTGTGTGTGTGTGTGTGTGTGAGATTGGGGGTGAGGGTCCGATTTAAATGTCAACCTCGGCATCACCAAAAACTACCAATGGCAATTACTGGATGGTTTAATGGCTTTGCTGTCTTGTTCTTAATTTGCTGAAATGGCAAAATCAATAGCTGCAGTTGTAGTCACAGCGTCTTGTTTTACTGCTTTAAGATAAAGTCCAGAGAAAAGACAATCTTCACTTCCAATTTGCAAGGTTCAGCATCAGGGCGGCTCTTATCAGCGGGGTTTTTAAAAAAAAAAAAAAAAAAAAAAAAAAAAGAAAAAGAAAAAGAAAAACGAAGAGAAAAAGAAAAAGAGGAAAAACCCAGCTGTCTGGCCTGATCGGCGTGTCGCTCAAGCCGAGACATCCGGCGTTCTGCTGCTGCTGCTGCTGTCACTCCCAACACGCCTATACCGCGATGGGAAACGACACGGGATAAACAGCGAGTGCATAATTATATTTATTATTATTTTGCGCCGTTTTCATAGAAAAATAAAAGCGCTCGCGTTCCTGAGCCGTCTATAAAGGGTTTGCGTGCAATATTATATATATATATATATATATATATATATATATATATATATATATATATATATATATATATATATATATATATATATATTATACGTGTGGTGCAGGTAAACACCGAAACCAACTGGAGAATGAAATACAAAGGCTACAAAATAAAGCTGTGTGTGTGTATGCGTGTGTGTGTGTGTGTTCCTGTGTGACCAACTCTGTCTCAGCTGTTTTCAGTTCAAACACAACCCCAAAAGGTTACACACTATATATATATATATATATATATATATATATATATATATATATATAGTGTAAGAGCAACAGAGACCTCCATTCCTTTAAAAGACAAAGCGACATTCTACTACGATTTCACACACAAATGCTGATGTTAAGTGTGTGTTCATTTGGTTTGTCTTTTTGTGTATGTGTGTGTGTGTGTGTGTTATGTTTTGTTTTATTTTTTAAAAAAGAAGCCCTCTGATGTTTTGCCTCAGCATGTGGCCTGTTAATCCACCTTAAAGCTTCTATAATCTCCCTCTTTCATTAGCCAAGATGACCAAAGAATGCCACCTTTATTGCTTTTCACATTCTTACTGCATGTTCAACACACACACACACACACCACATTATAGGTATATATGTGTATATATTTATATAAAAAGATACTTTGTAAATGCAAATACAATTGTGCCATAACACTTTAGCCATAACATAAAATGTCATCTAGATATTTAGATCAAATATTAAACTTTAAGGATTAATTGTATCTTATTGGATAGAAAAAAGAAAAAAAAAAAAAAAAACATGACGGCATTTGTTTTTTGTATTTTAAATCTGACGTCCTAGTCGTGCAACAATGCAATAAGCAGATTTGGACGTATATATATATATATATATATATATATATATATATATATATATATATATATATATATATATATATATATATAAAATATCTGGGATATTTTTCAAAACTCGTTTATTTATTTTTTTAAACATATAAATTCCTGTGCAACCCCCCCCCCCCCCCCCCCCCCCCCCCCACCCAAAAATTTTTTTTCTTTTTTCCACGCGCACATCGCGATGAATATTTACTCCCTTAAATCACGTCTGCACTTCATGATAATGCAAACAGTTCTTGAAGCGCACGAAACTCCGTCTCTCGTACATCTTTAATCTTTCATAAACGTGCATAAAAGGATGCCTTGTTTACAATCTCCAGATCTTAATATAACCGTTTTTTTTTCTTCAACAATAAGTCTCTTCCACGCCTTTTTTTTTTTTTTTTCGGTCGTTTGTTTTCTACCCCTTGAATAATGCTCAGGCAAACACTGCCACCCACTGGCGGAGGGGCGAAGTAAAAAAAATAATAAATAAATAAAATTGCAGGGCAAATTCGAAAAAACCATGCAAAGAAACATGCAAATGGTCTGCGTGTTAAGTAACACGTCCCTCCAGGCGCAGACATTACATGCAGATAAAAAAAAAAAAAAAAAACAAGAAACATGACAGGAAAAAAAAAAACGACAGCTTTGGATAGAGAGAGAGAGAGAGGGAGAGAGGGAGGGAGAGATTCGCTCTGCGTGGATCAAACGGAGATGGAACGAGACCTGTCCATTCCACACGAGGAGTGTTTACGAGCGCCTCGTATTCGTTCTCAAAGAGCGTGAAAGCCAAATACAAGTGTAAATGTATACTCCCGTGTCATATGGAAGCAGTCTGGGGATGAATGGGTGTTGTAATATTTTAGGAATAATCAAAGGATTAGAGCAAAAACTAGCAGACGAGTGCGAATGTGTCGCTCCACCCTGACTCCATGATTACACTTAAGCCCCTGTAGTTAGGTGTTTTGAATTTCCATATTCACACACACACACACACACACACACACACACACACACTTAAAGGGGGAATGGTTGGGGGGGGGGAAGACGGCCAAAATTTTGGCTGCACCTTTTATTAAGGCGTATGAAAGACGCTAAAGGAAACCCACACCCTGTTTTCATTAGCCACATGTCATCCAGAGAGAGAGAGGGAGAGGAGAGGAGAGAGAGAGAGAGAGAGAGAGAGAGGGAAAAGAAGACACCAGATTTCTTTCCTTTCTACCTTTGCATCTCGTATTACCACATGCAGCTGCTCATCAAAGCCCCAGTGTTGTTTTTAGATTTTTCCGAACTGGGAAAAACAAAATAAAGAAAATATAAATTATTTGCATTGGTATGAATGTTCGCACAAGCGGGGGAAAAAAAAAAAGAAATAAAAAAAAAAAAGAAGAATGCGGCGCTTTAATACACTGCCATCTTTACGCGCCTCGACTCCCAAAGAAACGACGTTCCCTGAAACGCATCTTACACTGGCGTTAATTTCAGCCCAACGTCGCATTCCTATATTTCCATCGCTAATTTAATTATGTTTTTTTTACATTCCTGCCTGATAATAAACAGTTATTTTGTATATTTTCGTGCCATGTGTTTTCACTCAGCCGCTTTGCAAATGTCCCTCGGTATGCCTAAACAAAGGCGCTTCTTGAATTTTTGGTTCGGGCAAAAACAAATCCAGATGTTTTTTTTTTCCCTGAGAGTAAAAGAGAAAGAAATTTGTACATTAAATATATATATATATATATATATATATATATATATATATATCTATCTATGTATATATGTGTGTGTGTGTGTGTGTGTGGTGTATAAAAAAAAAAATAAATATTAATTTATATATATATATATATATATATATATAAATATATATATATATATATATATATATATATATATATATCTATATATATATATATATATAAATAATGGGGAAGATCAGGAATTAGTAGGGTGCTTAAAATATACAGGTGGAATTTAGTGGAAAAAAGAAATGTCTGCAATAATATATATATATATATATCTATATATATATATCGAGATATATATATAGATATAATACACACACACACACACACACACACACACCACACACATATATATACATATATAGTACATACACACATGTATATATACACACACACACACACGCAATCCCTATTCACTCATTATTTAAATATGCTGTCTTTAATTCTCTAAAAAAATAAATAAATAAAAATTGTAGGTGGTGTGTATGTATATATATATATATATATATATATATATATATATATATATACACACACACATCTCCACACATGCATCTTCACTTATTTGCAGCAGACATTTCTTTTTTTCCCCCACAATATCCCGTCTGTATATTTTAAGCACCTACTAATTCCTGATCTTCCCCATTCACATTGTAAATCCATAATTCAACACATCACCATCAGTGGTGCATTAAATGCGAGCATAGCGCGCCGGATGAAAATGCGACCGCGATCAGCTGTGTGTTTGTTAAAGCCGGGGTTTTGTGAGCCGGGGTTTATTACTATGCAGAAAAAGCAAAAAATAAATAAATAAAGTAAATAAATAACTAAATAAATAGAAAACATTTAAAAAGCAACCTCTGCTGGAGATTTAAACCCACCCGCCGCCCTTAAAACGCGCGTCATCTCGGCTATAGAGCCCCCCCAAAACACCCCCCCCCCCCCCCCTGCACCCCTCCGACTGCAAATTGCATCCCTTAATGATCACTGGACTGCATTTGTCTGGCGCATCACTCTTCCCCCACCTCATGCAAATACGCGTCCCGTTCCCGCCTGACCAATAGGCGTGCGTGTGATGAAGCAATCCTGCCCTGCGCGTGATTGATGATAAAGATGATGGATCTCCTTGGCTGATATATATAAATATATATATATATATATATATATATATATATAAAGAGCCCGGCGTAAATTTGCACACCTTAAAACGTCAGCCCGTATGACACGCTCGCACGTATAAAAGAGCGAGAGCAAGAGCAAGAGAGAGAGATAGAGAGAGGGAGAGAATTAACGCGGCGGGATTAAGCCGAGGGGAATAACGGGGCGTCTCTTTAAAGCTCCGTCTCCTGTATATTACAACAACCCCGTGAACCCCCCCCCCCCAACCTCATATCACCCCCCCCACTCACACACACACACCCTAGAGAGCTGAATACTGTGCTAGAACAAGACATCCCTCATCAGGAACGATGCAGAATTACAAGTGCGTGGAATTACCAGCCAGCGCTCCCCTGTCATGTCACGCCACTGAGAGCGCAGGATAGCCCGGGATGGAAGGATGAGGTGCAAATATAAAAAAGAGAAATGTCCCCAAGCGCACACACACACAAAAAAAAAAAGCCCCGACGATGGCGATGAGATGGGAGACAATGAGACGGATACGTATGATATGATTCATGCAGCGATGGTCGCACGTCGACTGACAAAATCACCACAAGACATTCAGAAATATATTTACCAGTGTTTCGGTCCTCTCAACCGCCCTATTCACTGGGTGTGTTGAGTGTGAGCGAGTGTGTGTGTGTGTGTGTGTGTGTGTGTGTGTGTGTGTGTGCACACGCGAGTGTGAGCTTGAGCTAGCCTCCTCTTGGACCACTAAAGCAGAAGGGGGATAAGACGGTGGGGTGTGTGGAGTGTGTGTGTAGAGAGTGTGTGTGTGTGTGTGTGTGTGTATGTGTGTACACAGCCGTGGCCCCCGAGACGCGTGACCCACGGTGATAGTCGGGGGGCCGTTTGGTGACCTCCTGCCAGACGTTCCCTCCCCACACCACACACACACACACACACACACACACACACACACACTCGTACACCAAACATGGTGATTAATTCCCCCAACCATTCACACACTGCAGACTCGGAGTGTGCCTCCACACCCCCCAATGTGTTCCACATCAAACACACACACACACACACACACACACACACACACACACACACACACACACACACACACACACACACACACACACACACACACACACACACACAAGGTGTTTAGCAGGGCTGGCTATAGATACACACACACACACACACACACACACACACACACACACACACACAAATATATATATATATGTATATATATAACTGATCATTGAAGTTGACACTAATTAATTACAACAATTAACAGCGCTAATTAACACACTCTCGTTAAGCATAGGAAAGTCCACTTTGTCCGTCCTGACTGTGAAATTTGGTTTATCATGACGTTATCAAGATCTAGTAACGAGCCGTCATGCAATTTCGGCTCATTTTACCAATGTTGTGTTGACTTGCGAATGGAAACGGATTCATTTGAACATTTCCGATTTTACAAAACAAAAAAATGTAATAGTATTGAATGAAGTATCTTCTGACTGCTGGTATAATGTGTGTATATAAACGTGTGGATTTTCTGAGCCGGGTCTCTTAATGCATCGTGTTAAAGCAGTGAAAAAGAATCTCTCACACAGTCTCGGTATCAATAGAAATCGTCTCTTACTCGTTATTAATTGCAGGAAAATGTCTTCGCGGACGGAATTTGAGAGAATAAAAAAAAAAAAAAAAGAAAAAAAAAGAAAAAAAGTGGGAGCGCGGCGTACTCCGTCGCTCGGGTGAAAAGGTTCGCCGTCATTCGCGTTCGGCGAAACGCATCGCTTTTTTTTTTTCCCCCGGCCGCGCTTTGCGTTTTCACGTATCTTTTCCTTTTGATTTCCTTTCTCGCTCGCTTCCTGACCACCAATCTGGCACCAATGTGGAGTCATCATTTCCATTTTTTGACAGAATGAATTACTGTTCGCCTGCTGATTATGTGAAGGACGGGGACGGAGGGAATGGGAGTGTAAAATGTTCGAAACCCCCCAACCCCCCCCCCCCCCCCACCCCACACACACACACACACACACACACACACACCCCCTTGTCATTCTGACAGCATGACAGAAAAACCGGACAGAGTGAAGAGAGCAATCTAGTATCTAGGGGATGTGTGAATTTCTGATCGGGGTGAGGAGGCTTTACGGTAATCCCATTGGACGGTGTGCTCTGATGAACACTATGACCCTGTAAGAGAAATGGGGGGGGGGGGGGCGACTTTTAAATATGTGGAGTCACACAATTTCAGGCATTCTGACTATATATATATATATATATATATATATATATATATATATATATATATATATATATATATATATATATATATGGGAGAGAGAGACGGAGATATAGAGAGAGAGAGAGAGAGAGAGAGAGAGAGAGAGAGAGAGAGAAATAATATGAATCATAGAAACATTATAATGCAAAAATACGCATGCATTTCATTTTCATTTGTCATTTAAATTAATATAATAATAATAATAATCGGTGTTTAATAAAATCTCTGAAATACGCCCACATTGCATAGCGCACGGCCCTTTTAATTTCTTTGACTGTTGGAGTCCAGCGCGGGGTGGGAAGAGGCGACGAGGGACTCCTGAGTACACAGCACAGCGATGCAGTTGGCTGTTAGCCCAAGGCAGACACAGCACATTCTTAAAAAGGTCATGAATGTGGGCCATGTGGTCACATGGCCAAACGTACTTTGTAAATGTTATTGTACACGATGACCTGGGAAAGGGGTGGGGGGGGAAGGAAAAAAAAAAGTGCGAGGTGCGCTCCGAGGACCTCGGGTGGAGCTGAGATGGAGGTGGGTCGTAACGTTAACGCTCGTCTCGGAGGATATGTGGGTCAGCGTGGCCGAGGTGAAATGCCAAGACCTAAAATCAGTTTCTATCTATTTGCGGTGTGTCAGGGTTTTTTTTTTCCTTCCACCTCAATCTTAATGAAATTTCATTTCGGAGAAAGTTCACTACGCGGAAGCGAAGCTCCATTGGCTTCTGTAATGCTGTACAGTTTAGAAAGTTTTGCCCCGCAATGAAAAGACGTGCTCTTGGATCAATGTGTAAGTTATTATATATCAATAAGTGATCTTATTGCAATCTTTCTAGAGAACGTGTCAAATAGGATCGGAAGACTTACGAGAATTGGTGTATGATTTACGGTAATATTCATATTACAAAATTTGTATATTATATTGTAATTCAGAAAAAAAGAAAGAAAAGAAAAAAAAATATATATATATATATATATATATATATATATATATATATATATATATATATATATATGAATACATACCTTTTTTTTTTCTTCTTCATATTTATTTTTTTCTTTATATATACCATATATATATATATATATATATATATATTTTTTTTTTTTTTTTATATATATATCCATGAATACGTGGGGATTTCCACAAAAATTATTCATTATTAGTTAATTATTATAATAATTATTAGTATAAAAATCCCAGAATAACCAAAGCTACAAACACTGACCCGCAATGAATGGTGGGTTTAACTGTATATCATTTATCGTTTATTTATTTTGCTCTTTTTGTTATAATTACACTTTAGTCATTCCTTTAGCAGCATCTCGGTCCTTTAGCAGCATCTAGGCCCCCCCACCAGAGCGTTAATCCCTCCTTCAATGTATCATCTTTACCTCTGACACTGTAGACTCCTTCCGTAAAATATTATATCTATATTCTTTACAGGACATTGTACCATACTAATGACTTGCACATGTCTTTATACCTGTTTATCTCGTGCTGTAAACATCCATGTTTACAAGGTGTTTACGACAATCACGAGAACGTGTATTTAAATAAGCGCATATAGATAAATCCGTCGTCTTGCAAATGCTCCGGCGTGCAAAAAAAAAAAAAAAAAAAAAACGCATTCAACTCGTTCCGACCAATCAGATTTAAGGAAAAGTGCAGGTCTGGTCTACGTGTGAGGTTAATTCGAAATGCCTCCTGGTCATTCAGGACGTTAGCGTGATCATTTCTTTACAGGCGATCTGAATGATGCTATTTTACACACACACACAAAAGAGACAACGATTTACATTTCCAAGATAAAATCTGAAAAGGTTTTCTGCGAGTTCGTCGACGACGCGTAATAAAAATAAATAAATAAATAAAAATAAATAAAAAGCGCTACGGAAAGGCGGGAAAACCGGTGCAAGTGAATTTATTCACAAGTGTTATTCAGCCTGGTGAATATTAACAGCACTCTCATTGCAACCATGTGAATAAAGTCATCCTGGACTCCTTATTAAATAAAAATTTATGTATTCTTACAGACAGTTTTTAATCAAAACGGGGTGATGTTCGGCAAATTTATGCGCCCGACCAGGTAAATAACTTGTCATGTTTCTAGGGGACAGGTATGGTGATGTCATTTATAAAGAAGAGGTCCAATCAGACCGACCCCAACCCCTCCACCCTTTTTTTTTTTTTTTTTTTTTTTACCACCGTAGCATCCACATACATACGAGTGCGGTGATTTACTATACGGAAAAGAATTGCTTTAGATCTTCATGATGCGGAGGAAGCAATATCGGAGGAGGTTAAGGAAATGAGATTAAGGAGAAGGCCGCATCAGCGCGCGTTCGGGACAGACGGATGCATTAGACTGATGAAAGTGTGGCTGCTGATCAGAGTTTTGGAGATGAACACTTGTTAAGGGAAAAAAAAAAGAAAGAAAGAAAGAAAGAACCCGGAAAGATAAAAATTGAGAAAACGAGAAATGACAGCATCGGTGGTGTAATGAAAGAGCATTGTGTTGCGCTAGATTGTATGGAGGCACCTAATCAGATCTGGAAGGGTAGAAGGGTGCCGGTGTCATTTGGCGGGGCTCTTTCTGCTATTGTCATGATGGAGCGGCCTTCAGTCGGAGGCCCACGCCGGATGATGAGTGTCTCGCACGTGAGGGGTGAGGGGAAGTTCAGGCGAACGAATGAAGTCCATTTCTGAAGTGTGCGATGAGAGAGGAACGTTGCCAGTGTTTTCAATTTACAGCTCAGCCAGAGGAACGCGTGTCTGGGAAAAGAAAGGGAGGAGGGGTGGGGGGGAAAGAAGGGAAAGAAGAAGAAGAAAAGAAAAGAAAAAAAAAATACATGCAGCCAACAAAGCTTCCTGCAGAGGTGGCCCGAAACACACAAAGAATGTGCTGGGATATCACCAGGAATGTGCCAAGATGAATTGTCGGTTTGGTCTCTCTCTCTCTTCTCTCTCTCTCTCTCTCTCTCTGTCTCTCTCTCTCTCTCTCTCTCTCTCTCTCTCTCTCTCAAATGCATTAGTCAAATTTTGCGGCCAGAAAGCTTTCTTTAAAAGTACCCGTGCTGTGCCTGAAAAAAAAACATCTCTGCCAAACGTCGGACACCGATTCCCAGCTGAAATCACGAGCCCGGTAGCTCCACAGGACGTGCCGTTCGCCGTCCTATTTATTTGCTGATTTTGAGACTAGAGCCAAAGCCGGGGTCACGCTGCAGCCTCGCCGTCCCGCCACACCAGCGCCTCAAATTACCACAGGCATCCATGCAGCCAAGTCGAAAATAACCAATATCGCCTCATTATCCTGTAGGTGAGCAGAAATATGATTGGTGGCGAATTAAGCCGTTACATCTGCACCACTCTGAAATATGGGGCACAAATAAATGCGGTAGGGGGGCGATGGTGGTGGTGGTGGGGGACGACGAGGGGGGACGAGGGGAGGGGTTGTTCGCTACAGCTTTGACTTTATCAGGGAGCCATGCTGGGCTTCCAATCTCCCACTTCCAGGTGGGTTATTTACCTCCTGAGCACACGCTGCAGAACTCGAGCAACGAAGGGACATCTGTCCCAGACGCACGGCCCACGCCGAATACACAAAGCCTTAAAAGTCGCCTTGCGTTCTCCTAAACGCACACGATGGTAAATTAGCGCCGCTGCACGTTTAGACGTATACAGTCCCACAAACCCATTATTATTAAAACGGTGAACTTGTAAAACACATTTTAAAACTATTAGATATAAAAATTCTGTATGTCTGGACTCATGCAATTTATTATATGTATAAGTATAGGTATGAAAAAAAAATTATATATTTTTAAACCCTTAATACACCCCAAAATACTCATTTCAATACAAACTCATGGTAGCCCGAGATGTACGGTCATTCACCTTTTCTTTGGTACAAGTCGCGTAAATAGAGTAATAATTGATTTAATAAAATATACTGTAATCAAATAATTGAACAAAAATACAGTAATACGTACCAATAATGTATGCAATGAATGACATATGAAAAATTATACACTGCCATAAAACAAGGCATATATATATATATATATTATATATATATATATATATATATATATATATATATATATATATATATATATATATATATCATTTGCAGACTTTAAAATGACTGTATCGGCTCAGGATCGATGTAGTGACATACCTCTAATATCCCGCGCCACATCTTAATAAACGATTCACATTAAACGGACAAACTATAAAAGCTGTTCATATAGAGGCCGTAAACATATCCAATCAAGCCGTCATAAATCGTAGTAAACGCTGTAAAGGAGGGTTAGCTTTATGATCAGGAATCCCGACAGAGGGGGCACGGATCCGAGCTGGGCTCCTAGGTGCTGGCGTCCTTCCTCTGGCCTTGTTTACCCGAGAGATAATGAGAGCGGTATTATTCCACATAGGCTACTAATAATTGAGATGTCCTCTGCAAATGTTATTTATTAGCCGGCGTAATGAGACATCTATTATTTCGGCATGGCAGAAGCTAATGGGCTTAAATCCATTTGCTCTAACTGCGCAGGACGAAAAGCATGCAGGAGGGCAATTTTTAAGCATGTGAAACTATCGCCAAAACAAATGGCTCCCGTCACCGAACCGGATGCAATATGACCGTGAGCTAATTATTCGAATAAACTGCTTTCTTTCTTTCTTTTTTTTTTTTTTTTGCTCCACTATTATTAACGTGACGAGATTCAGGGGGAGCAAATAATTCACCTTTTAATTCCAAACACGCCGGATCGAATCCTTTACATGGCGACGTCGCACAAGAGCTGCCTTTGCTACTCTGACCATATAATTAAATTCCGATTATTATTATTATTATTATTATTATTATTATTTACGTGTACATTTTGCCCATCGTTTGAATCTCGGAAAAACGCTTCTCTTTTAGCCGAGAGTGATTTTCTACACTTGACTTCCTGTTATAATCAAGGTCTTTCAAACCTGATAACTGAAGGTCATGGCTCAGTGAATAATTCAGTAAGGCACTGAAACTGCAGCAGCCCAGAAAGCGCTAATCTTATATTGGGAGTCGTAAAGGATATTAGGGAGGAATTTCAAAAAAGAAAAAAAAAAAAAGAAGAAAAAAAAAGTGACACATCTAATAGAAAAAGATTACTCCGGGCTACACCAATTTGATTTGAATTGAATACATTTTACAAGTGCTTTCTCCCCGCGTCTGTCTCGGACAATGCAAGAATGCAAGGTGTCGACGAAGGCCGAGCGCATTCTCTCCGTCATCTGCCCTGCTTCTTCTTTTTCTTTTCTTTCTTTTTTTTCTCTCTCAGAGCCTTGCATGCATAAAACAAGTCCAAGGAAACACTCTGGTGCAAGAAACATAAGGCTTTGCCCTTAAATGGTTTTTTTTTTTTTTTTTTTTACCCCCCCAAAAGCTGTCGAGGTTTCACCATGAAAGACATGCCCCAGGTGAACAAAGGTTATGCATCATAAAAAAAAAAATAAATAAATAAATACAAATACAAACGTTTTTGTGAATGCCGCTCCAGTTCGCAAAGAGGAATTTCTCTTAGCGGTGTATATAAACGTGTATGAGGGGGGGGGGGGGGGGGGGGGGGGGGTGGGGGGGGGGGGGGGGGGACGGGGGGGACGGCGGGGCGTAATCTTTACCCTTAATCTCACGCTGAATGGCAAGATGGACTTCGGCCAGACAGACGCTATTAATTTTAAACTCCGCTTTCATTATGAGTAGATTGCGTGCGAGTGTCTGAGAATGAACCCAATCTTCTACACACACACACACCCCCCACACACACACACACACACACACACAAAATAAAACAAAATAAAAAATGTGGGTCCTGTTTGAGAATATTAACCTTAATCCCGAATCTAATATCTTATTAACCCGCGTAAAATAAAAGAAAACAAATGGACATTTTTTTAAGATGTTTTTTTTTGTTGTTTTTAATCCCCGGAATTTTTTTTTTTTTTTGGAGGAGCACCAAACTCAATAGGAGTCCTACTACACCACTGCTCCAGCTTCACGTTTGCATAACAAAAGATCAAGGCAGATTTATGAAGAGCAATGGCTCAAAATCTCAGCCAACAAAGAGAATAATCCAAATCAGCACGTCAATATGGGCCTCTAGTGACACCCACAGGCTGCAGCGAAGCACTGCAAGGGCTAAACACAATAGACTGGAAAGAATTGAATATTGCAACAATGGGAAATAAAGCGTCTTTAATACCAAGGAAAATCTTTCGCTCCCGAGAAAAGTTCGAAATCCGAGTTCCGAAGAATCAGAGTTCCGAATTCGGACATGAGGAATCAATCACATGATCTCCTCTACTGCACTGAACGAGAAAATACAAATAAATAAATAAATCGCCATGTTTGCCTTATAGATCGTATAGTTTACGGTCACGGCGATGAAACGCGAGGCGGCGGTACATACACACACGAAAAAAGGGGGGGGGGGTGGAGGAAGAAGGGATATGCTTATTCTACCCACTCCGGTTTTGCTCACAGACAGCTTATCAAGGCTTAATACCACGCCGTCACACGAAGCTGCATGCCTGAAATGAGATGTGTGCCTCGAATACTAAGGCTACGTTTTGTGTACCAATAAGAGTCGCGGTGCACCGGGCGGCTCTTCATTAAAAGAGCGCCGGATGCTCAGCTCTCTCCCAGGTCGACCTTTGCAGTTTAACCCCACGCGAGCCGCTACTCCATTATGGAGTGATTGGTGGGGTTTATTTTAACCATGCTCCGTCTCATGAGCAAAAAAAAAAAACGTACGGAATCACGCGTCACAAAAAAAAAAACAGCGAGCGACAAAGTTAATTACGGATTTGCCGTAAAAACGCAGAGCCGGTGCCGATCCGGATCCGTCTTGTCGGAGCAATAAAATTGGAATAAACAACGGTTTTATACACGGCTATTTTAGGAACCTAGTGCTTTTTATCTTCCTAATAAATGAAACAAAAATAAATGCGCATGACAATCTTTAGAAAGTCATTATCAATATTCCTACACTACATAATGTTGTATGTAACTACGAAAAATATGGTAAATAAGATAGAAATGTGTCGGATTGCACCACGGACAAGATGCAAGCCAATCAAACACGTCACCATGCGCTGAACAATGGACGGTTGTTCAACATTTTATAGACATCGTATAGGACTGGGCGATATATCGAATAATTTGATATACATTTGATTATATTCGATGTACATCTCAATATATTTTCATACGATTTAAATAACAATAGTAAAAAATATATATATATATATATTTTTTTTCCCCATAATAAGAAAAAAAATGTTATTCCCTCCCGTGGCTCTTTCAATACGCATGCTGCTTCCATCGTTCTAACGTGCACAAACAATCTAGCGCAATACACAAAAGCGATATTGGACGTTCAGTACATTGTTGAATTTGAAATATTCTATATTAACGATATTTAAAAATTTGACATCGCATTCAAAATGATTGCGATTTTATCGTTAACATACGATATATCGCTCAGCCCTAATATCGTGTAATGTTTTTCTACGCATTACATTAAATTATCGCAATGTTTTTGCTAGAATCGTTCATAAATGTCTATACATGGAGGAACTCGTTTTATTTATTTCGCCGTTTATTTAAACGGCTATCTGGTGAACTGCGTAAACGATACCAAAACTGCAATTTAATAAAAAAAAAAAAAAAAAAAAAAAACGAAGGAGGAAAAAACATATTAAACGAGTTACTAGTATCCAATATTCCATTCAATACAATGTTATTATTGTTGAAATGAAATTATCTCCTTAAACAGGGGATAATCAGTGCGTTTCGATGTACTTAGATTGCTTTTTTTTTTTTTTACACTTCTGCTTATTCGAAGCTCATTTAAAACAAATCCAAAAAGCGCTTTAATATAATAACATGGATCCTTCCTAACAATAGCCCTCAAAATCTACTTAGCATATTAAAGCGCATACTGAATTACACGAGAACTACACTAAAGCACGAAGGGCGTGCAAGATCCAGAGCGTGAAATCGGGACCGAGTGCTTAACGGGCACATGCGAATCACGGATCAACCCTCCAAACCAAACCTCATCTCGTCCTTCTCCTTCCCCAACCTCACCTTCGAACCCCTCCTCAAAAAAATACATATCTATACCCATTTACGTTTATATCCCTGCTGGAAAAAAAAAAAAAAAGCTTAGACCAGCAGGAATTTCATGCTCGCCTAAGCTGTTTTTGTTTTGTTTTTTTCCAGCAGGGATATAAACATAAATAAACAGGTTATTTGGATGTATGTATATACAGACAGGTGACAAATTAAACGAGAAATGGCTGACTCTGGTATACGGTGAAGGACATTTAAGTTCCGCTGTTACGCTTGAGTTATCCCGGGAGGCCTGGGACACAGAGAGATTCAATCAAAATACTTGTGTGTCTACACTTCATCAGAGGACAAAATAGCGCCCTCTACAGGGCAGGAGGGTCCACTGATGAGGAAAATGTCGCATTCCATATTTGAAGAACGCAATAAGCATGTAGGTTAAATAGGAAAAGGAATCCAGTACTAACACGCTTCCCGTCGCATTTCCGCCGGGCTCATTGGAACGACGAGCCGAAGCGACGGATGCTTCCGAGCTCTGCGAGCGCTATTTAGAGCCGTCTGGAATGTTATCCATCACGGAATAGCCTGCCCAGTCACCGCACCTAAATCCCACCGGACTGCTCTGGGATCAACCGGATCGCAAGGTCAGTTTTATAAGAGGCGCGGCAAAAGTATTTCAGCTGCGCGTTTGGAGAAACGATGTGTGTCGATGCCAAGAGTGTTTAAAGCCGTCATTCAAGCAAAGGAAGGATTTATTTTTTTTTTTTTGTTTGTTTTTTTAAATAATAACAATGTGGAACATCTGGATGTTTATAAATAGATAGGCTCGGTCAAAATAAACCTTTAAATTGCTACATGACCAAGTTTTCTGCATAGAAACTAACTGTATATATACATATATATTATATATATATATACATATATATATATATATATATATATATATATATATATATATATATGTGTGTATATATATATATATATCTATATATATATATATATATATATCTATATATATATATATACATATACATACATACATATACATACATACATATATATATATATATTCACACACACACACACACATATATATATATATATATATATATATAGATAGATAGATAGATAGATAGATAGATAGATAGATAGATAGATAGATAGATAGATAGATAGATAGATAGATAGATTCTTAATATAACAATAGAATTCCATTTTACATTATTTATACCATTTATTTAGTATAGAATAATGTATAAAATGTATATATTTTATATAATACTTTGCATTTGCTTTATTATTATTATTATTATTCGTGTTTGTTTACTGAAGGACAGAAGTCGCGTTATGGCGTCCAATTATATCGAATAAATTATCTTCAAAACCATATATACAGCTTTATTATTGGAAAAGCCTTAAAGTCATATTGTAAATATTTAGCTGTTTATTATAATTAAATATTGTAAACACACTTACCTGAAATACCTGCGCATTGCGGTTAGCATGAAGCTCCTAATGTGACTCCAAAAGGCGTTAACTCAAATATATTCAATTTATATTTTAAAGGAATATAAAATTTAATAGAAAACTAAGGTGAAAACGTAAAAACAGTAAATTAGAGTGTAAATGCAGTATGTAAAGAGAGTGTGATTTTATCGCATTTAATCAGTTTCAGGTTTCGCGTTGTAAATAAAACAAACACGCATGCGCAATAGGAAATCACGATAAATATTGGCCAAGGTTGCCAGATTGCACAAACCGTATTGTTTAAGGTTGCCAGGTTGGGAGATAATCATTTGTTCTTCAAATTCTAAAGTACAATAAATCTTCAACTAAACCTGATTATTTAATATAAAATCCAACTGTTCAATTACAACAGATTAAAAATAAATAAATAAATAAATAAACCTAAGTATTTAAATCGTGCAAATAATGTCTCATAAACTGAAGTTTTATTCTCTTTCTCATGCAATACATCAAATCAGAATTGTTTAATGTTTGCTTTATTTAAAAACATTTTACACACATTTTAACACCGCTTAACTGCTCTATTTTATCATTTTATTTTTTTGTTGTTGTTGGTAACCATATTTACATGTCATTTCCAGATTTCAGACATCACTGGATGCGTAGAGCTGAAACAAACACGGATTAAAAATAACAGATTTGATTATTTAATAATATAGGACATAATTCTGCTTCCCTCTCAAAGGATTCGTCTCGCATTACATTCCACAATGACAGAGTAAAATATTTTTTTTAATAATACACTGATCCCTTATTTTAAATTTTATTTACATCAACAGATTTACAAACACAGCCTGGGATAAAGATGCATTCACAAAAAAAAAAATTAATAATAAAAAATACAATTATTAATTGACACCACGGCGTGCCTCAGAGTGTGGTGGCTCGGGAGAAGGTCCGTCGGAGACGGGCTGTGTCGCCATTAAAAGCGTAGGACTCGGCGAGGCCTTATAGATCTCCTGACTCTGAACCTGAGGAGGCGATGGGATTGGGGTGTCTGGAGAAGCTGGAAAAAGCTGGAAAAAAAAAAAAACAATCCAAAAAAAAAAAAAAACAAAAAAAAAAAAACAAAACAAAGAGCTTTAATGGAGTATTTACGCACAGGCATGTGGGTCAAGCACGGCACTACATCAATAATATTCAAGTGTCTGTAAACGATGATCTCACCTATTTGCTGCGCATGCAGAGGGGCGGAAATGGAGCTGATGACTAATGTCTGGCCGGTGATTGGGTCCTGGGCGAGCTGGGGGTGGCCGTGGTGGTGGTGGTGGTGTTGGTGTAAGTAAGGCTGCTCTGTGGTCAGACCTGTGAGGCACATCGACATATAGATTTAGGTATTGATTATGAATGACATCTTAAATTCTAAAGGGTTTATTTCTTTTCCTTTGGGGCCAAAGAAGGCTCTGACATCATTAACATCGAAATAATATATCCTCCTCTGGGCCCCGATCATGTCATCTCTAATCTGCTTTTATACAATTGGATGGAGGTTATAGGATATTTTCCAGCCAAGGGCCCAATTTAGTGTAAATAAATAAATAAAAACACATTTTAACCACAAAACAAATTGTGCACCTATATATATTATATATTATATATATATATATATATATATATATATATATATATATATATATATATATATATATAAATATATATATTTTTTTATATTTAATAATATTAAATATTCATTCATTCATTCATCTTCTTCCGCTATATCCGATCTTCCCTCTGGGACAATTTTTCCAAGGTGCCAATCAACCTACCGGGCATGTTTTTGGACCGGTGGAGGAAACCGGAGAACCCGGAGAAAAACCCCCTGAGGCACGGGGAGAACATGCACAAACTCCACACACACATGGCCGAGACGGGAATCGAACCCGGACCCTGAAGGTGTGACGCGAATGTGCTAACCACTAAACCACCGTAGAGCCCCTTAATATTAAATATATATATTATATTTATTATATATTATATTATATATTTATATATATAAACCGGGGCACGGTGGTTTAGTGGTTAGCACGTAGGACGTTAGCACCACCAGGATCCAGGTTCGATTGCCGTCTCGGCCATGTGTGTGTGGAGTTTGTGCATGTTCTCCCCGTGCCTCAGGGGGTTTTTTTTCTCCGGGTTCTCCGGTTTTCCTCCCCCGGTCCAAAAACATGCACGGTAGGTTGATTGGCACCTTGGAAAATTGTCCCTAAGTGTATGAATGTGTGTGTGTGTGTGTGATGGGTTGGCATTCCATCCAGGGTGTATCCTGCCTTAATGCCCATAGACGCCTGAGATAGGCACAGACTCCCCGTGACCCGAGGGAAGATCGGATAAAAGCAAAGCTAGAAGAATGAATGAATGAATGAATGAATGAATGAATAACTTCCTCTTCCGGTTGTTACTTGCTTATGCTTTATTTCTTTTTGTAAATAAGACAAATAAATGTTGCTTCAGTCCAAACAGCCAAACAGTTTGGTAAACCAAACAGCTTTATCTCTGACTGTGACATTAAAGAAATCTAAGGGTGTACACCCCCCCCCCCTCCTTCCCTACGCCCCAGCCCCCCCCCCCCTCCACGTTTAAACTTCCAAACACCCTCCTCTCACCTCCGAGCAGCATCTCTTGCAGCAGGTTGTCGATTTTGGCCAGGCCGAAGAGCTTGATGAACTGGAGCTGCTCGATCATCTGCCAGGTGATGCTCTGCAGGGTGGGGAGGAGCAGCAGCAGCTCGCCAAAGCGTCCGCGAGAGTCGTACTGACGGTCATTAATGTAGTCTTCCAGACTCATCTGAACCTGGTACCGCATGCTTTTTATCTTCGAAGGATCTCTGAGACTTTTGGCATCTGGAGGTTGGAAAAGATCTGCTTTAAAAGTTTTTTTTTCTCCCAACCTTTTATCTTGTGCACGTGGCAAACAGCACCCATTCGCTCCAATCACACGTATCTGACGCCTAAATGGAGCTTTTATAGACGGATCGGATAAGAAGTGCCGCGTTCCTGTGTTGCATCATCTTCAATCGAAGGGCCAGTTGTAATTATAAGACAGTATATGGGCTTTGATGTATGACGTCGCCTCATAACACAAAAACACTGCGTTTTTCTTGGACGAATCTTTTTCTCGCTTCCTGTAGAAATTTCTCAAATCGCCAATATGCGCCACATAAGCGCCACATATATACACATATATAGTGTTATACGTGGTATTTTTGTCTTATTGATGTTGATCTTAAACTTCCATGTTAATTAAAATGAGGGCTTCCTGTCTCACGACTATTGAAGTACTTATCTGAGACACACACACACACACACACACACACACACACACACACGCCGCAGCGTTTGAGCTTGAAGCATGCAAGTGCGTTACCAGGATCAAAAAAGACAATGGCTTTCAGCGCTGCATATTCGTTGTCGTCAATCTGGATGTCCTGGAAGGGCAGGACCAGCTCGTCCAGGACGCGGTTAGCCACCCGGCTGATCTCCGCCTCGGGACAATTCCGGTGGATAACGCACCCGTTGCCTGGAATTCGAAGGAAAACAACACTCGTGCTAATTTACGATTCAGAGCTCCCGGCACGCGGCGACGTGCATTTCTAAAGAGCCGATGTAAATCCTGATCGATAGTTACCGAGCAGCAGGACGTCTTTGTACGGCATCGAGCGCTTGGCCACTCCGAGCAGAAGATGTTCTCCCGCGCGCGCTCGTAATAAACTGACCTGCAAAAAAAAAAAATCCCGGAACAGGAGCCTGAACATCTGAGCTCATTTAAAAAGCATCAGCGGCCTACTATAAGCATACGCAATCGATACGGTCACAAAAGGACGTGGCAGAGAAGATCAGAAACAGGAGAAGCAAAGAGCCGGTGCTGAATAGAGGGATAAATTGAGTCAGTCATGTGAATAGCAAATATTGAGCTACGAAGTGAACGGGCCTGCAATTTAAGCTAAGTGCCGTCCCAATTAGCGCAGGCAGTTTTGGCTTTCGAATAGCCATTACCTGGTCGTCGAGAGGCAATTCGCCGAAGGCCGGGATGTATTTAGCCCACTCTACCAGAACGAGCAGTTGTTGCTTCATAGACTCGCACGCGTCCGCGACGCCTGCCGACTTCTTCTCCGAGATATCCGCGGAGCCCGGCGGGCCGGCGACTCCGATCTGCACGGAGAATGGAGCGGAAGTTAAGCTCTAAAGGAATACAAACGGATTATCTGTTGCCTTGCGAAGTAAATTCACGCAAAAAAATAAATAAATAAATAAATAAATAAATAAATAAAAGTCTCCATGCGGATGATTGGAAGTGTTGATGACATTAACCGATGCCTAAGCAGCGACTAATGCAAATTACAGACGCAGCCTCTCATCATCATCATTAACCAAGCATATCTGAGACGAGTGACTCTAATGAGATATTCATATCTCTCTCTCTCTCTCTCTCTCTCTCTCTCTATTCTGTATACTCCATCTTTAATCAGCTTTGTTAAGGACGATTGGAGTCGATGAAGAATGTCACATTGAGCGTCTTTTTTTTAAGTCTGTAATTATCACGGAGGGGTTAATTCCGCGCGTCTGAAACGCCCGGTTAATGGAGACGGGACGCGAAGGCGCGAGGACGCAATCGGAGGCCAACCTGTTGTGAAAGGGACTCGGCCTGCGCCAGCACAGTGATAGGCGGAAGGTCATGCGAGTCTGGCGTGCTTCTCCTGGAGCTGATACGATCCCGTTCATTCTGCACGGCTGAATAACACACACACACACACACACACAGACACACACACGGCTGCTGATTAGAACGCTAATGACAGCTCGCAAAAAGATTACTGATTAGCTCCGAGTGCGTGTGTGTGTGTGTGTGTGTGTGTGTGTGTGTGTGTGTGTGTGTGTGTGTGTGTGTGTGTGTGTGTGTGTGTGTGTGTCTGACTTCTCGTCAGGCTTGCAGACCTCCGAGACTCGTAAAGTGTCGTCAGGATGAAATAACACGACGTTTGTTCGTTGAATTATTAAAGGCCAGGCGTCGTAACGTCGTAATGCAGTTGAGTGCGAAATTTGTGCACCCTTTCTTCGAAAAATACAAATAAAAATAAAACGGCGAGGACGATAGTTGCATATAATCGTGATTGTGATCGGTCAAAAGGTCTTATGCAGATTTCATTAACAACAAAACTGTTGCATTATTAAGCAGTATAAAGACTGGCTGTTAAGGGAATGACTGTTTATAGCGGCTATAAATCAAGTGACAATTTCGCATGGAATTAACTGGTCGGGGGGGGGGGGGGGGGGGGGGGGCAAAAACCTCTTCATTATTTAATTAATAAATTTTATATATATATATATATATATATATATATATATATATATATATATATATATATAATAAACCTCGACCTCGATATTAATCATCCAGGCATCGACGCGGTGCGTCCTGTAACTCATTTGCATCCCGGACACAGCAGGGTTGATGAAGAAGAACAGAAAGCTGTACCCTTGCTACGACCTTGACCTTGTTTGGATCCTGTTTGTGGTATACGATACGTAATCGGCATTCCGGAACGGGAAAAGATCCGACGGAAGACGGGGGGGGAAAAACCGTGTAACGCCGGAGAGAATCGCATTTTATATTATTTATTTAATTACTGATTAAAACGAGTTTTATTTACGGAAAGGCAGAAATCTGCAGGAGGTGTTAATAAGGATAAGACTGTAATATTTCAGCAGGATGGATGGATGGATGGATGGATGGAATGTGGTTAAGGTCGCGCTCGTCTGCTCGTCGAAGAATGAAGAATGAAGAGCGAACACTCGCGCGGTAGAAGAATCGTCTTACTTCACAACCTTAATAGTGCACTCGGGTGCTTTTTACTTTTAAAAGGCAAAAAAAAAAAAAAAAAAACCCCGTCTGGGCAAAGAAAGAGCGCGAGGTAAAAGTTTAACCCTGACTAACAGGCGCGTACGCACGGAAAGTGAGGTAGAGCACATGATCTCCCGTCATAAAAACCCACAGCCAAGGTTATACATCCAATAAACTGCACATTCCTTGTGTATCCAGCGCAGGGTTTTATGGCGTGCCTTATTTCAGCGCTAAGCGTTTCCTTATTCCTTGCTGTTCGTAAGCGTTTGTGTGGAATAACACGCGAGTGCGCACGCAGAGATGGAAAAACCTTCAACAGGGACATGGTGTGATGTAAAACGTCTTTTTTTTTTTTTTTAATAAAAAAATAAATACATATTTCTGTATATTTATGTGTAGAAATAATGACACATTAAGGCTTTAACGTGTGCACGTGAGACGCTGTTCAAGGAAATCAAAAACACCTTTGAACATCCGACCTCACCGCGTTATAAATAGGCCCGTAAGGACGTTTATACCTTCTTTCTTCATTCCGGCTCGGAAGCATTTGTGCAGCCGGCAAAATCGGCACTGATTCCGCTTGTCTTTGTCGATGACGCACTGGCGACTGAACCTGAGTAAGAGTGGAAAACAAAGTGCACATGAATCTCTGTAGGAATAACACTACATCTATACTAGTGGCTGGGGGATAGGGGATGGGGTTGTTCGATACGATACCAATATCGCAATACCGATACCAAATCGATACGATAGCAAAAAAAAATTAACCAATAAAAATGTCAAAACAAACTGAAATTGAATGATGGAACTGTGTTTTTTGTGCATTCATAAGCAGTATTCACAACACTGCCCCCAACAGTCCAAAGTGCAGAACTACAGGCGTCTTTTTTTTTTTTTTAAAGATAATACAATTAATCGTATGTTTATTTTTTTAAAAAGCGCAGTATCACGATACCTTTCCAGTACCGGTATATCGTGCGACACGCTACCTGCACGAGTAGACGTGGCTCTTCCTGATGCTCCTGCGGAAAAACCCCTTGCATCCGTCGCAGCTGGAGGCGCCGTAGTGCTTTCCCGTAGCCTTGTCCCCGCAGATGGCACAGTTGGAGATCAGGCCGTTATCCCCGGTGCTAATGCCCGGCTCTGTTGGCATGTTTTCTGTAGATCACACCGCAACGTCATTACCGTACAAAAAACAACAACAAATACTCTCCATTGATCACAGCAGGGGTTAAATTGCGCAATTT
The DNA here is from genome assembly GCA_030449085.1 of Kryptopterus vitreolus. Classification (NCBI taxonomy): domain Eukaryota; kingdom Metazoa; phylum Chordata; class Actinopteri; order Siluriformes; family Siluridae; genus Kryptopterus; species Kryptopterus vitreolus. The sequence continues at coordinate 1,459,886 of JACRUU010000019.1, read as the reverse complement.
ATACCGAAGCTAAAAACCGTACGAAACCGCAGATGACATTCGTCGCAAGCCGAACAAAATCGGTCGTATGGTTAGTCTGGAAGCTAAGCTACCCGCGAACGCAGACGACTATCGAGCCGGCGCGTCTACGGGACGCAACCCAACCGGCCCGGCCTGCCGCCTCGCAATCAGCGGCGTTAATGAGGAGGCAGAGGATTTCAATAAAGAACTTCCCTGCATACGTGAACAAAGAGAGAGCGCGCTTCGACCCTCTCGTGAAATAGAGATCAGCATCCCTCTGTTCACCTTCACAGAGGAAGAGAATCAATCATTCTTTTGTGCATCCAAAATCATAACATTTCAACAAAAGAAGCCGCGACGAGGGGAAGCGGAGTCTTTTTTTTTTTTTATTCGCCTCCGAGCTGATTGAAATCTTTAATGCAGAACAGACTTAATTAGGATTTAGCCTTCGTGTTTTATCTCGCAGACACGCATTCGATGGAGATTGACATCTCGCCGTTGAATTTTAATGCGCTGAAAGCCGTCTCTTTCGCATCGGGCCGTCTACCTATTCCCATCCTGATCCGTCCTCATTTGAGAGAAATTTATATATATATATATATATATATATATATATATATATATATATATATATATATATATAAAAAGACTCGTACCCATTGTTGTAGAGAAGCAATTTTGCCCTGTCAGCTTCTGAGACGTCGGACTAATAGACTTCAGCACATGTTTTATGCTCTTAATTTTAAGGAGGGAAGAAAAAAAAAAAAAAAAAAAAACAAGTTATGCTTTCACTGCATTGAAAATCAAACAAGCAAAGTTAAAAAAAAAAAAAAAAAAAAAACACCATAATTATTTCCCCCGGAAACGAACTCGGTGAAAAGTGCACGCTTCACTTTCAAAAAAAAGCCTTCCTCAGATGTTCTTTGGATTGCTCACGATCTCTGAAGGGGCTTGGAAGTCTTTCTTTTTACGTTTTTTTTTTTTATTTTATTATTATTTTTTTTATTGTTATATTGTAGTCTCAGAGACCAGATCTTTAGTACGAATGTTTGTCCAATGTTTTTATATTTGTATATAAAAAATGTAAAAAAAAAAAATTATTTGTAATTTTTTTCATATTCGTTTTTTAAATATTATTATTCATTCATTCATTCTTCTAGCGCTTTATCCGATCTTCCCTCGGGTCACGGGGAGTCTGTGTCTATCTCAGGCGTCTATGGGCATTAAGGCAGGATACACCCTGGATGGAATGCCAACCCATCACACACACACACACACACACACACACACATACATTCATACACTAGGGACAATTTTCCAAGGTGCCAATCAACCTACCGTGCATGTTTTTGGACCGGGGGAGGAAACCGGAGAACCCGGAGAAAAAACCCCCTGAGGCACGGGGAGAACATGCAAACTCCACACACACACATGGCCGAGACGGGAATCGAACCTGGACCCTGGCGGTGTGTGAGGCCCCTTAATTTTTTTTTTTTTTTTTTAATATTATTTTTTAAAAAATAAAAATTTTTTATTAATTTTTTAAATTTAATATATTATATATATATATATATATATATATATATATATATATATATATATATAAATTCTCTCCTACTGGAGAACCTTGTTAGAAAGCTTTTAATTAACCCTTTTTTTCCCCACCTTGTCTAGAAAGGCTTCGATACCCATGTCTCCGTTCTTGGTTCTGACTGTTCAGAACGAGTTCATTCGGACAATTAACGGCTCTGCGAACGGCACGATTATATCAACTCGTACAGCGCGGTTTCCATAGCGACGCCTCATTCGCCGGGGGTCACATAATCCGAGCCTGATTATAAAGCCGTGATTAATTTTTGTATTTTCCCCGCAAGGCCAGACACCTTCTTACGTGAGCGACGCAATCAGGGTCGGAGATAAGAAAGCACTTGTTTGTGCGTGATCTGCTTTTCGTTTTGAATTTGACGTTTTTCCTTGCGGCTTGTTTTTATGGCCTTCTATCTTAAAGATAAACTCGCCTATCTTTGTCATCGATCGATCTTAAGCCAGGATCTAGTTAATGAAGAACGAGTCTTACAGCGTCATCGTTTCTGCTATTTGTTATTATTATTATTATTATTATTATTATTATTATATAAAAAATCTTCCCTCTCTCGTGTTGAGAACTTGGTTGAAAAGAATCCAAAGTTGAAATTTAATCCAGTTTGTTTGATATCCGTCATTTCTGGGTAATAAGTCGTTTTATTTTTACATTTACATGTACATTTGCGGCATTTGGCAGACGCCCTTATCCAAAGCGACTTACAACTGAGCAATTGAGGGTTAAGGGCCTTGCTCAAGGGCCCGCTAATGGCAGCTTGATGGTGGTGGGGTTTGAACCCGATGTGATCTTCCGGTCCAGAGTCCAAACCTTAACCACGGTGTTGGACGGTGCTACACCACCTCCCTCCCAATAAACATACACAGGGTTCGAAACTCTCGCACCTCAAACACTATATGGAACAAACCAACAGCGCCACCAGGAACGACGTGTTTTTCCCAATAAGGTTTCCCAATCCTGATAGATAACATTCTATGACCTCCAGGAATAATAATAATAATAATAATAATAATAAGCCCGCGGGGCATGGTGGCTTAGTGGTTAGCACATTCTCCTCACACCACCAGGGTCCGGGTTCAATTCCCGTCTCGGTCATGTGTGTGTGGAGTTTGTGCATGTTCTCCCCGTGCCTCAGGGGGTTTTTCTCCGGTTTCCTCCCCCGGTCCAAAAACATGCACGGTAGGTTGATTGGCACCTTGGAAAATTGTCCCTAGTGTGTGAATGTGTGTGTGTGTGTGTGTGTGTGTGTGTGTGTGTGTGTGTGTGTGATGGGTTGGCATTCCATCCAGGGTTAATCCATCCTGCCTTAATGCCCATAGACGCCTGAGATAGACACAGACTCCCCGTGACCCGAGGGAAGATCGGATAAAGCGCTAGAAGATGAATGAATGAACGAATAATAAGCCCAACTTCTGCATGGAAGGAGAATATTCGACACCGCTGTGATATCGGTGGCTTTACTCACCGCCTTGGTACAGCGCCTCCGCGTTCTCAAAGCCCAGAGTGCTGTAGGTGGGGTCAAGACCGTCACAGTAATTAGCTACGTCCATGTCCAGGAGAGATTTGGATACTGGAGTCAGAGAGAACTTCATCCCTGCTGAAAGATTCCTGCGCCGACAGACAGGACGACGTCTATTCCTTAAGAATTCCTTAAGAAGACTGGCCTTCTCATCGGAATACCCATGCGTCAGCAATTCTCCAGTAAGACGAGGGAGGAGCGAGCAAAGTTATCTCACCCCCCCCCCCAACCGAACCTTTATCAAAAAGATGGGCTGATAAACCAGAGTTATATTGGGCCTATTGAGAGTTCTTAATCTGTAGAAAATGACCATTAACTGTGCGAAAGATTACGCCGAGGAGGAAAAACAACGCCGCGTTAATCTCGTCCGCCTTCTGAGAAAAGCTCGTATATGTAAATCGTTTCATCGGTAGATTTATAATCCATAAAAGAAACTTTAGCACTTGTGCACACACCTCAGTAATACATTCATTCATTCATTCATTCATTCGTCTTCTACCGCTTTATCCGATCTTCCCTCGGGTCACGGGGAGTCTGTGTCTATCTCAGGCGTCTATGGGTATTAAGGCAGGATACACCCTGGATGGAATGCCAACCCATTGCAGGACACACACACACACACACACACTCACACACACACACACACACACACACACACACACACACACACTCACATTCACACACATTCATACACTAGCGACAATTTTCCAAGGTGCCAATCAACCTACGATGCATGTTTTTGGACCGGGGGAGGAAACCGGAGAACCCGGAGAAAAACCCCCTGAGACACGGGGAGAACATGCAAACTCCACACACACATGGCCGAGACGGGAATCGAACCCGGACCCTGGCGGTGTGAGGCGAACGTGCTAACCACTAAACCACCATAGTGCCCCATTATAATAGTTTTTAGTTCCTTTTATTTACTTTTTTTTTTCGCCCAAAAAAATCTCCGACATTTAAACCTATTAAAAAACTCATTTTATTTATTTTGTCTATCACGTTTTGTTTTGTGCATAACGAGGATTAAAACGCAGAAGAGTTTATTCACTTGTTTGTTAATTCATTCATTAATTTATTATTTTTTTTTTTTTACTTGAAATATTGTACTTTAGACGGACGCTTTTATTATTGGGCCGTTAAGATTATAGTGTTACATTTGTGACCTTCGTTTAGATAACTCGCACCCGATAAGGCTCTCGGCGCTTGAGCGAACGCATCCCCGGGAATTGTAACGCACAAAGATATGAAAAACGCAACGCAAAAACTGCGTTCTATCTTTGGTTCGGAGTGAAAGCTTTTAATACGTCTTTTGAGGATGTATTAATGGCGGCTGGGATACGAACCCTTCATGGACCACGAGGGAAATCCCAAAATCGCTTTTCTTGTTTTTATGATTTGCTCTGACTTTGAACCAGAATTAAGGAAAATGTTCACATTTCAAATAAAATTAAAACACAAACTAAGCATCGCGTATAAAAGATATACTACATGCTTATTAAGTCCAAATGACCAGGCTTATAAAGCAGGCTTGGCATGACATCACCAGCACCGTAAAACCATTTCATACTGGGCATCAGAATTCCAGTCGATATATACAGATCTCAGATCCTGCTTGAGAGAATAAGTGCTGAGCTAAGAACATTAACCAAAAGGTTGTGAGTTCAAATCCCCCAAAATCACCAAGATGATGGGCTGCAAACCAAAGCCCTTAACTCTTAATACTCATTAATAATAATATAATAATAATAATATGCAAAAGAGCAGTATAGTATGCATCGAAAGCAAACAGATGTAAGAAAACAACTTCTGATTTATGAATAAAACACGTTTAGGATCCGACGCCAAACACTTCACTTTTAAGATTCACTTAAAACAAAAATAAAATAGGAATCAGTGTGAATCGCATCTTTTATTACAGCTGCACGGACGGTTAGATGAAAACACTCTGGTATAAATATGTGTGTCTTTGTACACACACACACACACACACACACACACACGTTGTACAGATGTTATAATTATATACATTTTAATAGTAATTTCTTGTTAATGACAATGTTATTTGTTTAGTGTTTGTTTGAAGTGTAAAATATGGGACGTGGCTCCTTTAAGAATTGTGTTCCGGTTGCTTTTTCCATATAAACTGGTGATACGGTGTTTAGGTTATACGGAAGCGCTTTATTGCGTTCAGTAAAAATGCGCTTTATTGCAGTAATACGGATTTGGGAATGCGATGCGCTTGCGTAAGGTTCCATACGGTAATATACGCTAATATAGTGAGGAGATCGTACCTGTTGTGAATGCGCAGCTAGGGGGCGTCATTGGGGGGGAATTTAGGAAGTGTGAGTGGATGCACTGAACGTTTATTTATTGTTCGGGTTTCGTTCGTTCGCCGACACGACGCAGAGTGAAGGAGCAGATCGCTCACATAGTAACGCACGCTGCGTTATAACACGTTAATAACATTATCGCCGTTAAAGTCGATTTATGTTAATGCGCCCAGGATATTTGAAAGTCACTAAAAGTACAGTTTGTGTACAACACAAATCAAAGATCAAATTCCTGTAGAAGAATTAGAGCAGGAAAACTGTTGTAACACATTTACTAAGCATTATAAATCATTACAAAATGGCAGTAATGAACAACCCAAACAAAACCTCAGCACAGGATTATTTTTTTCCCCCTTTACACATACACACTGTACGCAGAAAAACTGTATATTAACACACCGAATCTAAATTTACCATAAAAATTCCAAAGTCAAGTTGTTTAGAAATTCAACTCAAACCACAAAAATAAACAGTTTATTCCATATAAATGAACAGTTTTATGATATCTCAGCGGTATCTCGGTATCTCGATGAAAGTGCTGACGTCATGAAGTCCAACGTACAAAAGGCAAACGCAGGCACACGCATACGCTCCGATCAAACCCGGGGACGGCGTGAAAACCAGGGTACAGCGTGTAAACGACGCGGTGTTGAGCCAGAGGAATACATACAACAACAACAACAACAACACAAACAAGGTTCTTACCTTCCGTCCCGTCCTCAGGTGCCTTTTCATTGGTAGCAATAAATCTAAAGGAGTTATTATTCGATTCTTTTTCTGCTGAAGGGGAAACGGGGGAGATTTTTAAAGCAGTCGGACATGTTGTGTGTCCGTGGGATTTTAAAAAAAAGAACGGTGGGACACACTCTGCAGTGTCAGGCCCGTCTCATTACATCGATTTACTAAACAAACTGAAGCTGGGTGGAGATGTTAAACAGTAACCAGGCGCAATAAAAAAAAAAGCACCAAAAGAAATGAATCAGTGGTGTGTGTGTGTGTGTGTGTGTGTGTGTGTGTGTGTGTGTGTGTGTGTGTGTGTGTGTGTGTGAAGTTACACAGCATTAAAATGAATTTTTTACATTTTTTAATTTTTGGAATAACCTGAAATGATTCGATTCAAATGATACACATATTATTTGTGTTATTTTACGTTTATTTCTATTACTAACAACAATGATGATAAACAGGAAACCATTTAATCGGAGTGCATAATGGCTCATGAGTAAGAAGAGAAAGAAAAAGCAATAAAAAAAAAAGTGCTTTTATATTTACGCCTTGTAAAAAAAAAAAAATAAAGAAATAAAGAAAAAAAAATAAAGAGAAAAACTTTTGGTTGAAGAAAAAGAAGAAGAAAAAACGCATTACATAATAAATATATATGCAAATACATCAGCTTTCGCCTATTTATAAAATTATTTTATATATTATTTATTATATCCATCCATATATATATATATCTATATATATATATATATATATATATATATTATAGAGAGACTTGTAGAGATATGTGCTTTTTGCGCATCTGATGTAACAACAAACTCATAAAAATCCCATAATAAGAAAGACATTATGAGAGAATTTCAGCAGTCAGTTTCCTTTAAGACAAAACAATGTTGTTTTTTATTAATATTTCTGCTCGGTTGGCCATTAATTGTTTTATAAATCAAAAATAAATAAATAAACCCCAATGTAAACAAAATATATTTGCTAAACCTTAGGCATTTGTTTACACTTATTATTAGCATTTTGCCGCGTTGAACAGCAGAGGGCGCCAAATCCTACATTTACAACAAGCGATCCTTTTAACCGCAATATATACACACACACACACACACACACACACACACACACACACACACACACACACACACACACACACACACATATCATTCATTCATTCATCTTCTACCGCTTTATCCGATCATCTTTCCTCGGGTCACGGGGAGCCTGTGCCTAGCCTGAGGCGTCTATGAGCATTAAGGCAGGATACACCCCTGGATGGAATGCCAACCCATCGCAGGGCACACAGGCACACACACACACACACACATTCATACACTAGGGACAATTTTCCAAGGTGCCAATCAACCTACCGTGCATGTTTTTGGACCGGGGAGGAAACCGGAGAACCCGGAGAAAAACCCCCTGAGGCACGGGGAGAACATGCACAAACTCCACACACACATGGTCCGAGACGGGAATCGAACCCGGACCCTGGCGGTGTGAGGCGAACGTGCTAACCACTAAGCCACCGTGCCCCCTATCACATATATATATATATTTATTTATTTATTTATTTTTGATTTATATATATATATATATATATATATATATATATATATATATATATAAATCACTGACTAAAAATTGTAGCTGCTTTATAACATTAAAAAATAAAAAAAAGAACATTTCTGTAATAAAGATCATCTCTTTATAAATCAAACAAGCTGCACTTTACGTTGATTTAACCGCCTTTCTGCGTGGAATGAGGCGAGTATAAAGATCAATAGTAAATATATGTAAACACAAACACGCGACAAACACGTTTTTTGAATACTTATAGAGTTGATTTAGTAGGAAATGCATAAATATTAAAATTGCACCTTTTCCCAATACAAATTGAAACGACGAACAATGAAGGGCCCGAAGATTTCGTTTTACTTTATACAGCAAAAAAATAAAAGAGCTTTACATTTTCAACAGCTGGTTTTGATCTGAAGCAGGTCTGTCGTCGTCGTGTTCCCGTCCTGCGCTCATCCTCCGCCACACCGATAACAAATCCCCTTCCCTGCGAAAACCAGCATCATGTCGGAGCAGGTAAGGGACGTGATGGCTAAAAACACCTCGTTGTCGTTCTGCAGGGGAATGGCATTGGTCAGGTAGTAGAGGCGATACAGGTGATACGGCGCCAGGCAGAAGAGGATGATGAGCACGAGGCTGACGTTCTTCATCTGAGCCCAGAATTCCTGCTGAGCCCACGAGGACGCGCCGTGCTTCTTGATGGTCATGTACAGGACGGCCGCGAGCGTGCAGCTCACCGCGCACGAGACGATGATGGTCGAGACCGACAGAAAGATGTTGCACCCGAACACGGGTCCCGACGTCAGCTCGCTGGCAAAGTTGAAGCACCGGGTCTGGTTGGAGTTGGCACTCGTCCCGTAGTGGATCAAAACCACGGGGCCGATGATGATCAGGACGGACCAGATGCCGACGGTGAAGCCGATGGCGTGGAGTCTCCCGTGGAACTCCACTTGTCCGATTTTGTTAAAGTGCTGCAGGAAGTGGACGGTGAGGACGATGACGTAGATGACGAACACCACGTGCATGTGGATGTGCACCATGCTGCTGACGAACTTACAGAACGGCATCGACAGGCCCCAGTAATCCGTCATGTAGTAGTACAGGCGGAAAGGGATGGTGGCCAAGAAGACGATGTGGACCAAGATCAAGTTGAAAAAGATGATGGTGGTCCACGAGCGAAGGTTGGATTTCAGCACGTTGGACATGAGGGTCACGCCGATGCATCCCACCACCAGCCCCGCCGTGTAGATGATAATCAGGGCCACGTTGTAGGGCCCAATTGTAGACTTTGAGCTGCTTTCATTACTGGTTCCTGAAGAGAGGAAAATAAACAGAGTTTATCTGATCTTCCCTCGGGTCACGGGGAGTCTGTGTCTATCTCAGGCGTCTATGGGCATTAAGGCAGGATACACCCTGGATGGAATGCCAACCCATCACAGGACACTCACACACACACACACATTCATACACTAGGGACAATTTTCCAAGGTGCCAATCAACCTACCGTGCATGTTTTTGGACCGGGGGAGGAAACCGGAGAACCCGGAGAAAAACCCCCTGAGGCACGGGGAGAACATGCACAAACTCCACACACACATGGGCATTCTCCAGTTTCCTCCCCCGGGTTCGATTCCCGTCTCGGCCATGTGTGTGTGTGGAGTTTGCATGTTCTCCCCGTGCCTCAGGGGGGTTTCCTCCCGGTCCAAAAACATGCACCGTAGGTTGATTGGCACCTTGGAACCTTAGTGTGTGAATGTGTGTGTGTGTGTGTGTGTGTCCTGTGATGGGTTGGCATTCCATCCAGGGTGTATCCTGCCTTAATACCCATAGACGCCTGAGATAGGACACAGACTCCCCCGTGACCCGAGGGAAGATCGGATAAAGCGCTAGATGACTGAATGTATTCATTTAATTATGTAATGCTTAAATGTAGTACATTGATGTAAAATACATTTCGTACTTCCGTACATTTAAAAAGTATTTATTTATTTAGTATTCTACAAAATTGGAACCATATTCTTACAATACAAAATGAACACAATGGATAAAACCTACATGAGGTGGCAACAGAGCGCCACACCACACATTTAGGTTAGGAAACCCGTTTCATCGAAACCCTTTTGAGAAAGACTTGAGTTTTCCGTCAACCGTTTCGCTTTTAACGCACAATAAGAGACGACAGAAACTTGTAAACAAATCACTTTCACGTAAAACTTCAGCCTGGAGCTTTTTATATGTTCATAAGCGTTAGAAATCTTACATATAAAAAAGCTCCATATTATATATATATATATATTATATATATATATATATATATATATATATATATATATATAAAAACAGATTTTATGTCAGCTTGACGGAAGGAGTCTCCAGTGCCAGAGGGAAAGATTTTTGTCACAGCTTCGCTTTGCAATCTATAACATAAACATACTTTTGGTGACGTTTTCTCTTTTCTACGGAAATAAAATGTTAATAAAATAAAATATTCAAATTAAAGAAATAAAATAGTTGCATTATACGTTACGTACCATTAGTGCAGAAGCTGGTGTGTACATACAGCATTAGAGGAAGTAGAGCAAAATGCTGCTGTCTCAGTCGTCCCATCTTCATTTCGACTCGCACGGACGTTTCTGCACACTGTGGTCATGCGTCTGTGTGTGTGTGTGTGTGTGTGTGTGTGTGTGTGTGGTGGGAGGGCTTTACAAGCTGCACTGTCATTCAGTTATTACACATCTAACACCTCCAAGCAGCTTTCACCAACACACAGAGCTGTAGCTTTCACTCTGCGTTCTGCTTTAACGACTTTGTGTTGTTACGAATGATCAGGTACAAAGTGGTTTGTTTTTATTGACGCGTGTGAAGAAAAGAAAGGAGGTGTTAAATCTCTTTTTTTGTTTTTATGAATTTGCAAATCGTTTTATTACATTTCTTTTTTACATCCGTAATAAAGACGGGATTCTTTATTCGGTCCTGTACAATGTAAATAGTAAACAAACACAGTATTAGAATAAAAAGAAGCGATCTATTTACCAATACAGCTTAAAAATCCATATTTAGCACAAATAAAAATAAAATTCAAGTGTCTCTTATTCCTTTGACTTGACATGATCATGTGGCGGAGATTAAAGTGCAGCTTTATAACGCACTTTTTCACTTTATAACGCACCTGTGTGTTACGTTTATCATGTCCACAGGAGATCATCATTTTTGCTTTTCTTTGTTGTTGTTGTTGTTGTTGTTGGTCCAGAATCTTTTTGCAAATTGATTTCCTGTTTCCATTGCAGACCGTGTTCGTGTTTATGGGCAAGGATTTGCATAGAACCCAAACCGTCCCCCCCCGCCCGACACACACACACACACACACACACACACACACACACACACACACAGGTTTATTTCCTTTAGTACTTCCTTCTTACCTTATTGCCAAATAGTCCATGTCAGCAATGCCTTCATGTCGGATTTCCTCATAAGGACTCGCAGTGTAAAACAAAGCTCACTGCCACCGTGCACACATCCATTTTCTTTTCCTAACACTACATCACTTAAAGTGCACCTTTACTTTTGGCCCGATGTGGAGTTTGCTGGAAGTCAGGATGTGCGTCATCACGCTCAGCAGCATCACGAAGATGGTCATGGACATGACGATAACGTAGTGACTGATACTATACAAGACAGAAACAAAATCAGGTGTGTCGGTTAAACGTTCGCGCTTATGGAACTGATACGCAAAACACAAAACTCCCAGCGTACCGTTCCATGCCATTATTATTAATAATAATTATACATCTAGGGGCACGGTGGTTTAGTGGTTAGCACGTTCGCCTCACACCTCCAGGGTCGTGAGTTCGAATCCCGTCTCGGCCATGTGTGTGTGGAGTTTGTGTATGTTCTCCCCGTGCCTCAGGGGGGTTTTTCTCCGGGTTCTCCGGTTTCCTCCCCCGGTCAAAAACATGCACGGTAGGTTGATTGGCACCTTGGAAAATTGTCCCTAGTGTATGAAGTGTGTGTGTGTGTGTGTGTGTGTGTGTGAGATGGGTCGGGCATTCCATCCAGGGTGTATCCTGCCTTAACGCCCATAGACGCCTGAAATAGACACAGACTCCCCGTGACCCGAGGGAAGATCGGATAAAGCGCTAGAAGATGAATGAATGAATTAGTATATTAAAATACGATATATTATTATAATAATTATTTATATTACAATATATATATATTCTTTATATTATAATATAATTAATAATCTATTATTATATTATAATTATTATTTATAATACAACACCATTTTTATTTGTAGTATAATATTATTTATAATCTACTATTATTATTAATATGATCATCATCATTCGCAGGAATTTGTACGACGCGTTGATTGGCGTCACTTTGTAACGGTCTGAGGTAAACGCGTAACTGCATTTTCACTCCCGTGGAATTTACACTCGGCTGGATTTAGCATGACAAAGCATAAAAGGGAAGGAGAAGAAGACGGGCGAGAAAGCAAACGATTACGGCTTGACACAAATAAGAACAGGAACTAACGAGTTTCTTAGGCAAAATAACATGGGAGAGAAATGGAACTGATGATAATGGCTTCTGGGAGTTTAAGAGAAAAACATAAAAAGAAAGAGAGAGAGAGAGAGAGAGAGAGAGAGAGAGAGGGGAATGTTTAGAAACTACCTTGTGCCGATATCTAACCAGCTTCCGTAGTCTTTTACCAAGAAGAAGAAGTGCTGAGCAAGACACAATAAAAAAATGTGCGTTTAAAAACATGAAAGCATAAATATAACGTCCTGTCAGGACAAAACAAACGAAATAATAAATAAATAAATAAAAAACGTACCAACGCCATCAAATCGGAGATGACCAGGACGATGAGGAAAAGGCTGGAAACGAAACCACAGGCGCATGGAATTAATGCAGACATAAATACAGGCAGCACCACGGCAGGCGAAGCACTTTCAGCAAAACACTCGCGGCGTGGAAACCGTAAAAAACCCCCCCGTACCTCCGTGACGAAAGCCGCGTCGACACTTGGACACTTTCGAACGTGCACATTACGATTATGAATGGAATCAGGACCTAAAAAAACAAACAAACAAACAAACAAACAACAAAAATAAAGAAAATTATGGGGGAAAAGTTATTTCATCTTATAAACCGTTAACATTTTGAATACACATGAATACATTGTAACATTAATACTGTAACATGTACATTGTAACGTTTACATTGTAGCACTGATATTGTAACATTGTAACAGTGTTACGATGTTAATGTTACAATGTAACACATTTTACTTCACAATATTTCAGCACAGAAATGCCCTCTGCCCCCTTATTGAAGCACACCTGCACAACTTCCCCATTTTGTGCTTCAATTCACAAGAGAAAGAGGCATTTGTTTATTTATTTATTTGTTTGTTTGTTTATTTATTTATTTTTTAAATAATATATTTTTATTATTTTTTTATACAATTGAACAAACACACTCGAACAACAACCACAACAGGGGCGGGATGAAAGAGAAAGAAAAAAAATTATAATAATAAAAATGATAATAGTAATAATAATAATAATAAAAAATAGGGGGGGCTCACCACTCCATAGCAATAATCACACAACCATCATGTCTTACACATATGTACCCCCCCCCCCCACCCCCAAAAAAAAGAATAAAATAATAATAATAAAATAATATAGTAAGTATAAAAGTATACGCGCAAAAATTAGACAAAGAAATGAAATAAAACGGAATATTAGGCGCTAGGTGTTTTCCTGGTTTAGGGATCGGGAGACGTGTTCGCGTGCGAGTGCGAGTGCAGTACCTTCCACATCAAAAGGCCAGCCATGATGAACGGATTAAAGACGGTGAGAAAGCAATAGACAGAAGCCGGATCGAAACTGTGAGAGAGGACAAAAAAAAGGAAGGGAGTTCTTTTAATTTATTTATTTACATTTAAATAGACTCTTTGTACAGGAGCAGCACTTCCACTGATATTACAAAACTTACCTGTTGATGGAGGCGATGTTTCCTGTTCCAAAGAACGCGATGATTATAAAAAATACCTGGTGCACATTATTAAGGCATGAAACAAATAAAAGAATGATGGGTTGAAAAATAAATAAATTATGAATGAAATGCAAGGATACAAAGAAGTACGACCTCCTGAGATCATCCAAACTCAACTGACGGATTCTGGTCAAGTCGACATTTTCAGCAAAATCGATGCGCGAGAGCTGTGAAGACACGGGACGGATTATCCCAATGCATCAAGTTAAAAAAAATGATTTATTCATTCATTTTGAAAAAAAAAAAGTTTAGTCATGTTTTTGTTTAAAGAAAATGTTTTTTAATGTATTAGAAGTCCAGAATTATAATGTTCATTTATATTGGAAGAATAAACAAATAAAAACGGCGTAAATACATTTACATTATCTGGATTCATGGGAAACACAAACACATCCCTGTTCACAAAGAAAGATATATATATGTGTGTGTGTGTGTGTGTGTGTGTGTGTGTGTGTGTGTGTGTGTGTATATATAGATTATATATAGATATATATAGATAGATATATATATATATATATATCTATATATATATATATATATATATATATATATATATAGATAGATAGATATATAGAAGGGAGCACGGTGGCTTAGTGGTTAGCACGTTCGCCTCACACCTCCAGGATCCGGGTTCGATTCCCGTCTCGGCCATTTGTGTGTGGAGTTTGTGCATGTTCTTCCCGTGTCTCAGGGGGTTTTTCTCCGGGTTCTCCGGTTTCCCCCGGTCCAAAAACATGCACGGTAGGTTGATTGGCACCTTGGAAAATTGTCCCTAGTGTATGAATGTGTGTGTGTGTGTGTGTGAGTGTGTGCCCTGCGATGGGTTGGCATTCCATCCAGGGTGTATCCTGCCTTAATGCCCATAGACGCCTGAGATAGACACAGACTCCCCGTGACCCGAGGGAAGATCAGATAAAGCGGTAGAAGATGATGATGAATATATATATATATACACATACATAGTTTTATGTATTTTCTTTTTTTTGCTTAAATGCAAAGGTATTTATTTATTTGTTGTTTGTTTGTTGTTTTTTGTTTGTTTGTTTATTTACTTATTTATTTATTTGTTTGTTTATTTGTTTGGACACACTAAAATGCACACATTTTACACAAGCCTAAATTCATCTCTTGGATTTGCATTAGGCCAGATGTGCCAGATGTGTGGTTCTTACTTCCTGCACCTAAATAAAGTACACATAAAGTCACAACTACACAACTGTGGTTTTTACCACTTGGTTTTTATTTCATTTTCTTTTTTTTTGTTTTTTGCAACCTAATAATAAACATACAAATACTTGCACCACTTTGATATTTCAATGCTCATAAAACCTGTGAGCGGCTTTTCCTGTCCTGCTGCAGATCTGCTCCAGTCCGCGACAGATGAAGAAACAAACGGCAATCTTATTAAGATTAATCGCTGCATCTATTCACATCATCTG